>JACEFZ010015448.1:0-580000 GCA_014155875.1 Cepaea nemoralis
AAACAACAACCATAAAAAATCACCATCCGGTGAAGTAAAGGTCAAAGAGGAACCACAAAAAACCATAAACAATCACTCCATGAAAGTCGGAGTCAAGAGGAACACACACCAACCAGAAACCCACATCTTGTGAAAGTAAAATTCAGAAGAACAAAAAATTACCATAAAAACAATCACAATCTGTGAAGGTCAAGAGGAACAAAACAACATAAACATCACCAATCTTCGTGAAAAAGTCAAGAGGAACACAAAACAACCATTAAACCAATCTAAAAATTTTTTTTTTCCCTGTGCAAGGCAAGAGGAACAAAACAACCATAAAACTATACATTGAGGTGAAATCAAGAGGAACAAACAAAAAAACAACCATAAACATCACATCTGTGTTGAAAGTCAAGTAAAACCAACACCAACCATAAACATCACATCTGTGAAAGTCAAGAGGGAAAAAACTACGGACCATTAAAACATAACATCTGTGAAAGCAAGAGGAAAAACAAAACAACCATAAACAATCCACATCCATGAAAAATAAAGTCACAGGAGGACAAAACACAAAAACCCATAAACATCCACATCTGTGAAAGTCAAAGGAACAAAACGACCATAAACACACATCTGTGAAAGTCAAGTCATGAGGAACACAACAAACCCATAAACATCACATCTGTGAAAAGTAGAGTTCAAGGAGGAAACAACAACAAACCAGAAAAACCATCACAGCGTGAAAGTCAAGAGGAATAAAACAACCATAAAAACATCACCACTTTTGTTGAAGTAAAGTCAAGAGGAAACACAAACAACCATAAACATCAACATCTGTGAAAATCAAAAGTATAACAACAAAAAAAAAACCATAAACATAAAATCTGTGAAAGTTTAAAAGTCAAGAGGAAAGCACAACAATCATAAAACATTTCACATCGTGGAAAGTAAAGTCAAGGAGGAAAACACAACAACATAAAAAACATAAACCATCCAATGAAAGTAAGGTTCAGAGGAACCACAACAAACCATTAAAAAAAACATCAACATCTGTGCAGTAAAGTCCAAGCGGAACACACCAACCATAAACACACATCATGAAAGTAAGTCAAGAGGGAACAACACCCAACAACATAACAACTCCACCATCCATGAAAAGTTGAGTCAAGAGGGAACACAACAAACCCATAAACATTCAACATCTGTGAAAGTAAAAGTCAAGAGGAACACCACACCAAAAACATCACATCATGGAAAGGGTCGACGTCAAGAGGGAAAACAGGCCAACTAAAAATTCAAATCTGTGAAAGTAAAGGCAAGAGGAAACAAAAAAAAACAATAAACTATCACATCTGTTAAAAAGTTCAAGAGGAACAAAACAAAACCATTCAATCACATTCTGTGAACTAGTCAAGAGGAACAAAAAAAACAAACAATAAACACATCACATCTGTGGAAAGTCCAGAGGAAAACACAAAAACAAACCATAAAAAATTCACATCTTGTGGAACAAGTTCAAGCGGAACAAAACAACCCATAAACATCCAACCACATGTGAAAGTCAAGAAGAAACAAAAAAACAAAACATAAAACATTCACATTCTGTGAAAGTCAAGAGGAACACAAACAACCCTAAACAAATCCATCTGGTGACAAGTTCAAGAGGAAGACAAACAAACCATGCAACATCACATCTGTGAAAAGTCAAGAGAACCAAAAAAAACCATACCAAAACATACATCATGGAAAAGTCCAAGTCAAGAGGAACACAACAAACCATTAACAGCTGTGAAAGTCAGTCATGGAGGAACACAACAACCATAAAACACATCAAATCTGTGAAAGTAAAAGTTCAAGGAGGGAACACAAACAAAACCTTAACCATCCACCATCCATGGAAAAGTTGAGTCAAGAGGACCACCAACAACCCTAAAAAAAAACACATCTGTTGACAAACTAAAGTCAAGGGTGGGAGGAACCACAAACAACCATTAAAACATTCACATTCCATGAAAAGTAGAGTCAAGAGGAACACCAAACAAAACATAAACATCACATCTGTGAAAAGTAAAGTCAAGAGGGAACAAAATTAACCATAAACAATCACATCTGTGAAAAGTCAGAAGGAACAAAAAACAAAACCATTAAACATCAACATCTGTGGAAAGGCAAGAGGGAAACACCAACAACCATCAAACAATCAAACAATCTGTGCAAAGTCAAGAGGAAACAAAAAACAACCATAAAACATCACCATCTTTTGAAAAGTTCAAGAGGAAACAAAACAAACATAAACATCACATCTGTTGAAAGCCTCAAAGTTAAAACAACAACACCATAAAACATAAACATCTGTGAAAAAAAGTCAAGGAGGGAACACAACCAACAACCATAAAAAAACAATACACATCTTGTGAAAAGTCAAAGAGGAACAAAAAAACACCATAAACATATCACATCCATTGAAAGGTCAAAGTCAAGAGGAAACACAAACAACTATGAAACCTCCACATCTGTGAAAAGTCCAGAGGAAACAAAACGACCATAAACACATCACATCTGTGGAAAGTCACGTCATGAGGAACACAACAACCACTTTAAACATCACAATCTGTGAAAGTAGAAGTTCAAGGAGGACCACAACAACCAAAAAACAATTAACATCTGTGAAAGTCCAAGGAGGAACACAAAACAACCATAAACAATCACAATCGGTGAAAGTCAAGGGAACACAAACACCATAAAACATCCACATCTGTGAAAGTCACGAGGAACACAAACAAACCATAAAACATTCACAATCTGTGAAAAGTTCAAGAGGAACACAACACTATAAAACATCACATCTGTGAAAAGTCAAGTCAAGCGGACAAAACACAACCCTAAAACAATCAAAATCCGTGAAAGTCAAGTTCAAAGAGGAACACCAACCATACACATCAACAATCTGTGAAAGTAAAGTCAAGAGGGAAACCACAAAACCATAAACATAAACAAATCCAGAACGTAAAAAAGGCCAAGGAGGGAACAACAAACAACCCTAACAAATCACATCTGTGAAAGTAAAAGTCAAGAGGGAAAAACACCCCAAACAACACTAAAACAACATCAAATCCATGAAAAAGTTGAGTCAAGAGGGGAAAAACAACAAACAACCATTAAAAAACATCACATCTGTGAAAGTAAAGTCAAGGGAGGAGAAACAACAAAACAACCATAAAAACAAATCACATCCATGAAAGTCGATTCAAGAGGAAAACACAAGCAACCCATAAACATCACATTGTTGATAAGTAAGGTCAAGAGGAACAAAAACAAACCTAAACAATCAACATCTGTGAAGGTCAAGAGAAAAAAAAACACAAACCACTAAACATCACATCGTGGAAAGGTCAAGGAGGAAACAAAAACAAAAACCATAAAACATCACAGCTATGAAAGTCAAGAGGGAACACCAAACAAAACCATAAACATCAAATTCTGTGAAAGTTCAAAGAGGAACAAAAACAACCCATAAAAACATAAACATCTGTGAAAAGTCAAGAGGGAAACAAAACCAACCTTAAACATTTCACTATCTGTGAAAGTCAAGAGGAACACAAACAACCATAAACACATCACTCTGCGGGAAAAAGGTCAAAGAGGAACAACAAAACAACATTAAACATTTCACATTGTTGGAAAGTCAAGAGGAAACCAACAAAAACAACCATAACATAACATTCCTGAAAGTCCAAGTCAGAGGAACAACAAAAACAACCATAAAAACATACTCTGTGAAAGTCAAGAGGAACAAAACAACCATAAACATTACATTCTGTGAAAAGTCAAGAGGAACAAAACAAACCATAAAAATATTCACAATTGTGAAAAAGTTCAAGAGGAAAAACCCAACAAACCAAAAAACATCTGTGAAAAGTCAAGTCATGAGGAAACACAAAAAACATACACATAACATCCCATGGAAAGTAAACAGTCAAGAGGGAACACAAACAAACCATAAAAACATCCACATCGTGAAAAAGTAAAAAGTTCAAGAGAAACAAAAAACAACCATAAAAAACATTCACCAATTCCATGAAAGTTGAGTCAAGAGGAACACAACAACCAATTAAAAACATTACAAATCGTGAAAGTAAAGTCAAGAGGAAACACCAACAACACCATCAATCAGCAATTTCCATGAAAGGTTCGAGTCAAGAGGAACAAAAACCAAAAACCCCATTTAAACTTCACAATCGTGAATGTAAAGTCAAGAGGAACAAAAACAAACAAACCATAAACATGAACATCTGGTGAAAAGTCCAAAGGAGGAGGAAAACCAAAAACAAACCATAACAACATCACATCTGTGAAAGTCAAGAGGAAACAAAACAAACCATAAACATTCCATTATGTGAAAAGGTCAAGAGGAACACAAAACACCCATTAAACATCACCACTCTGTTGAAAGTCAAGAGGAAACAAAACAACCATAAACATTCACATCTGTGAACGTCAAGAGGAACAAATAACAAACCATAAAATCATTCACATCTGTGAAAGAAGGGAGGGGAACACAACAAACAATAAAACATCAACATCTGTGAAAGTCAAGAGGAAACAACAAAACAAAAACAATAAACTAACATCTGTGAAAGTCAAGAGGAAAACCAAAACAATCCATAAAACCCAATCCCAACACACATGAAAGTCAAGGTCAAGAGGAACAAAAACAAACCAATCTAAACATCACATCTGTGAAAGTTCAAGGAGGAACAAATACAACCCATAAACCACACATCTGTGAAAGTCAAGAGAACAAAACGACCATTGAAAAACATCAACATCTGTGAAAGGTCAAGTCAGGAGGACACACACAAACAAACCATAAAAATCAACAATCTGTGGGAAAGTAAAGGTTCAAGAGGGAAAAAACACAACCAAAACATCACATCTTGAAAGTCAAGAGGGACAAAAACATCCATAAACATCACATTCTGTGAAAGTAGGAGTACCAAGAGGACCCACAAAACAAAAAAAACCATAAACATCACATCTGTGAAAGTCAGGGAACACAACAACATAAAACCATCACATCTGTGAAAGTCCAGAGGAAACACAAAACAAACCATAAAACATCACATCTGTGAAAGTCAAGAGGAACACAAACCAACCATAAAACATTCACAATCTGTGAAAGTCAAGGGAACACAAAGAAATAACTATACACAAATCAATCTGTTGAAGTCAAGTCAAGAGGAACAAAAAAAAACAAACCATAAAAACATCACATCCGTGAAAACAAGGTCAAGTCAAGAGGGAACAACCAAAACCCATTAAAAATGCACATCATGAAAGTCAAGTAAGAGGAACCAGAAAACAAAACATAACAATCAACCATCAATGGAAAGTAAAAGTCAAGAGAAACAAAACCAACCCGAAAACATCACATTCCATGAAAGTAAAAGGTCAAGAGGAAACACAAAACAACCATAACATCACATCCATGAAAGGTCAAGTTTCCAAGAGGAACCCACAACAACCACTAAAAATCACATCCATGTAAAGTCAAAGAGGAAAACACAAAAACAACCATAAACATACAATTCCATGAAAAGGGCCAAGGGGCAAGAGGGAAACACCAGCAACCCCATAAACATCCAATCTCTGAAAAGTCAAGCAATGGGGAAAAAACAAACCATCAAAATATCACAATCCATAAAGTCACGTCACAGGAAGGAAAAAACCACAAACAACCATTTTTAACAGCCACATTTCTTGAAAAGCCAAGAGGGAAACAAACACAATCATAATACCATCTCACATCCATGGGAAAAAAGTAAAGTAAGAGAAACACCAAACAACCTAAAACATCAACATCCATGAAAGTAAAAGGTTTCAAAGGAGGGATACACATACAACCATAAACAATTCACATCCAGGAAAAGTCAAAGTCAAGACGGGACAACACACAACCATTTAAACATCAATCTGTGAGAAGTTAAAAAGGGGTCAAGAGGAACCAACAACCATTTAAAACATCACATCCATGAAAAGGTCGAGTCAAGGGGGAACCACCAACAACCCAATAAACATCACAGCGTGTGAATGTAACAAGTCAAGAGGAACAAAAAAAAACCAACCATAAAACAATCACATCTGTGAAATTCAAAGAGGAACAAAAACAACCATACCAATTACATCTGTGAAAAGTAACAGAGGAACAAAAAAACCACCATTAAACATTACATCTGTGAAAAGGTCAAGAGGAACAACAACACAACCAATAAAACATTCACATCTGTGAAAGTCAAGAGGAAACCACAAACAAACCATAAACATCACATTGTGAAATCAAGAGGAACAAACAACCATAAAAATACAATCTGTTGAAAGTCAAGGGAACAAAAACAAACCAAAAACATCAACATTCTGTGAAGGCCAAGAGGAAACACAAACAACCATAAACATCACATCTAGGTGAAAAGTCAAGAGGAACAAAACAAACCCATAAAACACAACATCTGTGAAAGTAAAGGGAGGAAACAAAACGACCATAACAAACATCACATCTGGTGAAAGTCAAGTCATAGAGGAACACAACAAACATAACAAAAACATCACATCTGGTGAATAGTTAAGTCCAAGAGGGAAACACAACCATTAAAAACAATCAATCTGTGAAAGGCAAAGAGGAAAAACCAAACAAATGCAAAAACATCCCATCTGTGAAAAAAGTAGAGTCAAAGGGAACCACAAAAAAACCCATAAAAAAATCAACATCCCATGAAAAGTCAAGTCAAGAGGAAACCACACACCAAAAATCCACATTGTGAAGTTCAAGAGGGCACAAAAAAAAACGGGACCATTAAACATCACATCTGTGAAAGTCAATAGTCAATGTAGGGAAAAACACAAAAACAACCCATAAACATCCATCCGGAAAGTAGAGTCAAGTAGGAACAACAACAACCAGTTAAACAATCCACATCTCTGTGAAAAGCAAGAGGAAAAAAAAAACACAACAACCATAAACATCACATCTGTGAAAGTCAAGAGGAAAACACAACCATAAACATCACATCTGGTGAAAGTTCAAGAGGAACACAACAACCATAAACATCACATCTGTGAAAGTCAAGAGGAACACAACAACTATAAACATCACATCTGTGAAAGTCAAGTCAAGAGGAACAAAACAACCATAAACATCACATCCGTGAAAGTCAAGTCAAGAGGAACACAACAACCATAAACATCAACATCTGTAAAGTAAAGTCAAGAAGGAACACAAAAACCATAAACATCACATCCATGAAAGTAAGTCAAGAGGAACACAACAACCATAAACATCACATCTGTGAAAGTAAAGTCAAGAGGAACACAACAACCACAAACATCACATCCATGAAAGTTGAGTCAAGAGGAACACAACAACCATAAACATCACATCTGTGAAAGTAAAGTCAAGAGGAACACAACAACCATAAACATCACATCCATGAAAGTCGAGTCAAGAGGAACACAGCAACCATAAACATCACATCTGTGAAAGTAAAGTCAAGAGGAACAAAACAACCATAAACATCACATCTGTGAAAGTCAAGAGGAACAAAACAACCATAAACATCACATCTGTGAAAGTCAAGAGGAACAAAACAACCTAAAAATACACATCTATGAAAGTTCAGAGGAACACACAACCAAATAAAACATCACATCTGTGAAAGTCAAGAGGAACAAAACAACCATAAACATCACATCTGTGAAAGTCAAGAGGAACAAAACCACCATAAACATCACATCTGTGAAAGTCAAGAGGAACACAACAACCATAAACATCACATCTGTGAAAGTCAAGAGGAACACAACAACCATAAACATCACATCTGTGAAAGTCAAGAGGAACAAAACAACCATAAACATCCACATCCATGAAAGTCAAGTCAAGAGGAACACAACAACCATAAACATCACATCTGTGAAAGTCAAGAGGAACAAAACAACCATAAACATCACATCTGTGAAAGTCAAGAGGAACAAAACAACCATAAACATCACATCTGTGAAAGTCAAGAGGAACACAACAACCATAAACACATCTGTGAAAGTCAAGTCATGAGGAACACAACAACCATAAACATCACATCCATGAAAGTAAAGTCAAGAGGAACACAACAACCATAAACATCACATCTGTGAAAGTAAAGTCAAGAGAAACACAACAACCATAAACATCACATCCATGAAAGTTGAGTCAAGAGGAACACAACAACCATAAACATCACATCCTGTGAAAGTAAGTCAAGAGGAAAAACAAACCACCCATAAACATTACATCCCTAGCAAGTCGAGTCAAGAGGGAAACCAACAACAAAACCATAAACATCCACCATATGTGAAATGTAAAAAGGTCAAGGAGGAAAAACAAAACCAACCATAAACATCACATTCTGTGAAGGTCAAGAGGGAACAAAACAAAACCAAACAAACACATCTGTGAAAGTCAAGAGGGAAAAAAACAAACAATAGACATAACATCTGTGAAAGCAAGAGGAACACAAACAAACCATTAAAACATTAAACATTCTGTAAAAAGTCAAGAGGAACAAAAACAACCATAAACATCACATCTGTGAAAGTCAATAGGAAAAAAACAAAAAAACAAACCATAACATCAATCTGTGAATAAGTACAAGAGAACACAACAACCATAAAACATCACATCTGTGAAAGTTCAAGAGGAAACCACAAACAACCATTAAAACATTAACATTCCTGTGAAAAAGTCCAAGAGGAACAAAACACTCCATAAAAACAATTCAAATCCTGAAAGTTCAAGTTCAAGAGGGAACAAACAACAAACCAAAAACACACACATCTGTGAAACAGTTCAAGGAGGAACAAAAAACCAACCATAGAAAACAATCCAATCTGTGGAAAGTCAAGAGGAAACAAAACGACCATAACAAATCACATCTGTTTGAAAGGGTAAAGGTCATGAGGAACAACACCAACCATAAACAAATCACATCTGTGAAAGTAAAGGTCAAAGAGGAACACAACCATAAACATTAACATCTGTGAAAAAAGTCAAGAGGAACCCAAAAAAACATCAATTAAACATCAACATTCTGTGGAAAATAGAGTCAAGAGGGGACCACAACAAACATAAAACAAATCACATCTGTGAAAGTCTCCAAGAGGAAACCACAACAACCATAAAAAAAATCACATCTGTGAAAGTTCAAGGAGAACACAACAACCTTAAACATCAAACATTTCGGTGAAATTCAAGAGTGATAAACACAAACAAAACCATAAACAATCACATCTGTGAAAGTCCAAGGAGGAACACAACAACTATAAACATCACATCTGTGAAAAAGTCAAGGTCCAAGAGGAACCAAAAACAACATAAAACATACAATCCGTTGGAACGTCAAGTTCAAGAGGGGAAACAAAAAACCATAAACATCACCTCCAATGGAAAAGTCAAGTCAAGAGGAAACAAAACAACCATAACATTCACACCATGGAAAGTAAAAAGTCAAGAGAACAAAACAAAACCATTTCCAAATCCACATCCATGAAAGTGAAAAGTAAGAGGAAACACAAACAACCATAAAAAAACAACAAACAGTCCACATCACCATGAAAAGTCAAGTCAAGAGGAAAAACACAAACAAACCATAAAACACATCACATCCATGGAAAGTCAAGAGGAACCCAACAAACCAGAACATCCATCCATTGAACTCCAAGTTCAAGGAAGGGAAAAAAAACCCAACAGCAACCATTAAACATCAATCGCTGAAAGTCAAGTCAAAATAGGGAACACAAACAACCATAACAATACACAATCCATGCAAAAAAGTCAAGTCCAAGGAGGAACACAACAACCATAAAAACATCACCCATTCTGTGAAAGTCAAGAAGGAACCCAAAACAAACCATAAAAAAAATTCCACATCCATGAACAGTAAAGTCAAGAGGAACACAAAAACAACCATAAACAAAATCACATCATGAAAGTAACGTCAAAGAGGAACACAAAACAACCATAAACATCCACATCCATGAAAAGTCCCAAGTCCCAAGAGGAACCACAAAAACCATAACACATCAAATCTGTGAAAAGGTTAAAGTTTCAAGAGGAACACAAACAACAACATAAAACAATCCAACATCATGAAAAGGTCGAAGTCCAAGAGGAAACCACAAAACACATCTAAAAAAACATCACATCGTGAATGTAAAGTAAGAGGGAACAAAAAACAACAAAAACATCACAATCTGTGAAAAGTCAAGAGGAACAAAACAACAACCATTAAACCTCACAATCTGTGAAAGTCAGAGGAAACAAAAAACAACCATAAAAAAAATCACATCTGTGAAAGTCAAGGGAACACAAACAACCATAAACTCACATCTGTGCAAGTCCAAGAGGAAACACAAAACCAAAAAACATCCAACATCTGTGAAGGCAAGAAGGAAAAAACAAACCAAAACATACCATCTGTGAAAGTCAAGAGGAAACAAACAACCATTAAAAAATCACATCTGGAAAGTCAAAGAGGAAAACACAATAACAACCATAAAACATTAACCATCGTGAAAAGTCAAGAGGAACAAAACAACCAAAAACATAACATCTGTGAAAGTAAAAAAGAGGAACAAAAACGACCCCATAAAACTCACATCTGGAAAGTCAAGTCATGAGGAACAACCAACAACCATAAAAACATCACAATCTGTGAAGTAAAATTCAAGGAGGAAAACACACCCTAAAACATTCACATCTGTGAAAGTCAAGAGGAACAAAAAACATCCATAAAAACATTCCAACCATCTGTGAAAGTAGAGGTCAAGCGGTACCCACAAAACCATAAAAACATCACAACTCTGTGAAAGTAAAATCAAAAGAGGAACACAACAAACCATAAACATTCAAATCTGTGGACAGAAAGTCAAGAAGGAAAACACACAACAAACCATAAAACATTTTTCAACATAATGGAAGTTCCCGAGGTCAAGAGGAAAACCGCAACATACACCATCACCACTGTGAAAGTAAAGTCAAGAGGACACAAAAACAAACATAAACATCAATCTGTGAAGGGGTCACGGAGAACACAACAAACCATAACATCCACATCTGTGAAAGTCAAGAGGAAAAACCAAAACAACCATAAAACATTCACAGACTGTGAAAGTCAAGAAGGAACAAAAACACCATAAACATCAATCGTGAAAGTCAAGAGGACACACAACAACCTATAAACCATCAAATCTGTGAAAGTCAAGAGAAACCAAAAAAAACACACCATAATAACATCCCAACATCCATGAAAGTTAAGTTCAAGAGGAAACCACAAAACAAAACCATAAACATTCAATCTTGTGGAAAGTAAGGAAGAAAACAAAACAACCATTAAAAAAAACATTCACATCTGTGAACGTCAAGAGGAACATTAAACAACATAAAACATCAAATCTGTGAAAGTCAAGAGGAACACCAACAACCATTAAAAATCTGTGAAAGTCAAAAGTATGAGGGAACAAAAACAAACCAATAAAACACAATCACATCTGTGAAAAGTAAAGTCAAGAGGAAACACACCAAACCATAAACATCAAATCATGGGAAAAAAAACAAAGTTGAGTCCAAGGAGGAAACAACACACAACCATTAAACTCAACATCTGTTGAATTAAAGTCAAGAGGAACACAACAACCATAAACATCACCATCCATGGAAAGGGCGAGTCAAAGGACGGAATCCCAAACAACCATAAAATCACATCTGTGGAAAGTAAAGTCAATAGGAAACAAAAATTTTACCATTAAACATCACATCTGTGAAAGTTTCAAGAGGGAACAAAACAACCCTAAACAATCACATTCTGTGGAAAGTCAAGAGGGGGAACCACAACAAAACAAACCATAAAATACATCACATCTGTGAAAAAGGTCAAGAGGGAACCAAAACAAAAACCATAACATCCACATCGTGAAAGTAAGAGGGAACAAAAACAAACCAGTTAAAAACATCACAATTCTTGGTGAAAGTCAAGTAAAAAAAACACAAACAAACCATAAAAACAATCCACATCTGTGAAAGGTCAGAGGGCAAACAAACCACAAAACAACCATAAAAACATCCACATTTTGGAAAAGTCAAGAGGGAACACAAACACATTAAAAAAACAATCAAATCCATGAAGTCAAGTCAAAAGAGGCACTACAAAACACAAACCATAAAACATTTCACATATGTTGAAAGTCAAGGAAGAAACAAAACGACATAAACAATCCCACAGTCGGTGAAAAGTCCAAGTCATGAGGAAAAACAACAAAACCATAAACAATCACATCTGTGAAAGTAGAGTCAAAAGAGGAAACACAAAACAACCATAAAAAACATAACATCTGTGAAAAAAGGTCAAGAGGAGTACAAAACCATACAAACATCACATCTGTGAAAAGTAAAGGTCTAAGAGGGAACACAAACAACCATTAAACAATCAATCTGTGAAAAACAGTCAAGTCCATCACAAACAACCCATAAAATCACATCGTGAAAGATTAAAGTTCAAGAGGGAAACACAACAACCATACACATCACAATTCTGTGAAAGAAAGTCAAGAGTGAACAACAACAAACCCATAAAACATCCAACATCCATGGAAAAAGTAACAAGTCAAAGAGGGAAAAAAACACAAACAAACCTTAAACAATCACATCTGTGAAAGTAAAGAGTCAATAGGAAAAACACCAACAACCATAAAACATTTCAACATCCTGAAAAGTACAAAAGTAAAGGAGGGAACAACCAAAAACCATAACACATTCACATCCATGAAAGTTGAGTCAAGAGGAAACACAACAAAACCATTAAAAAACATCACATCTGTGAACGTAAAAGGTCCAAAGAAGGGAACACAACAAACCAAAAACATCAACAGCCATGACAGTCGACCGTCAAGAGGAAAAACCAGAAAACCCATTAAACATCACAATCTGTGAAAGTAAAGACAAAGGGGAGGAAACAAAACCAACCCTAACATCAAATTCTGTTAAAAAAGTCAAAGAGGAACAAAAACAACCATAAAAACAATAGCAACTGGTGAAAAGTCAAGAGGGAACACAACATACCAGAAAAACATGCACATCTGTGAAAGTCAAGAGAAACACAAAAACCATTAAAAAATCACATCTGTGAAAGTCAGAGGAAAAAAAACACACCATAAACATCAATCTGTGGAAAGTGCAAGAAGAAAACAAAACACACCATAAAACATCACATCCTGTGAAAGTCAAGTAGGAAAAACCACACCAACAAAACCATAACCATCACCAATCTGTGAAAGGTCAAGAGGGGAAATCACAACAACCATAAACATTCACATCTGTGAAAGTAAAGAGGAACAAAACAACCAAAACATCACACATGAAAGTTCAAAGGTCAAGGGAGAACACAACACCATAAACATTCGTGAAAAGTCAAGTTCATGAGGACAACACAACAACATAAACAATCACATCTGTGAAAAAGTAAAGTCAAGAGGAACACAAAACAAACCTTAAAAACATCACATCCATGAAAGTTGAGCAAAGAGGGGAAAAACCACAGCAAAACCCTAACACATCACCATCGGTGAAAGTAAAGTCAAAGAGGAACACAACCAACCATAAACATTCACATCCATGAAAAGCGAGTAAGAGGAACACAACTAAAACCATATAAACATCCACATCTGGAAAGTAAAGTCAAGAGGAAATACAAAAATTTAACCATAAAACATTCAACATAGTGTGAAAGTCAAGGAGAAGCAAAAAACAACCCTAAACATCAACATCTGTGAAAGTCAGAGGGGAACACAACAACATAAAAATCCAACATCTGTGAAAAGGGTCAAGAGGAAAACAAAACAAACCCCATAAAAAATTCACATTCTGTGAAAGTTAACGAGGAACAAAACAACCATAAAACATCCAATCTGTGAAAGGTCAGTAAATACACAACAACCAAAAACATCACATCTAGTGGAAAAGTTCAAGAGGAAACACAACAACCATAAAAACAGTCACCATAGTGAACGTCAAGAGGAACAAAAACAAACCATAAACATCACATCCATGTAGTCAAGTCAAGAGGAACACAACAAAAACCATAAACATACATCTGTGGAAAAGTCAAGCGGAACAAAAAACGTAACCATAAACTCCACAAATCTGGTGAAAAGTCAAAAGTCATGAGGAACCAAACAACAAAAACCACAAACATTCACAATCGGTGAAAGTAGGAGTTCAAGCGGGGACCACAACAACCCTAAACAGCACATCTAGTGAAAGTCCAAAGAGGAACACAACAACCATAAAAACATCCCAAATTTCTGTGAAAGTAAAGAGGGAACACAACAACCATAAACAATCAACATCTGTGAACAGCAAGAGGAAAACACAAACAAATAACATAAAAATACCATGCTGTGAAAAGTCAAGAAGGAAACACAAACAAACTATAATAAACATCACATCTGGAAAAAGTTCAAGCAAAGAAGGAACAAAACAACCATTAAACATCACAATCCGTTTGAAAGTCAAATTTTCAAGAGGAACACAACAACAATTAACACATCACATCTGTTGAAAAGTAAAAGTCAAGAGGAACAACAAACAAAACCAAAAACATCACATCCATGGAAAGTAAAGTCAAGAGGGAACACAAACAACCATAACACATCAATTGTGAAAAAGTAAAGTCAAGGAGGAACACAAACAACACAAACATCACATCATTGAAAGTTGAGCAAGAGGAACACAACAACATAAAAAAAATCCACATCGTGAAAGTAAAGTCAAGAGAAAAACATCACAACACCATAAACACTCACAATCCATGAAAGTTCGAGTCAAAGAGGAAACACAGGGCACCATAAACATCACATCTGTGAAAGTAAAGTCAAGAGGAACAAAATTACCAAGATGTGTATAAGAGACAGAAACAACCATAAACATCACATCTGTGAAAGTCAAGAGGAATAAAACAACCATAAACATCACATCTGTGAAAGTCAAGAGGAACAAAACCAACCTATAAAAACATTAACATCTATTGAAAAGTTCAAAGAGGGACACAAAAAAAAACCAACATAAAACATTCCACAATTTCTGTGAAAGTCAAGAGGAACAAAAAAAGAAACCATTAAATATCACCATTCTGTGAAAAATTCAAGAGGAAAAACAAAAACAACCATAAAAAACACCACATCGTGAAAGTCAAGAGGACACACAACAACAATAAAACATCACATTGTGAAAGTCAAAGCGGCAACACAACAACCATAAATAACATCCATTCTGTGAAAGTCAAGAGGAACAACAAAAACCACATAAAACTCAAATCCATGGAAAAAGATCAAGTCAAGAGGTGACAAACAACCAAACAACAATAAACATCCAAATCTGTGAACGTCAAAGAGGAACAAAACACCCATTTAAAAATCACATCTGCTGAAAGTCAAGAGGGACAAAACAAACCATTAAACATCACATCTTGTTGAAAGTTCAAAGAGGAAAAAAACAAACAACCATAAACATCTGTGACAAAGTCAAGTCATTGAAGGAAACACAAACAACCATTAAAACATTTAATCCATGAAAGTTTAAAAGGGTCAAAGGAGGGAACCACAAAACAAACCATAAAACAATCACATCTGTGAAAAAGTAAAAGCAAGAGAAAACAAAAAAAAAAAAACCATAAACTCACCCTAATCCATGAAAAGTTGAGTCAAGGGGGAAACACAAACAAACCAAAAATACACATCTGTGAAAGTAAAGTCAAGAGGAAACACCAACAAAAACCATAAAACATTCAAATCCATGAAAAAAGTCGACGTTCAAGAGGAAACAACAACAACCATAAAATCAACATCTGTGAAATGTAAAAGTCAAGAGGAAACCAAAAAACCATGAAACATCACATGCTGTGGAAAAAGTCAAGAGGAAAACAAACAACCAGAAAACCCTCACATCTGTGAAAGTCCAAGAGGAACAAACAAAACAACCATAAACCATCACAAATATGTGAAGTCAAAGAGGAACACAACAACCCAATAAACATACATCTGTGAAAGTGTCAAAGGGAGGAACAAAACAACCATTAAAACATCCACATCTGTGAAAAAGTCAAGAGGAAACCAAAAAAAACCTATTTAAAAAATTACATCTGTGAAAGACAAGTGGAGGAACAACAAAACAACATCAAAAACATCACATCTGTGAAGTCCAAGAGGGGAACACAACAACCATAAACATTCAAATCTGGAAAGTCAAGAGGAACAAAAAAACAACAATATAACATCACATCCATGAAACGTCAAGTCAAGAGTAAACACAACAACCATAAACAATCACATCGGTGAAAAGTCAAGCGGAACAAAACAACATAAAACATCACATTCATGAAAGTCAAGAGGAAACAAAAACGGGACCCTAAACAAACATCACATCTGTGAAAGTCAAGTTCATGAGGAACACAAACAAAAACCGATAAACCATCACAATCTGTGAAAGTAAAGGTTCAAGAGGAACCACAAACCATAAACAAATCAACCATCTGTGAAAGTTTCAAGAGAACAAAACATCCATTAAAAACATTTGCATCTGGTGGAAAAAAGTAGATTCCACGAGGACCAACAAAACCCCTAATAAATCACATCTGTGAAAGTCAAGAGGAACACAACAAACAATAAAAACCATCACATCTGTGAAAGTCCAAGCGGAAAACTCACAACAAACCATAAACTACATCCAATCTGTGAAAGTCAAAGAGGAACACAACAAACAATAAACATTCACCATCTGTGAAAAGTCAAGAGGTGAACACAACAACTATAAAACATCACATCTGTGAAAAGTAAAGTCAAGAGGAACAAAAACAACCATAAAAATTTCCACCATCCGTGAAAAGTAAATGTCAAGAGGAACACAACAACCATAAACATTCTAACACCATGAAGTCAAAGGGCAAGAGGTAAACACAAACAACCATAAACATCACCATCCATGAAAAAGTAAAAGTCAAAGGAGGAACAAAACAAACCATAAAAATACATCACAAATCCATGAAACGTAAATCCAAGAGGGGAACACAAACAACCATAAACAAATCCACATCCTATGGAATGTTCAACGTTCAAGAGGAACACAAACAACCATTTAAACATCCACATTCCCATGAAAGTCAAGTCAAAACAGGAAAACTCAAAAAACAAACCAAAAAAACATTAAATCCATGAAAAGGCCAAGCCAAGAGGGCAAAAAAAAACACAGCACCATCAACACCATCAACATCTTGAAAGTCAAGTCAATAGGAAAGACAACAACCATAAAAAGTCAACATCCATGAAAGTCAAAGTCAGAGGAACAAAAACAACCATAAAATCACATCTGTGAAAGGGTTCAAGAGGAACAAAACAACCATAAAAATCCACACCATGAAAAGTAAAGTCAAAGAGGAACCACAAACAACCATAAAAAATGCAAATCCTGAAGTAAAGTCAAGAGGAACATACACCAACCATAAACATCACAATCATGAAAGTCAAGTCAAAGGAAACCACAATCAACCATAAAACAAATCCGTGAAAGGTCAAGGGTCACGAGGAACAAAAAAACAACCGAAAATAAACAGCCATGAAGTAAGTCAGAGGAAAAACAACAAACCAACCATAAAAAATTCACAATCATGAGTACAAGTCAAGAAGGAACACAACAACACCATACAAAACATCACACCATGAAAAGGTTCAGTCACAGAGGGAACCACAACAAACCATAAAACATCACATCCATGAAAGTTCAAGTCAAAAGGACACCCAGCAAAACATTAAAAACATCACATCGTTAAAAAAAGCAAGTCAATAAGGAAACACAAAAAAACAATAAAACATCATTCCATGAAAAGTCAAGTCAAGAGAACAACAACAACCAAAAAAACATCACATATGTGAAAGGTCTAGAGGAACAAAAACAACCATAAACCAATAATCCATGGGAAATTAAAGTCACGTAGGGAAAGCACAACTAACCAAAACATCACATCCATGAATAGTCTAAGTCAGGCGGGAACACCAACAAATCATAAAACATCAAATCCATGAAAGTACAAGTCAAGAGGAACACACACAAAACATAAACATACATACATGAAAAAGATCAAAGTCAAGAGGCACAAAACTAAACCATAACATCACATCATGCAAACGTCAAGCTCACGAGACAGCCCATCCAACCATAACCAATCCCATCACATGAAAGTCGTAAGTCAAGATGGGCACCAAAATACCATAAACATCAACCTTGAAAGTCAAGTTATAGAGGGATACACAAAACACACATAAACAGTTCACATCCATGAAAATTAAAAAGTCATAGAGGAAACAACAACCCTACACATACATCATGCAAAGTAAAGTAAAGGAGCGAACCCACAACACCTAAAATACATCACACCATGTTAAAATGGTAATAGTCAAGAGGGAAAACACAAACCCAAAAAACATCACATTCCGATGATAAGTTCAAGTCAAGGAGGAAACACAACCAACCATAAGAATCCATCCATAGAACAGGTCAAAGTCAAGAGAGAAACAACATAATCAAACCATAAACATTCACTCCATGAAAAGTCAAGTCACCTTTAGGAACACAAACACCAAAGAACATCACATCCATGAAAGTCCAGGTACAAGAGAGAACAACAACATAATAACCATCAACATCTGCTGAAGTCAAGGAGGAACAAAACAACCATAATACATCACATACATGAAAGTAAAGTCAAGAGAAACACAAACTAACCATTTAAAATTTCACATCCAAGAAAGGTTAAGTCAGAGGAAAACAATCAACCATAAAACATCACATCCATGAACGTCTCAATTGTCAATGGAGAGAAAACAACAACCACAAACATACATCCATGTAAGTTGAGTGCAATAGACACAAACAACAACTAAAACCTCACATCCATAAAAAGTCCAAAGTCAAGAGGAACACAAACAAACCATAAAAACATCACATCTGTGGAAAGTACAAGATGGAACAAAAACAACATAAAACATAACATACCAGAAAGTAAAGTCAAGAGGAACACAACAACCATAAACATCACATCTGTGAAAGTAAAGTCAAGAGAAACAAAACAACCATAAACATCACATCCATGAAAGTTGAGTCAAGAGGAACACAACAACCATAAACATCACATCTGTGAAAGTAAAGTCAAGAGGAACACAACAACCATAAACATCACATCCATGAAAGTCAGAGTCAAGAGGAACACAACCACCATAAACATCACTATCTGTGAATGTAAGTCAAGAGGAACAAAACAACCCATAACATCACATCTGTGAAAGTCAAGAGGAACAAAAACAACCATATAACATCACATCTTGTGAAAGTCCAAGAGGAACAAAACAACCATAAACATCACATCTGTGAAAGTCCAAGAGGGACCACAACACCCACTAACATCACATCTGTGAAAGTCAAGAGGAACAAAACAACCATAAACATCACATCTGTGAAAGTCAAGAGGAACAAAACAACCATAAACATCACATCTGTGAAAGACAAGAGGAACACAACAACCATAAACATCACATCTGTGAAAGTACAAGAAGGAACACACCAACCATAAACATCACATCTGTGAAAGTCAAGAGGAACAAACAACCATAAACACACTCCATGAAAGCAAGTCAAGAGGAACACAACAAACCATAAACATCACATCTGTGAAAGTCAAGAGGAACAAACAACCATAAACATCACATCTGTGAAAGTCAAGAGGAACAAAACGACCATAAACATCACATCTGTGAAAGTCAAGTCATGAGGAACACAACAACCATAAACATCACATCTGTGAAAGTAAAGTCAAGAGGAACACAACCATAAACATCACATCTGTGAAAGTCAAGAGGAACAAAACATCCATAAACATCACATCTGTGAAAGTAGAGTCAAGAGGACCACAACAACCATAAACATCACATCTGTGAAAGTCAAGAGGAACACAACAACCATAAACATCACATCTGTGAAAGTCAAGAGGAACACAACAACCATAAACATCACATCTGTGAAAGTCAAGAGGAACACAACAACCATAAACATCACATCTGTGAAAGTCAAGAGGAACACAACAACTATAAACATCACATCTGTGAAAGTCAAGTCAAGAGGAACAAAACAACCATAAACATCACATCCATGAAAGTCAAGTCAAGAGGAACACAACAACCATAAACATCACATCCATGAAAGTAAAGTCAAGAGGAACACAACAACCATAAACATCACATCCATGAAAGTCAAGTCAAGAGGAACACAACAACCATAAACATCACATCCATTGAAAGTCAAGTCAAGAGGAACACAACAACCATAAACATCACATCCAGTGAAAGTCAAGTCAAGAGGAAAACAACAACCATAAACATCACATCCGTGAAAGTCAAGTCAAGAGGAACACAACAACCATAAACATCACATCCATGAAAGTAAAGTCAAGAGGAAACACAACACCATAACATCACATCCATGAAAGTAAAGTCAAGAGGAACACAACAACCATAAACATCACATCCATGAAAGTCAAGTCAAGAGGAACACAACAACCATAAACATCACATCCATGAAAGTCAAGTCAAGAGGAACACAACAACCATAAACATCACATCCATGAAAGTAAAGTCAAGAGGAACACAACAACCATAAACATCACATCCATGAAAGTCAAGTCAATAGGAACACAACAACCATAAACATCACATCCATGAAAGTCAAGTCAAGAGGAACACAACAACCATAAACATCACATCTGTGAAAGTCAAGAGGAACAAAACAACCATAAACATCACATCCATGAAAGTAAAGTCAAGAGGAACACAACAACCATAAACATCACATCCATGAAAGTAAAGTCAAGAGGAACACAACAACCATAAACATCACATCCATGAAAGTCAAGTCAAGAGGAACACAACAACCATAAACATCACATCCATGAAAGTCAAGTCAAGAGGAACACAACAACCATAAACATCACATCCATGAAAGTCAAGTCAAGAGGAACACAACAACCATAAACATCACATCTGTGAAAGTAAGTCATAGGAACACAACAACCATAAACATCACATCCATGAAAGTCAAAGAGGAACACAACAACCATAAACATCACATCTGTGAAAGTCAAGAGGAACAAAACAACCATAAACATCACATCCAGTGAAGTAAAGTCAAGAGGAACACAACAACCATAAACATCACATCTGTGAAAGTCAAGAGGAACACAACAACCATAAACATCACATCTATGAAAGTAGAGTCAAGAGGAACACAACAACCATAAACATCACATCTGTGAAAGTAAAGTCAAGAGGAACACAACAACCATAAACATCACATCCGTGAAAGTAAGTCAAGAGGAACACAACAACCATAAACATCACATCTGTGAAAGTAAAGTCAAGAGGAACACAACAACCATAAACATCACATCTGTGAAAGTAAGTAAGAGGAACAAACAACCATAAACATCACATCTGTGAAAGTAAGTCAAGAGGAACACAACAACCATAAACATCACATCCGTGAAGGTAAAGAGGAAAACAACAACCATAAACATCACATCTGTGAAAGTCAAGAGGAACACAACAACCATAAACATCACATCCGTGAAGGTCAAGAGGAACACAACAACCATAAACATCACATCCGTGAAAGTAAAGAGGAACACAACAACCATAAACATCACATCCGTGAAGTCAAGAGGAACACAACAACCATAAACATCACATCCGTGAAAGTCAAGAGGAACACAACAACCATAAACAATCACATCCGTGAATAAGTCAAGAGGAACACAACAACCATAAACATCACATCCGTGAAAGTCAAGAGGAACACAACAACCATAAACATCACATCCGTGAAAGTCAAGAGGAACACAACAACCATAAACATCACATCCGTGAAAGTAAAGTCAAGAGGAACACAACAACCATAAACATCACATCCGTGAAAGTAAAGTCAAGAGGAACACAACAACCATAAACATCACATCCGTGAAAGGTCAGAGGGAACACAACAACCATAAACATCACATCCGTGAAAGTAAAGAGGAACACAACAACCATAAACATCACATCCGTGAAAGTAAAGAGGAACACAACAACCATAAACATCACATCCTTGAAAGTAAAGTAAAGAGGAACACAACAACCATAAACATCACATCCGTGAAAGTAAAGTCAAGAGGAACACAACAACCATAAACATCACATCCGTGAAAGTAAAGAGGAACACAACAACCATAAACATCACATCCTTGAAAGTCAAGTAAAGAGGAACACAACAACCATAAACATCACATCCTTGAAAGTCAAGTAAAGAGGAACACAACAACCATAAACATCACATCCGTGAAAGTAAAGTCAAGAGGAACACAACAACCATAAACATCACATCCGTGAAAGTAAAGAGGAACACAACAACCATAAACATCACATCCGTGAAAGTAAAGTAAAGAGGAACACAACAACCATAAACATCACATCCGTGAAAGTCAAGTCAAGAGGAACACAACAACCATAAACATCACATCCGTGAAAGTCAAGTAAAGAGGAACACAACAACCATAAACATCACATCCGTGAAAGTAAAGTAAAGAGGAACACAACAACCATAAACATCACATCCGTGAAAGTAAAGTAAAGAGGAACACAACAACCATAAACATCACATCCGTGAAAGTAAAGAGGAACACAACAACCATAAACATCACATCCGTGAAAGTCAAGAGGAACACAACAACCATAAACATCACATCCGTGAAAGTAAAGAGGAACACAACAACCATAAACATCACATCCATGAAAGTAAAGAGGAACACAACAACCATAAACATCACATCCGTGAAAGTAAAGTAAAGAGGAACACAACAACCATAAACATCACATCCATGAAAGTAAAGAGGAACAAAACAACCATAAACATCACATCCTTGAAAGTAAAGTAAAGAGGAACACAACAACCATAAACATCACATCCTTGAAAGTCAAGTAAAGAGGAACATAACAACCATAAACATCACATCCGTGAAAGTAAAGAGGAACACAACAACCATAAACATCACATCCGTGAAAGTAAAGTCAAGGACCAGCTCTCACACCATGAGCTGTACTGGGTATATGGTGCTAGCCCCATATTTTTAGACCAATTGACATTCCATGGGAGATATGGGGGATTTGTTAAAGTACACAGTTATAATTTTGGAGTGTTCTAGAGCTAAAGTTGGAATTAAACAGAAATAAAAATTAATATATTTCTAAAGTTTAAACACAGAAGCCACAAACAATATGTTGTCCAATTTATTGCCTGGTATAATTCACTGCAAATCGTCAGGTGCACACTGCAGTTACATATCAATTTTTTTTTAGTTGCATGTCCTTCACAGGACGTAGCAGTCAACCCCAGCATTTTAGCTGTTCGTGATTCCTGGGTTAAGTTTACGTTCAGTAGTTTGCCATTGCTTTCTGAACGATCGGCACCTATACCTTTTTCGAGAACATCAGCACCGTAGTGTATCGAACCCGGGTATACGGTATTATGAATCGCATCTGTAACCTGTTCACCATGAAGATATATGAAGTGAATGAATGGATTATAACGGGCTGAAGTACTTAAAACACATAGTCACTAATATTGTTTGAATGTGGAGCATCAGTTTTCCCCATGGTAATTCCAAATCTAAAATGAAGTCTTTCTGTTTGCACAATACTGACTGGAGCCATCTAATTACTAATGCCTTGATGTATTCAAGCAATCATTTAATGTTCATCAAATACAATATACAAGATGTCTTCTCTATTTTTTTAAAAAAAACTTTATGATGGCTCAAAATCTGCCAGTTAATCATTTTATGACCTGCTATCTACACAGGGATTCCTGTGGACTGATTAAATCTGTTTTCCACCTGTACTGGTGTATGTGTGGTTACTTGATTTGCTACTTGCTACCTCTACCTGCTTTCTGTTAGCGCCGAACGTTGGGCGGCACTTATCAAACCCGAGACCCCACATTGTGCCAACGGCTTCGGGCGGAAGAGCGCAATTGGGAGGGTACAAGCCTTACCCTGGTGCGAGGAAATGCAAGCTAAAGACAAAATGTCATGGCAGGGCAGACCAGGCCCTAAGCATTGGTTGGCAGCTGGTCTAGGATCGAAGCTCAGACAGGCGGACAGTTAGAGCATTGCTTTGCTGATCCGGCAGCTTGTCTTGTTTCAGATGTAGGGGTGTTACCTTTCCTCTGGAGTGAACTAGGCAGGCCGAGAGAGGGATCATGCTGCATGGGCAACACATGATCTCTATATTTTAGCCCAGGCTTTGTGCTATGGAGAGGCAATAACTCCATCCCTGGTCTTAACTGGTCTCGGAATCAAAGCGAGAGGCAACTGTTACGGGTTATAAGTCCCTGTCAACTGGCGTAGACATGGGGCGCCACGCGTTGCCTCTGACGGTGGGAGACACCTACAGGTGTCACTGATCAGCTACCGCCCGCCTCAAGCTGGGCAGCCCCCGGCCAATTGGGTGCTGATCCGCCACAGCCTGCCTGCTTCAATGGGTGCTTGGGGCTAGGACAAAATCTGAATCGCAGGCTGTAAAACCAATGCACCAGGTACAAACAAAAATAAAAATAGAAACCTCAAGCTACGGCTTGCAACCTGGAACGTGAGAACCATGTGTCCAGGATTTTCCACTGACTTGACCAATATTGACGATGTGAGAAAAACGGCTGTGATTGATGCCGAACTCAATCGTCTTAACATTGATATTGCTGGCCTGCAGGAGACTCGCCTCGCTGAGGAAGGGTCACTCAGGGAAAACAATTACACCTTTTTTTGGAAGGGTAGAGGGCAGGCAGAAAAAAGGCAACACGGTGTGGGCTTTGCAGTGAAGAATTCGCTACTGGGAATGATTGAAATTCCAGCAGGAGGAAATGAAAGACTATTATCCCTGCGCTTGGCAACCTCTTGTGGGTTTGCCACCATTATTACTGCATATGCACCGACACTCGATTCCTCTGATGATGTGAAGGATTCGTTCTATGAGGAGTTAGACTCCGTGATCAAGGCAGTTCCAAAATCTGACTACATTTATATGCTCGGTGATTTCAATGCTCGTGTGGGCAAGGACTCGAGTTCATGGCCAGTGTGCCTTGGAAAATACAACATCGGTCGCATGAATGAAAATGGGCAAAGGCTGCTGGAGCATTGCACCAGTAATGACCTATGTATTACAAACTCCTTTTTTAAAACAAAAGAGATGCATAAGGTCACATGGAAACATCCAAGATCCGGCCATTGGCACCAGCTGGACTTCATCATCACACGGAGACAACATCTGAACCATATATCATTGACTCGAAGTTACCACAGTGCTGACTGTGATACGGATCATTCTTTGGTTGTTGCAAGGGTTAGACTGAGACCAAAGAGAATCTACACAGCTAAACACAAATCTAGCCCCAAGATTAATATTATTAACACTCACAATCCTGAAAAGTGCTTTCAGTTTCAACAGCAACTTGAAGACGCTTTCACTGATACACCAGACAATTGTACAGTAAATGAAAAGTGGGGTCAAATTAAGGAAACTCTTTATAAAACTGCCGTAGGGGTTTACGGCACTGTGGATCATAAGAGGCAGGACTGGTTTGCGGCAAACAGCGAGACTCTGCAGCCCTTGATTGATAAGAAGAAGAAAGCTCTCTTAAGAAACAAGGAAAGACCAACGCGTAACACTCTGAGTGAAGCTAAGGCAAGCTAGGAAGGATGTGCAAAAGGCTGCCAGGCAGTGTGCAAATGATTATTGGATCAAGTTATGTGAGTCCATTCAAATCGCAAGTGATAAGGGAAACATAAGAAGCATGTATGAAGGAATAAAGAAAGCCTGTGGTCCAGTGATCAAAAGAAGTGCACCATTGAAAACCTTGACTGGAGAAATCATCACTGACAAGAAACAGCAGATGGACAGATGGGTAGAGCACTATTTGGAGCTTTACTCAAGTGAGACCAAACTAGCGGATGATGCCCTCAACGCCATAGAGGCTCTACCAACTCTTGACCACCTGGACACACTTCCCACCATAACAGAAGTTAAGTGTGCTATAAATGAACTTGCATCTGGCAAGGCTCCAGGTAAGGATGGGATTCCAATAGAGGTTATCAGGAGTGGGCAAGACACACTCACTCTACAGATCCACCAGCTAATAGAGCTATGCTGGCGAGAAGGACAAGTCCCACAGGATTTCAAAGATTCAAGCATCATAACACTGTACAAGAACAAGGGCGATCGGAGCGACTGCAACAACTATAGGGGTATCTCACTTCTGTGTATTGTTGGAAAAGTATTTGCCAGAATTGTTCTGCGCAGACTTCAAGTCCTAGGAGATCAAGTCTACCCCGAATCACAGTGTGGCTTTCGACAGAACCGGTCTACCATTGATATGATATTCTCATTGCGACAAATGCAAGAAAAATGCCGTGAACAGAATCAACCACTGTTTATTGCCTTCATCGACCTCACAAAGGCATTTGATTTGGTCAGTCGTGAGGGTCTATTCAAGGCACTAAAGAAGATTGGCTGCCCACCAACTCTTCTGTCCATTGTGGAATCGTTCCACACAGGCATGAAGGGTATAATCAAGTTTGATGGTGCAACTTCTGAAGAATTTGAAATCAAGAGTGGAGTTAAGCAAGGTTGTGTACTAGCTCCCACCCTCTTTGGAATATACTTTTCACTTCTACTGAAATATGCCTTTCGTGATCAGGATGGTGGTATATACATTCACTCACGCTCAGATGGCGGCCTTTACAATGCTCAAAGATTGAAGGCCAAGACCAAAATTAGGAGGGTACTGATCAGAGAGTTGCTTTTTGCAGATGATGCTGCAGTTACGACCCACTCTGAGGAAGAATTGCAATGTCTACTATCTGCATTCTCCAATGCTTGTTCTGAATTTGGTTTAACAATTAGCAAAAAGAAGACACAGATTATGTCACAAGGTGCACATGGGGTACCATCAATCTTTATTGACGACGCCGAACTAGAGATGGTAGACCATTTTACATATCTAGGATCAGTGGTAAATAGCAAATTATCCCTAGATCAGGAAATCAACATCCGGATTGGTAAGGCAGCAACAACAATGAACAGGTTAAGAAAAAGAGTCTGGGAGAACAGGAAGCTTACTGCAAAAACAAAAGTCCTTGTCTATCAAGCCTGTGTCCTTAGTACTCTTCTTTATGGCAGTGAAACCTGGACAACTTACTCACACCAAGAGAAACATTTAAACAGCTTTCATATGCGGTGTCTGCGAAGAATTCTTGGTATTAAGTGGCAAGACAAAATCACAAATACTGAAGTATTGGAAAGATCAGGTTGTGTGACAGTTTATTCCATGCTCAGTCTTCGTAGACTTAGATGGATAGGACATCTTAGGAGGATGGATGATGGTAGAATACCAAAGGACATCTTTTTTGGTGAATTACAGATGGGTAAGAGATCTCAGGGTCGGCCTCTACTACGATACAAAGATGTGTGTAAGCGGGACATGATTGATACAGGCATTGATAATGCACATTGGGAGCAAGTCGCCGCTGAACGTGTTGCATGGAGGGCAAACATCAGAAATGGAATAAAGACAAAGGAGAAAATTATTGCAGATAAGTCACACACCGAGCGTTTGAGACGTAAGATGGTGCATGATGGTGGAAATGACCACGTGTTCACATGCACCCACTGTGAACGGACATTTACAGCGCAAATTGGCCTTATCAGTCACATTCGCTACCGCCATAGGTAAAAGTTATTATGCCTTTTTAAAGCACAAACTATCGTCTGTCAAGACGGCAAGGTGCCAATGAATGACTTGCTACCTGTGGGAGTAGGTTTTGGGTGGGGATGTGTAAGCAGGGATGTGTGGGTTGGGGTGTGCTTTGAGTGGGTGTGGGTGTTGGTGAATAGTGGGATGTGTGGGTGTGGATGTGTGGGTGGGTGTGTGGAGGTGGTGGGGGGGTGTGTGTGGGTGATTTGTGTGTGGTGATTTGTGTGGGGGGAGGTGTGTGTGGGGGGAGATGTGTGTGTGGGTGAGATGTGTGTTGGGTGAGAGATGTGTGTATCCATGAGGAGATTGTGTGGGTGGAAATATGTGTGTGTGTGGGTGGGGGTTGTGGTTAAGGGATTTGTGCATGGGGGTGGGTGGAGGATGCACGGGTGGGTGTGTAGGTTGAGGGATGAGTGGGGTGTGTGTGTGTGTGTGTGAGTGCAGGATGTGTGAGAGTGGGGGAAATTGTGTGGGTGGGGGAATGTGTGTAAGTGGGGATGTGTGTGTGGGTGCAGCAAGTGTGTCTGGGTAGGTGTGGGATGTGTGGGGTGGCAGGGAGATGTGTGTGTGTGTTGGGGATGTGGTTGGGGGATGTGCGGTTGGGGGATGTGTACTTGGCTGAGTGGTTGGGGGTGTGTGGGTTATGGGATGGGTGGGGGATGTGTGTGGGTGCAGGATCAATGGGTTGGTGCATGTGTTCCTGTGTTGTGTGTTGGGGGGATGTGTGTGTGGGTGGATGTGTGTGGCTGGGGGATGGGTGGGGGTATGTATGTGTGCCTGGGTGTGTGTGTGGGTAGGTGATGTATGCAGGGGATGAGTGGTAGGTGGCGGGGTGTGTGGGTGGGTGGGGATGTCTCATAACATGGTAATATGCATTGTTTATGTTTACAACATTCATTTGACAATGTTTTTTCCTATGTGAATGTACCATGCACTATTGATGAACGAAAGATGGGTGATTGGAAGGGCCGAATGTAAGATGGGCCTATGTGCCCGATTTGTTACCCTTTGAAAATAAAGTTTGTTCGTTCTGTATCTGGTCATCCGTAAGCTCCACTTGGACGCATTTGATCACCCATATGATCATCTTCAGCATGTCAATTCTGTTCAAATATGGTGTTTTTCTCCTCAGTCTGCTTTTGGGTAGTCTTTGATTTTGTTTGCAGCGGGTTGACATCGTCTTTCCCAGTGGTCGCTTCATTCGTGGCCTCTTGAAGCTTTCCTTCTTTTGACTGTGATGATGTCACTTTGGTACAGATAGCAAGCAGGTTCTCTACTCCCATCTTCTTGGTGGCCTTGTTGATAGTAGCAGCTTCTTCGCTTCTCTTCCTGAACATTGGGTGTCTTCTAGTTTTAGGGTTGGTGTGTGCCATTCTTCTCCCCTGTATCTGGTGTTTTGAACAGCTGGGTCACTTGTTCTCGGTACGGCTCTGCATGCGTTTACGGATGATGATCACTGTTTCTTCCAAGGGAACGTCAGTGAAAATAGAGGCAATATCCATTGACGTTATATGCTTTAGTTTAAGATCCATACTATCTGGTAGTTTGATCAGTTCAAATGAATCTTTTAATATTAAGGGGTTGAATGATTGTCATACTGGTTTAGCAGTTTCTGGAAAGCCATTTCACCATCCTGTGTTGGACAGAGTTGAGCATATATTAAATCGGTCTCAGTGGTACCCCAGACTTGTGCAATTTAGGAAGGCCATAGAGTTGAGGGTTTATGAGCCCCGTGGAATGATTAACTGTGCAGTCGTCTCACTGATGAATATCTACAAGTGACTGAATCTCTTTCCTCACTTTTGCATAAAATTCCTCAGGGTTTCTGGCTTTAGGATTTAAGTGAAATTTGTTTGGATTCAATAAAATGTCTTCTGTGCTGTTGGAAGCATCAAAGATGTGATTCCTGAGTTGGTTGTTGCAAATGGCTAGGCTTGCCACAGTAACTTAACAATGATTGCCTGGAAGAGGCCAATAATAGTAAAACATTATATACAACTATCAGAAAGAGAAAATAGCATTCTTTAGTATTGTGATGAGAAGAGAAGTGTCGGAAAGCATTGTGATGTCTGGAAAGATCAGTGGGAAAAGAGACATGGGCAGACCGAGAGAGTTGATGCTGGATGAACTGTATGGTGACACTGAGAAATATTATCAGCAGAGTTGATACTGAATAAAAACACCTATCGTAGTTGGCAGGGTACATGATGAAGATACAGTCTCATATGCCTCTTCAGATTATAAGACCGAGTAAAAGAAGTACCACAATCATTACACTTGTAAGGTCTCTCTCCTGTATGTGTTCCCATGTGGCGTTTTACACTGCTAGCGTGAGTAAAAGCAGCGCTAGTCATCACACTTGTAAGGTTTCTCTCCTGTATGTGTTCTCTTATGTCTCCTCAGACTGCCAACTTGAGTAAAAGAAGCACCACAATCATCACACTTGTAAGGTTTTTCTCCTGTATGAGTTCTAGTGTGAGTCTTAAGATTGCCAGCTTGAGTAAAAGAAGCACCACAATCATCACACTTGAAAGGTTTGTCTCCTGTATGTATTTTCTTGTGAATATTAAGACTGCTATTTTGAGTCAATGAAGCACCACACGCTGACACTTGTAAGGTTTTCTCCTGAATGTGTTCTCTTATGTTTCTTCAGATCACCAGCTTGAGTAAAAGAAGCACTACAATCATCACACTTGAAAGGTTTTGTCTCCTGTATGTATTTTTCTTGTGAATATTAAGACTGCTATTTTGAGTAAATGAAGCACCACACGCTTGACACTTGTAAGGTTTTTCTCCTGAATGTGTTCTCTTATGTTTCTTCAGACCACCAGGTTGAGTAAAAGAAGCACCGCAGTCATCACACTTGTAAGGTTTCTCTCTTGTATGAGTTCTCTTATGGGTCTTCAGATTGCCAGTTGTAGTAAAAGAAGCACCACAAGCATCACACTTGTAAGGTTTCTCTCCTGTATGTGTTCTCTTGTGAGTCTTCAGGTGGCCAGCTTGAGTAAAAGAAGCACCACAATCATCACACTTGTAAGGTTTCTCTCCTGTATGTGTCCTCATGTGGTACTTCACCCTGTCAACTTTAGTAAAAGAAGCACCACAATCATCACACTTGTGAGGATTCTCTTCTGTATGTATTCTTTGTGACTCATCATCTTTTGACACTCTAGATGGTCATCTTGAATCAAACGACCATCCCATTCATTACATTTGTTTGGCATCCCTTCAGTATGTGTGCTCTTATATCTGTCTACACAAATATTTGGACTAGAAACATCAGAAAAGTCTCCTGTGTGAGTTCTTTGAGAGCTATAACAGACATAATCAAAACTGTAAACATGAGACTTTGCAAGGCTCTGTGTAGGTTTTTCTTGTGTTTCTTTATTTTGCTGTTGACAATTCTCAATACACAGAGGCAGCTTATCATTTGTATCAATCACAGAAGACACACTTTCTGACATGTGACTACAATTTTCATGTGTTACTGATGACTTACAACTGTGCTCAACCATTCTTGATTCTGACTTGCTGTGTTCTGTCATTTCATGAATGATGCTACCCCCAACTGTGTCTAACATTTTACTGAGTCTGTGACTCCTGTCCTCACACTGAACATCTGATAGTTCTTGTTTCACAACCTTCATGTCAATGCTGTCATATGTCCACTTTTGTGAGTGCTCTTGTATGGCTTGGTAAGGACTCTTTGGAGACCAAGAGAGTATTTCTGAAACACACAGAAGTAAATAATTAATATCCTCATGAATATGCCAGGTATATGGGAGTTTCTGTGGTGAAGTAGTCTAGCCGTTTGACTCAGGCTCCGAAAGATGTGGGTTCGATTCCGGGCCACGTCCTTCGGTTCACGAGTGCATTTTTTTCTGAGACTCCTGTGGGTCGTCGCTAGAGCTACGGAGTTCGTGCTTTGTGCAACGCTTTCTGAAAGGTGGAAAGAGACTGAGCTATATGGGATAAAACCTGGTGCAATGAAGTCAACCCTGTCAACTTTTAAGCGACTTTTATAAACCAGGTATTGATTATGAATAGCTGTCTAATCAAACAGCCACACATTGCAGCTACAGACAATCAATTTCAAGTGAACCAAAGAAGAAAAAGAATGATTAATGTGTTCATGTATGATCTATGCTGATATATGATATCAGCTGATATATGATATAAATTCATGATGATGCAAAGTGATGTGCAATTTTTGCTGATGTATGATCTATGATGATTTATAATATAATCTGATGTATAATCTGAAGTTCATGATGATATAAGCTGATGTATGATCTAAGCTGATGTATGATCTAAGGCTGATGTATGATCAAGGCTGATGTATGATCTAGGCTGATGTATGATCAAGGCTGATGTATAATCTAGGCTGGTGTATGATTTAAGTTCAGGTATAATCTAGGCTGAAGTATGATCTATGTTCATGTATGGTCTAGGCTGATATATGATCAACGCTGATGTATGATCTAGGCGGATGTACAATCTAGCCAGGAGTATGATCTAGACTAGAGGTCACCAAACTATGGCCTGCGGGCCGGATGCGGCCCACAACGTCTGTTCATCAGGCCCGCCGACAGTACTCAAATTTGCTTGATAAAATCTATGTAACACGATAATTTGTGATACAATTTAAATATTATGTTTAGAATACTAGGAGATCATCACATGTGTGGAGACCTCTTGGCTACCATGTGCATTATATTTACTATGTTTAATTTGAAATTATTGTTTTAGTTTATTCTAATCTTTGCTTATTTTGCACAATTCCAAGTCCTTTCCCGACTCGTGGTAGTCCACCTATGCTCTGACGTTATCATCTTTTCCATGGTAACACGCATCTTTCCCTCCCCTAGATGCATCCGGTTGTCATCACAAGTCCGACGCTCCAGAAATATTTGCTTCTTTTTGCTTGTCATCCATTTTATAGGTATGTAACAAGGATTTCTTTGTTTGACAGTGATAGGTAAGTGAACTACAAGTGTGAATAGAGGCAATAAAGTAGCAAACATACCATAAAAATGTCGTATAAGCCTCATGTTATTACAAATATATTATCCCTAGCTCAGAAAAATTCTCTGGTCAAGATGTTACTCGAGCTGGTCTCTAAGGCAGTGTTTTTCAATCTTTCTGCTGGAGCAGATCCTTGCGCTAATGTTTACATTGCTCAAGGAACTCTGTGCAATGATCCATGTGTCTGTCCTACTTTATGTAATAAACCAGATGGGCAGAAATGTTGCAATTAGGTGATTTTGATCTGTTTCGGCAGAACCCCTGGCTGCCACTTGCGGAACCCCAGTTGAAAAACACTACTCTAGGCTGTTTATTTAGGTCGGCCTTATTTATATACTTTGTAAACCTTATTATGAGATATATTCTATTACCAAAGGTACCTATAAACGTTATATGTACCTTTGGTGAGCCGTAGCTTCACAAGTGACCCCTAATCCTTTGCTTTTCTTGTGTTTCAATAGGATTTTAATGTTTCTAATTCAATGTCTTTTTCATTTTAAGATCCCGTTTACTTCACATTAAAGAAAAGAAAAGTGGATGCTGAGTATCATGTTTTTAATGAAGAATAGGGAGTAAAGTATTTCTTTGTGGAAACATAGGACCAGAAACCCAGTTGTGTAATATGCAGCGAAAGTTCTGCCGTTTTGAAAGAGTACAATATTCGGCGTCACTATGAAACATAACATCTATCAACATATTCAGTTTTCTAGAAAGTTACGCTCTGAGAAATATGAGTCCATGAAATGTGGTTTAGAAACACAAAGAAATCTCTCCATGAGAAAGTCTGCTGAAAATGAATTTGTTACCCATACAAATTACAAAACAGTGCATAAGATGGCAGAACAAGGAAAACCGTTTACTGACGACAACTTCATCAAAGAGTGTATGATGGAAGCAGCAAATGACTTGTCCTGAGAAAGCTGATTTGTTAGGAACTATCAGCCTTTTGGCAATTCAGCGTGCAGAGAACAGAAGAACTTAGAGAGAAAATAATGCTACAGTTGCACACGAAAGCTAGGAACTTGTGGTATTCTCTGGCGCTGGATGCGTCTACTGATCTCTCGAGTATGTCACAACATTTTGTGTTCATTCGTGGTGTCAATTTGAACTTTCAGATAATGGAAGAGTTGGCATCTGTTTGCAGCATGCATGGAACAATAACTGGAATATATATTTTTGTGGAATTGCAAAAAATGTTGCAAGACTATAACCTTCAGTGGAATCAGTTTCGAGGTGTTACAGTTGATGGAGAAAAAAACATGCCTGGAGTGAGGAAGGGCCTGGTGGGGCAGATCAAGACTTAGTTGGAAAATTTGTAAATTCCAGGCGCTCTGTTCATACACTGCATCATACATCAGCAAGCACTCTGCGAGAATGACTTAGCTATTTCTTGTGTATTGAAACCAGTCGATTCTGCTGTGAACTTCATTCAGGGACATGCACCCAATCACCGTTAGTTCCAGGATTTTCCTGAAGAAACTGATGATTAAATATGTGACTTGCCTGATCACACACCAGTGAGGTGGCTCAGCTGCGGTAAAGTCCTGTTTCATTTTTACAAGCTCTGAAATTAAATATTTTCCTCACTGAAAAAGATAACAGCTGATACCCAGCTGTCATATCCTACCTGGCTGTCAAAGTTGTCAATTTTGGTCAACATCACATCCCACATGAATGAACTGAACTTGAAACTTCAGGGAAAGGATAACCTTGTCTGCGATCTCTACAAAATCATCAAAGGATGTTGGAGAAAGTGTCATTGTTTAAAGCACAACTGGAAGGAGAACACTTTTCTCATTTTCAATATTTCAAAGGGTTTTGCGCTACAATCGTCAAAAATGTCAACCTCGATTTTCCTAAAAAATTATATGTGACTTGAAGAAGCATTTTTGGGGAGATTTTCATATCTTGACAGAATTGAGAGTGACATTCTTCTGTTGCAGAATCCGTTTGATTGTAACCTTGATGATGTGCCAGTTGAACTACAGTTGGAGCTCACTGATTTGCAAGCAAATGACTTGTTGAAAGGGAAGCACAGAGATGGAAAATTTGTTGAATTTTACCGCTGCTTACTTGAAGTTAAGTTTCCAAAACTGAAGAAATTTGCCGCTGGTATGGCATCAGTGTTTAGACTAACTTATGTCTGTGAGCAAACATTTTCAACTATGAAGTATGTGAAATCAGCACATCGAATGAGAGTAACTGATGAACATTTGGAAGCAATTCTCTTGATTGGATGCAGCAATTCCACACCACACATTGATGATATCTTGAAAGCCAAATGACAAGTTTTCACAAATCTCACCAACCTTTTCTGTTGCTTAGTTTGTGAGATTCGGATATGTGCACATTAGGTCTGATGTAACTATATTTATGCTATTGTTGCCTTCTGTGATAACCTTTGTAAGTAAATAAATATGTTGGTTGCCTTTGTGTTTTTGTAGACCCCCCTTGGATCCCTTAAATTCCCCAGCTGACGTCACAGACACAAACCAACATAACCAGTCCGAGACAGGACTCACAAGACAAGAATTAGGGTCAATGAACCTACAAAAACCACGGACCTCAACAATAACCACAGCTGAAAGAAGCAGGTTGAATGAGGCCGAATTTGAAATTTTTGGTTTAAAAATGGAATTGGAATTGTTTTTTTTACATTGCATGCCACTCACCCATGATTAACATGGAATGATAAAATTAGTTGTTCGTCTTGTTTCCCAGAGCTTTTGTTCTGGCTTGCAAGTATTGTACAGAATGATTATGCGGCACGTGCTCGTCATTTTGACAGTTATCCGGCCCACTGTGAAAAAGTTTGGTGACCCCTGATCTAGACCGATATATGATGTAGGCTGATTGATGTATGATCTAGGCTGATATATGATCTAAGCTGATGTATGATCTTAGCTGATGTATGACCCAGGCTGATTTATGTATGATCTAAGCTGATGAATGATCTAAGTTCAGGTATGATCTAAGCTGATGTATGATCCAGGCTGTTGTATGATTTATGCCAATGTATGGCTTAGGCTCGTGTGTGATCTTGGCTCATGTGTGATTTTGGCTGATGTATGATGCAAGCTGAGGTAATGATCTAGACTGGTGTATGATCTAAGCTGATGTATGATCTAAGTTAATTGTGATATAAGCTGATGTATGATCTAGGCTGATGTATGATCAAAGTTCAGGTATAATCTAGGCTGATATATGATCTAGGCTGCTGTATGATCTAAGCAGATATATGATCTAGAATGGTGTATGATCTAAGTTCAGGTATGATCAAAGTTGATGTTTGATTTAAGTTCATGATGATATAAGCTAATGAGTGATCTAGGCTGATGTATGATCTAAGTTCAGGTATAATCTAGGCTGATGTATGACCTAGGCTGATGTATGACTGTCAACAACCGATGTTTCAGGCATCACAGGATTACTTCTCTCGCACCACACAAGGAACTTGCAAGTCGTGTGAGAGGAAATGGATGATACATTTTATTGCCGTTGGCTCTTTACATTTACAAAAACAGTCGCTATCAAATCACACACAAAGCCACAGAATTGCCTATCACTAGTTTCCTAACCCTATTGCTAATCTCTATCTACTTGGCTACAGAAACCCCTATCGACACTAAACAGTGCGCTCGCTAAGAAGTCAGTCCCCAGTCTGACTTTCCTACTCGCGTGGCTACACAGCACGCGGAAGGACCTTGTACGTCCTTTGGCTTTTTGCGTGCTGTCACACTCAGCACGCTTATAGCAGCCGTTTCCTATTGAGTGGTAATCTACTTCTCCGTGGCTATCATGTAGGCGTGATTCTGCCGTGACCAGAGTACCAACTATCTGGTCGACGCCTCCGTGTCTCATGAGAGAACTAGTTAATAGTCCCCCTTCCTATCACCTACCCTGCCCTCATATCGGGGCACTGTGTTACCTCTAATCTACTTGAGGTTGACCACTCTTCCCGGTGGTCTTCTATCTTTGAGGCATACCTCAGACCTTTATACTTCAGTCTTTGACACAAAGTTGATCAAAGTTGATGTTTGATTTAAGTTCATGATGAAATAAGCTAATGAGTGATCTAGGCTGATGTATGATCTAAGTTCAGGTATAATCTAGGCTGATGTATGACCTAGGCTGATGTATGACCTAAACTAATGCATGATCTATGCTGATGTATTATCTAGGCCGATGAATAATCTTGGCTGATGTATGATCTACTCTGATGTATGATCTAAGTTGGTGTCTGATCTATTTTCAGGTTATTATGTAGACTGTTGCATGATATAGGCTGATGTATTATCTACATTCATGATGATATAAGCTGATATATGATCTAGGCTGATGTATGATCTGTGCTGATACATGATCTAATTTCATGTGGATATACATTAATGTATAATCCAGGTTGAGTATGATCTAAGATCATGATCATATGAGCAGATATATGATCTAAGTTCATTATGATATAAGCTGATGCATGATCCAATGTCAGGTATGAGTTCGGCTAATGTATGATCTAGGCTGATGTATGATCTAGGCTGATGTATGATCTAGGCTGATGTATGATTTAGGCTGATGTATGAACTAGACATGTATAATCAAGGCTGATGTATGATCTAGGGTTATATATGATCTAGGCAAATGAATGATAAGGCTGATATATGATCTAGGCTGATGTATGATCTAAATTCAGGTATGAGCTAGGCTAATGTATGAAAATCAATTTTAAGTGGAATATCCAAATAACAAAACTTCATCATTGTAACTCAATGTTACTGTTCCTCATTGTAACTCAGGTCCACATATCTTGGTCCAATCACTGCTACAGTGCACAGAATTCCATGAGGTGTTCACCTTCCCATTAGGTTAGCAGAAACACCAGTTATTTAGATTAAACTGTTTGAGGACAAAGTAATGAAACCATTGCTCATTGGCTGATGCTCACTGACTTGACTCATACATTTATCATTATCATGTGCCTTGTCAGATGGTGTAAGCAGTCATATCTCTCCACAGATCTAGGTCCCCGGTGCTCAGAATCAAATCTGCTGATGATATCCCACCATGCCACTGTCTCAGTCCATCCAGCATGCAATCATCACTGTGTTTTCCAATTCCCCTTTTCTAACTACACGACCAAAGAATGATGGTTGTCTCCTTCTTATGGTTGTATATAATGTTCTAGTGGCATTAGCCTTTACCGGGCAATTATTGTTAGTTACACTGTAGGTCCAACATATTCGCAAAATGTGTCTCGTCATCCACATTTCATCATCAACATCTGTTGCTTCTAGGCTGTTATGAATTTATTTATTCATGTTACATAATTCACTGCCATACAGTAAGACAGGTTCTATATAACATTTCAGGATTCTCTTTCTGATAATCAATGATGGTGACTTATTGCCTAAGATACTTTTCATTTTCTGAAATGAAGCTTAGATTTATCAGCTTGTTTAATGTGTTTCCTTCTGTTATCATTTCTTGGGTTGATGTTATCATTTTCTTTAATATAATCACTGCTTCTATTATACTGATATTCAAGAAGAGTCCTTTTTGTGTTATCTCTATTACTACAATTTCCAAAATGCGTAGATATGTTGTGATTTCAGTTATCAACACTGTGTCATTTGCATAGCATAGACTGCTTATATTATAACCTCCAACTCATAATCCTAGCCCCTCTCTAGTTTCTCTCATTATTCCTTTCTTTTTTAAATTTTTGGTTGCATATCCCTTACAGGACGTTGCAGTCAACACCAGCATTTTTCAGCTGCTGTTGATGTACTAGGCAAGATTACGTTCAGTAGTTTGCCATTGCTTTCTGAGCGACCGGCTCACATACCCCTTCATGGGGTATGTTATGTAAGTTACAAAATGTATGTTATGTAAGTTACCAACAGTGAGAACTGCTACCGATTCTCATGCAGGTTACGTTCCTCACACGGATATACAGGATTACAGAGAGAGACGTTAACTTCTAGGCCAGGGAGACTGGCTCATTATTACTTTGCTACAGGAAAAAGAGATTAGATCTGGTGATGAAACAGCTCCTTGTTATACTGTTAGCGTCATATGTTCATAAATTTCATCTTTATTTTCCACTTTAATGCTTCTGCTTGTTTCCAGTAAATATTTCTTCTTATTTTAATCCTTTACAGGGCACAGTGGCCAAAAACATCTTTACGACCAAATGGACAAAATGCCCAAATGCGCCCGTGACAACTAAGTGTTGAAAACACATGATCACGAGACTTCCCATTGTTTACGTCTGGTTTTGCTGATAACTTGTTAATGTGGGAGGCCATTTGCAAGTGTTATCTTTAAATTCGATAGGATTTTTTTCTAGTTTTCACGGTTTTTATGCTGGTTTTCAAAATGGATTTTGATGATTCTTCAGATAGCGGAGATTTTGCTGGGTTCAATGTAAGTGACATTGAAGTGCATGAAGTTGACTATGAATCAGAGCTAGATATCAGCGTAAGCAGTGTACACACTTCAGATCTCTCAGAGATTTTACAAATGATTGCTGATCAAACAAATGAGTATGCTAGACAAAAAGATCGAACAGTTAAATGATCGAGCATGGGTTCCAACAAATGCAACCAAAATGCAGGCAACATTGGATTATTTATTTCACATATGAGTAAAATAATAAATCTGCATTCATCTTTCTTCATTTTGTTTTGTATGTTAAAAAAAAAAAATCTGTTCACTAACACCTTAAATCTGATGTTTGTACTAAAGTAACTCTAATCTTACTGATAACGTAATAAATGGTGCCCGTTCAGAGTTATAAACAGGAAAACATGTGCCCTGTATGGGTTAAGATCTTTCCCATCTGTATTAATAACATCCAATATGTTGAATATTTCATCACTGTGTCATGAGTGTATCATGGGTTTCTGTTAATAATGATTAACTTCAGTATGTAAAATGTCTAACCAACACTAAAGTACAACAAGATAACGGTTCTTTCAAATACAGTATTTCTCTTCTCATTAATTCGCATTACATATTTACAATTTTTTTCACATGATCACAAATTCATACTATCAATCACTACTACATAAAACTATAAAATACGGCAGCACTCTAAATGTTCGCCATTACATACTACAAATCTGAGACTGTTTTCCCCACCATGGTTTCAGCTTGAGTGTCATGCTTTCAAGAGGCTTTTCTTTCTGTGATGCAGTCCAAAGCAAGCTTCTCAACCATTACACATGTCCATGCTTCTGTGTATTTCAATTAGTTGTTATAGTGCAGTCTGTTTACCTGTGACTGTTGAACATGTATAGTAAGTATGTTCTTCTGTTTCTTGTATGTTGTGTCTGTATAGTTGGCATAGTTGTTTTTACCTGGACCTCTGTGCTGCTCTTTCTGTGGTTGGTGTCAAGTTGAAAAGTAGTCTGTATGTTATTTCTTTGGCTTTGGGTGTGATGCATTTATTGTTTGAGTTAGTGAAAGTACACCTATAATTTTTGATTAATACTTGTATCCTCTTTTGGTACTCATATGTTATGGTGGTGCTTGTTGTTTCACTAAGTATTTGTATATCTGTTTGTCTGTTGTGTTAAATGTTCATTGCTTTGTATTGCTTGCATACATGTCATATAGAATTGTAGTAGTGTGTTGTGATAATGCAGTGTTAATGTAACATCTCTCTATGTTCATTTCATGTAGTTGCAACATATGAATGCACATTTCATGGCATTGTATTGTATTGTCAACAGTTATAGACCCTACACTGACTTTGAAGTTTTGGGAGCACTGTTAGCCAAGCTTAATGTGATTAATTCAAAGAAGTTTTTAGGAAACAAAAACAGTGTAGAGAATGTATTTTTTATATTGCCTCATATCTTCATGAAGATTTGATACTGAAATAAAGGAAAATTATGTCAGTATCTTACATGATGGAGATGCAGATAGATCTGATGATGAGGGGCTGATACTTTATACCCATTTTATCAGAGAAAGATAAGTGGAGGAGACATTTCTTTCTATTATGCCATTAGAAGTTGCAACAAGTGCTGGTTACTTTAAAGCTCTAGAGACATGTGAATAAATTAAATGTTCTCACAGTGATATCTTTGACCGGACTTTCAATAAAGGACATTTAATGGCTCATTTCATGATACATAGCTCTATCTGAGATTGATTCTTATTATTTTCCTTAGCCCATGTTAAAAAATATGCTGGCTCCTGAGTAAAAGGACTGGCTTCTGAATCATGTTTAAATTTTCCACCCCTGTCACAATTTCTAGTTTGTCATACAATGTGTGTAATTCCACTTCACTACTGTTTGTTTTTGGTACCTACACTTGCATAGTATTTATATCTCTTCGTTTGAATTTGATCATAATAACTATCTGATTTAATCACATAACCATTAATTTATTTAGCTGTTTCCTCATCAAACATTAGTCCTACTTCTGTTCTGTATGTATTACCTCCTGAGCAAAATTATTGTGCATCTGTCTGTTATTATTTAACCAGACTTGTTCGTAAATTGATTAGAGAAATTAGACGAAGAGGGACAAAATTTTTGGACATTTTATGAGAAGAAATGGATTGGAGAACTTAGTGAGAACTGGCAAGATTGAGGGGAACAGACCAAGAGGAAGGCCGAGAGGAAAATACCTGGATGGCTTGGCCACATGGCATGGATGAGACAGAAACACTGAGCTGATCCACGTCTCTGGTGATCAAGTGAAATGGTGAGTCATGACCACCCACGCTTTCCGGCGTGGCACATGATTGATTGATTGATCTCACTCATGCCTAGGATATCAAACTTCCTATTTTTCATTTCTTTTATTACATGATATAACTTTCCTATCTCAACTATGTTCTGACATTCCACGTTCCTATTTCAAACTTATCTTGGGAAGATAATGTGGTGATCTTTTCCCATGTCTTCAATATTCACTTGGGGGTCTTTTACCTCTGCCCTTGATAGCAATTTGCTACTGTCAGGACAAGAGAGTGCCCTGCTCTTCTCAGCTGCAGAGTTGTGCACTGATCCCTGTGGATACTTGGTCACACCTATGACCTTAGTTTTCCCAGTGTTTGAGTAGATTTACATTCTGCTATTGTATTGATTTTGATGGTATAATGCTTTGACAATTCAGAAAGCAATAGCAAAGTCCAAAATGTAGAATTATCTAGTAAATCACAAACAGCCAATAAAAGCTTGGGGTTGATTGCAACATCTTGTAAGTAATATTCAACTAACTGTCATGTTATATTGCACTTAATCTTACCTTGAGCTGCACAAACTTCAGATTGTTCTATCTTGACACGTGATGGTAGTTTACTCTCCATCTTAAGTCTACAGTCAGTCTGATAGGATTGATAAGTTACATTTGTATGCAAACATAAACTATATAAATGAATTTGATATTTTGTTTTTCAAGATGATTAATGATACAAAATGTCTTATGATTATTTTAAGACATGCTTTCTGATATTTTATCTCTCAAGTTCCATTTAAGAATTTGAGTTTGGGAATCTATCACAGTGTAATGATGAGTTTATCAGGACAAAAATAGCATAACAATACATGATAGCTTTATGGAAAATAATTACTACTTGTGTCACACATCATAAACACATTAAAAGTTGTTGCAATACTTATAGCAGCAGCCATTTTTTGTTGTATATTCCCCCACCCCCCCCCCCCCCCCCCCCCCCCCCCCTCCTTCCATACATCCAATAATGAGTCTTCAACTGGAGAGAAAAACAAGACATTCTTGTCATCAATGTTCCCTCTAAACTGTTGCTTATGAGCAAGAATTTTACTTGGTTAGATTCAACATTAACTTTGTGAGCAAGCCTACATTTGACAATGACAGTACATTTGGTCCCAATATTGTCTGCTTGTGCATTGAAGCTCAATGATCTGGACTTTGTTGATGACATTGCCTTCTTGTCCCACACATTGACAGATGGGTCAACATATAAAGATATTTAAATAAGAATGCAAAAGGCAAGAGGACTTTCATAGCAATTAGACATTTGTGGAAGTCAAAAAATATTAAACAGACTGTTCAAGTCAAACATTAAAACAGTAATGTATGGATCAGAAACATGGAGTCATGGAGAATAAAAGAACATAACATTATTATTAATAAACTACAAGCATTCATTAACTGTTGACTGGGCATAACAAGTGTACTAAGATGGTATGACAGAATCACCAATGTGGAATTCCTGGAGAGAACTAAACAAATGCAAGTGTATCAGGAAGCAATAAAAGATGCTGTATGACAAATGACATGCGATCAGAACTGCCTCTTTTTCTCAGATTCCTTTGCACTTCCTGGATGTAGATCACGACACTAAAATAGTAATAATTGATTAACTCCGATTAGAACTGACGTAGACTTCATTGGGACGTTGGATTTGTCTTGTCAAGCTGTATTCAACTGTGATGGTTTCATAAATAAAAATCCAATTGTTAAATATTGTCAAAAATGACTAGTAGTAGTAGTAGTAGTAGTAGTAGTAGTAGTAGTAGTAGTAGTAGTAGTAGTAGTAGTCAAAGTAGTACTAGGATTTTTTTATTTTGCCATGACCCGAACTTAAAACGGAAGTGATATACTGTCCCACCCCCGGAAGGTCTATTGTGTCCCCAAAAATAGCTGCTGTAAGACCATTCATGCATCCTACGCCATTCATTCATTCAATTATCTTGTGATAATAACAGATGCCATCTTGGCTTCTCCAGAAAAGGTTAGGTTAATAATCCATGCACAACGATTGGTTGAAATTATTGTGACCTTTTAAATAAATTAAATTATTTGATACACGGTAAGTAATTTTATTTTATAGAAGTGTTTCTGTAAACTTTTGAGTATTTTGAGATGGATTTTTGAATTCTGCACCCATGTTTACATATATTTGGAGAGTTTTATCACCAAACGCCTTCCATTTGTGGTATTTTATAAAAATAATTCTGCGGGGATGTTTCAACTTTGGGAATGGAAAGCCAAGACGTCGGCCGACGCAAAATATCAATCAGACCAGCTCAAAACGGGCAATTTGAATTACTAAAGTTACAGAAAATACAAGTTTAAAGATTATTAATAATTTGTTTGTATACTTGTACTATTTTGTTATCATTTAACATGACAGAACATATTATTAAAGTCAGTTTTCATATCCGTCTGTGACTCATTTGAGACAATCACGGCATGGACCATAAGTGGAGAAAATGGACACACTTTTTTTTTCCTGAAATTAGGGAAATCATGTTAAATTTTGGCACTCTTCCGAATAACGGTTCCAAATTATTTAGTGTAAAAAGTATCCCTTACAGGGCCTCATTAGGTGGTGTTGTCGATCACTTCCGGTTCAGTGTGACGTGAACTGCTAGACAGATCGATGGATGCAATAAATGTTTCCTGGGCCCGGAGGTCCCTCAATGTCGTCAGAGTGTTTATCTATTTCCACATATAACTGATAGGTATACACTCCGACAACAGTAAGGGCTTCCGGGGCCAAAAACATTTATTGCGTGCATTGATTGGTCTGTGACCAACAACACATTCAATGCTCATTCCAATATGTACAATTTTTTTTCCACAAAGAACATGCTTTCGGACAGTATTTACAACTTTTGTGCCGCAATTTCCACACATAACTGTGATCGGCACGCAATTCCATTTTCTCAGTTCTATATTTTAGTTCTAAAAAATTCCTTGGCAGTTGGAAATTGAAAAAGATTAGCCTAACGGCGCTGTCCGGGCAAAATTTTGAGTTTAATATCTACCCAAAGTATTTCAGGATCCTCGCAGTGCTAAGGAGTTCATGCACTGAGCTGAGTTTCTCCAAAGTCAGGTTTGAGTTAGGAGAAGAACGGAGCACTTATGTGTTACACCTGTGTGCCGTGATGATGATCCATCGACTAAACTATACTAGTTCGTAGTGTTTAATATTGTTTATTATATTACCTAATGAGGCCCTGTAAGGGATGCTTTCACAATAAATAATTTGGGACTGTTATTCGGAAGAGTGTATAAATTTTATATGGATTTTGACTTTACTGATACTTATATGTGAATCGAAGTGACTATTCACAAAAATTTGTGAATAATGTGATACATTAATCACAAACATTTGTGAAAAATATGAGATATTATTCACAAAAATTGGCTGGTCAGTGGTTATTCAGCTGGTCACGTGATGTCTACTTCTGATTTACTACATTATTAATGTTTGTGGAACTATCATTGTGTCCTCAGTAGTGTAGTGGATAGTATCTCTGCCTGACATGCAGGAGACTGGGGTTCGACTCCATGGCGGCACATTTTTTAAAACAATTAATTATTTAATAAAAAATATTAAACATTACAAACTAAATTATAGAACTGAGAAACTTGAAGCTTGTGAATAAAGTGTGCTCTATGGATCTGCGGAAGCTGCCAGGGGTGGGGGGTGCAGCCCCCCAGAGAGTGACGGGGTGATCGAGTGTCGGAAGAATAGATGGATCCAATAGATAGATGTCTTTGTTTAATGTGAATTTTATTTGCCATATATGTACATAGAGTGTGTCCTTGTAGAAAAATATCGTCTTAGTGAGGTGTGAAGAAAAATAACTTGCAAACAAAAGGCAGACAAGAAGAGAGAATAAGTCTTTTGAAGCCAATCAACGGCGGTAGTAAACGCCACGTTACCAGCCGTTTGTGAATAATGTCTCGTATTATTCACAAATTGTTTTGATTAATGTCTCATATTATTCACAAATTTTTGTGAAGGGAGAGTCTATTCGCAGGGCCCTGCGAATAGACGCTTTGTTTATTCGCAGGGCCCTATGAAAAGAGAGAAGAGAGAGATAGATAATGAAGATAGTGTGCGAGACAGAGATATGAGAAAGATGTGTTGAAAGACATAAAAAAAGTGATAAAGACAAGAAAGAGAGAGGGGGGGGAGGGAGATAGAGAAGAAGAGAGAGAGAGATGTCTGTATGCCTCTCTATATGTCCGCCTGTCTGTATGCCTCTCTATTTGTCCACCTGTCTGGATGTCTCTCTACATGCCCGCCTGTCTGGATGTCTCTCTGTCTCTGTCTGTCCGTCCGTCTGACAGCCTGCGTGATTTCTTGTTCTCTATCAGTCTACTTGTATCTGTCCATTTGTATATATGTCTATCTGAATCTCTATCTAACAAACTGTCTGTCTGTCTTTCCATATGCATATGTATGTCTGGTTGACTCTCTGTGTGTATGTATGCGTGTGTCTGACTCTCTATCTGTCTGCCAGTTTATATATCCGTTGTTTATTTGTCTGTATCTCTGACTGCCTGCCTCTCTCTCTCTCTCGGTCGCTCGGCCGGTCAACCTGCCTGTTCAGAGTATTGCAGGGAGAGGTTGAAAGAGATGTATGAATTGGCATGGTGGAACACAGATGATCGACGAGCGAGTGTCGGATCTAGCTACCCATCTACCTGCGTACCTACTCATCCACCTACCTGCCTAGCTACCCACATACCTGCTTACTTAACTACCTACCTGTCTACCTACCCACATATCTGCCTCTCAAACGATCTATCTGTCTAACAACCCACCTACCTGCCTACTTAACCACTTTCGTGTCTAACTACCCACCTACCTAACCAACTATGAATATGACAAAGAATTATCGCCGAAGCAACGGAGTACATGCTTTGTGCTCGATACTTTTGACAACAGCCAGCGGGGAGAGAATGAAGCGGAGGAGAAGAGGTAGGGGAGAGGGGGGAAGGAAAAGGAAGAAGAGGGCTGGAGCCAGAAGGGGTAGAAGGAAAACGGATCGTTTGGGACTCAAAAATGTGTGGGTTGGATATTGGAATTGCCGTAGTGCAAAGCAACGAGGACCAATACTGGAGAAACTGGTACTAACTAAATTACACTCACTTTAAACAACACAATTCTAAATACCCAAAGAGATGAAGGATTGACTTTCACTCAATGAATTGCTGAAAAATTTAAAAAAAACATTGTCCGGCAAGGAAACGAACGATTGACATTTGACTTTCATCCAATTAATTGCTGAACAATTAAAAAAAAAATGTCCTGGCAAGGAAACGAACCTCGAGCCCCCGCCCACTATCAACTATGCCACGTTTTCCAATCAACGAAAATGTATAATATAGCCGCAAACTATAAATCACGTGACCAGCCGTGCCCTGCGAATAGACGCTTTGTTTATTCACAGGGCCCTACGAATAGACACTTCCTTTTGTGAATAGGGTCTCCCTATGTTAGTATGTAAATACTCCACTTAGAATTGACATACAAGGATCATTAAGGCTAAGGTATCATTAGATGTGGTTTTTCAATGCCAATCTATCTGTGTTGGTCTCATTAGTAAATACTCAATATGAAAATCTGATCGAAAATGCTACACTGGTAGTAGTTAAGTAGTACAACCGCGAACCGAATGACCGACCTCGGAATCGAACCTACAAATTTCGGAATAAATAATGCGAGGCAGATGCTTGGCCACCTAGGGCCACCGCGCCCCTTCCTCCCCCCCCCCCCCACCCCCCCCCCTTTACGTGAGATAGCGTGACGATATTCAACACCATTAAACGATAAATGAATGATGTAGTACAATATTCTAAACATTACCGAATTGAGAGGGTGTTTTAGTTTTAGTTCCACATTGAACATTGACAAGCCGCCATGATTCCAGCTGCCGAAGTTGGTACAAAAACTCAGAGATACTCTCATATAGTCAATAACATTACCGAAACAATAATAACACATGAGAAACAAATTAATTTAGTAATAGTGTGTTTATTTTTGTCTGCCCCAATATAAAATTCCATATCTCAGTAACCAACTGAAGGAAAATGATGAGATTTAGCATATAAACTTATCATTATGTCCACCAAGCAAAAAATTTTTGTTTTGGAGATTTTACAGCAGATTTCAAAGTTTGTTTATATTCGGTATATAATTTACGAAGGGAGCTGAGTGGTCTCGAGTTATGGTGTCCGCCTCGAGTGCTGGAGGTCCCGGGTTCAGGCCCCGGTGAGGACCAGGATTTATTTAAAGAATCCACCGGGACTTCCAGTAATGTCCCCTTATCTCTGGGTCGTGAAATCGGACGCCCGTGTGTATTGTTGCGCACGTAAAAACTCCCTTGGCAGTTGGAAATCGAAAAAGAGTAGCCCAACGGCGCTGTTAATTTCGAGTTAAAAATCTACCCAAAGCATTTCAGGATCCTCGCCGATGCAACGGAGTTCGTGCTCGTGCATTGAGCTGAGTTTCTCCAGACTCAGGTTTGAGTTAGGAGGAAAACGGAGCACTTATGGGTTAAACCGTGTGCCGTGATGTTGATCCAATGACTAAAAACTAACTAAAAAACTATATAATTTACGAGTCAGAGATGAAGTTCATAATTCTAAATGTATTACAGCGTAGCCATACAACCAGCGTTCAATGTTGAATATTTTACGTTTTTCACGGGATTGGCTTTATGCCAAGAACCCCGCGCAGTTTAAACATGGGACTATTCAGAGGTGTCCTCAAACTGTGGGTTATTTCATGAACCTTATTATTATTATTATTTAAAAAAAAAATCTTACCACTTATCGCCAACATTGAAATGTATGAATATTTTTCAATGAGATTGAATGCGAAATTGTGTATACACTTCAAAGCATCTCTATGAAGTTGTACACATATTTTTGTATAGAAGCTGATCTCAGAAAACTGTTTTATACTATCACAAATTCCGAAAAAAGAACAGTGCATGCATTGGGTTTAGGTAAACGGTAATTTCGTCAATGGGTGCAAGAATCTGGAATTAAACCACCACGCAATAACCAAACGGTAGGTAGAAAGGTTATTGTAGACAGCTTTGACAAAGATGTCATAAGGCGAGCTATTATAAAAATGCTTTAAAAAGTCGCTTAAAAGTCGACAGGATCGACTTCATTGCACCGGGTTCTATCCCATATGGCTTGGTCTCTTTCCTACAGCACAGAAAGCATCGCACAAAGCACAAACTCCGCAGCTCTAGCGACGACCCACAGGAGTCTCCGAAAAATTTAACTCGTGAACCGAAGGATGCAGTCCGGAATCGAACCCACAACCTTTGGAGCTCGAGTCAAAAGGCTTGATCACTTCACCATGGAGACTCCTAAAATTATAAAAATTTTGGATTTTATATCCAGGATTATCCAGCATTTTTATAATGCTGGATGCCGAAGAAACAGTGACTGTAAGAAAACTTAGAGTTTGGTTGAGACAGAACAATAACATAGAGCTATCCAAAACAACTTTGTGGCAAATTATAAGGACATTATCTTCACTTTTAGAAAGTACAAGGGAGGTAGAAATATTCTTTGCGAGCAACTGCATTTAGGAGCCATGAGAAACAGATACCTACGTGAAATAAGGGAAATGCGCAAAGAAAATTATGGCATAGTGTATCTGGATGAAATGTGGATCAATGCGCACCACACAAGTGATAAGGAATGGCAATCAGTGGATGGACAGATAAAGCGATATGTGAGCAGTAGTATAGGACAGCTTTTGGTCATGGCCCATGCTGGTAATACGCATAATGGCTTACAACAGAATGCTGGGCTCGTGTTCATATCATAGCATAGAGGCAATAAGGATTATCATAATAAGATGAATGGTAATGTATTTAGAGATTGGCTCGAGAATACTGTGCTTCCATCCCTAGATAGACCGCCGTGTCCAATTAAGGACAATGAATGATATCAATGTTGTTGCCCAAGAAGACAAAATACCTACAACATCGAGCACAAAGGGAGCAATAAAGATATGGCTCTGAATGGAAAACATACCATTTCCAGAAACATATTTCTAGCTAGAATTGTTGTCCCTTGTAAAACAGACGCCAAAAAGCAAGAAATATCAAAACAACAAGTTGATAGAAGAGCATCGTCATGGTTGCTTGAGACTTCCGCCGTACCACTCTCATTTTAACTCTATAGAACTTGTGTGGGCTAAAATTACAAATTAAAGGACAGGTGGCAGCTGACAATACTATATTCAAATTGCCTGAAGTAAAGATACTAATCCAATCCGTGCTATTAAACATTGATAAAAGTTACTGGGAAAATATGCGGACCATGTGTTGAAAGAGGAAGAGGACTATTGGAGAAAGGATGGATTGAATTTTATGCAACCGAGCGCAGTCATCAACCTACTGGAATCGTCTGACACAGATTAAGGTCTGAGTAGATCGTAGACTTTAATCCGCGAGCACGCTTACTGGGATATTTTGCTCCAACCATTCAGACGATTTGCAGACCCTAAACATAACAGCATCAGCACAATGTTAATGGCAACAGTTTGTATTCCACAGTGATGAATTTTCAATTCCGCAAGCCCTCAGCGGTGACAAACAACTGGTACTGAAAAGAAAAAAAAACACACACACACACACTAAGCGCATTGAATACCAACAGAAGAGTAATATTGCGGTGGAAACTGACATATTGTGGCATAACAAGAAACGTGAGAGCAAACACGTTGTCAAATTAGGGGACAACACACGTGCATACGAATCAATCTATAAACTGCAATGAAAAGAGAACCAACATCTTGGTCGTTAAGAAGAAAATCCACTACAAAGACACTGACAACTATTTTCATAGTGCAAAACAGGTAATCATGTTTCATCTCTGAACAGTAAACAGCAGAGTAGACAATCTTTCACGAAGACTCAAAGCGGGTCTGTCACCCATGTGTACGTGTGAACAAACTACACAGACAGCTGAACAGATCCTTAAAATGGACACATGATGACTAAAGTTCGGTATCATTTCTGGTCACTCCATACGCACTTTAACGCACAGCTATTTGGAAGCTTTCATGAACTCAATATAAAAAGCTAAATGCATCATAGTAACATGAATACTTGTGTACAATTATTAACCAGCAGCCGAAGAAACAAGAAGGAAATGAAAAATAAGGTAAGAAATATATTCCTTCTACTTTCCTGTCAATTTACACATTATTTACCCCATGCCTCTGAAAATTCTCTGTCTTTACTAATATTACACATTGCACCCTTCTCGGGATTCTCCGTGGTGAAGTGGTCAAGCCGCCTGACTCGGGCTCCGAAGGTTGTATGTTCGATTCCTTCATTTCACGAGTGCATTTTTTCGGAGACTTCCGAGGGTCGTCGCTGGAGCTACGGAGTTCGTGCTTTGTGCGACGCTTTCCGCCCTTAGGAAAGAGACTGAGCCATATGGGATAAAAACCCTGGTGCAATGCAGTCGACCATGTCGACTTTTAAGCTACTTTTTTTTATTGCACCCAGACCCATACGAATCTGGCTACGCCTTGTACTTGTGTCCTTACCAGAAATAACGTGGTTTACTATAAGACTAGTTTGTTAGCGTGAATTCACTACATTTTCCCCAAAACATCAAAGAAATGTCGCCGCTTTTGATGATTTAAGTTGCTTTTGGACCTATCAAAGACATATTCCTTGGGTGGGGGTAAATATAAGAGGGCAGGAACAATTTCATAACGATGCAACAGACAGTTTTCAAAATAATTGATGGTGAATGAAGGCATTCATTTCTGGACATACTATAGTTAGTCGACAGATCATCTTCATTGCACATGGAACCTGGAACCATTCAGTCCATAAGTGCTCGGATTCCCCTCCTCAGCAAATCCCGCAGCCAAACTGACAGGTATTCATTGGCACTCACAGAAATACAGCACAGATCGGAACCTGACTGTTAGTGTTTGTCGTAATTTGTGAATTTACTTCTCCTGCTGTTTCAGTGTTATATATGTATGGGTTACGTGAATACGCACAATGCCACACACGCTCTCGCCATTACATTCACATTGAGACACGTTTGTATGCAAAGAATTAGGAAGAAAATACAACCTGAATTTTTTTTAAAAGTTGCATTTCCTTTCAGGACGTGGCAGTCAATACCATCATTTTACTGCCGTTGTTGGTGTCTTGGCAGGTTTTAAAGGGGGGCTGGGTGGTCTTGAGGTATGGTGTCTGCCTCGAGTGCTGGAGGTGACGGGTTCAAGTTATAAAATTTCCCCTGGTCTCTGGGTAGTGAGATCCGACGCCCGTGTGTATTGTTGCGCTCGTAAAAAATCACTTGGCAGTTCGAAATCGAAAAAGAGTAGCCTAACGGCGCTGCCCGGGCAAAATTTCGAGTTAAAAATCTACCCAAAGTATTTCAGGATCCTCGCCGGTGCTACGGAGTTCATGCACTGAGCTGAGTTTCTCCAAACTCAGGTTTGAGTTAGGAGGAGAACGGAGCCGTTATGTGTTACACCCGTGTGCCATGATGTTGATCCGTCGACTAAAATTAAACAAAACAAAAAACAACAACAACTAAAAACTGGTAAGTTTTACATTCAGTAGTTTGTCATTGTTTTCTGAACGACCGGCTCCCATACTACTCGTTAAAACCAGCGCGATATGGTCTGCTGCCAAATCGGTCCCTGCTATGTTTTCAACGTGGGTAAGCGGCATTACGAATCGCGTCCGCAAATTCCAGCGCCACTGAGACCGGCACACCTGAAATAGGAGAATAATAATGTGGGTTTGTAGAAAGCAAGGCTACAGTAAATGTTGTGTATATGTTGGAAATATTAATGGAACTTTTTATTAATCAGTCAATCAATTAATCAGGTGCCGTCTCCACAATGATGGTTGGCTGCAATGGATCTCCAACACTGTCTGTCTTTCGCGTTGACTGTACATTCTGTCAGGTTGATTTTCGTCCATCTCTTGATGTTATCTTCCCACTTCTATCGTTGTCTACCTCTTGCTCGTTTGCCCTCAACCTTGCCCTCCATTATGGTTTTTATAAGAGTATCATGTCTTTTAATGTGGCCGAAATATTTCACTTGCCTCCTCTTTATTTCTTTCATAAACTCTCTCTTCATTCCCAGTTTTTTCTAGAACCTCTGCATTTGATTGTTTTTGTTTCCATAAAATACGACAGTTTCGTCTGTATATCCATATCTCCAGGGTTTCTATGCGACTTTCTAGTTGCTTATTCAATGTCCAGGCTTCCGCGTCATACAGTAGCGTTGAATATACGTAGCATTTGACAATACTTATTTTTAATGGTGTGTTAATATCTCTAGATGTTAATACTGATTTCATGGTGTTGAAAGCATATTTGACCATTTCTATTCTCTCTCTGATTTCTGTTTCACTTCTGCAATCATCTGTTATTACATGTCCAATATAGGAGAAACGTTGTACTTCTTCTAGTATCTCCCCGTTTACTGTGATGTACATTGGTGGTCTATCCTTTCCACTGATAATTATCATAATTTTCGTAAATATTAATCTAAGTGACATTCTACACAATGCCTGTTTATTTGTCAACCAGATTTGGTTAACACATTGCTCGTTAGTTAGTTAGTTAGTTAGTTAGTTAGTTGACTGAGCTACCGTATAACAGTAGACGGTACTACCTGGTTTCTGTTAGCGCCGAACGTTGGGCGGCGCTTACCAAACCCGACACCCCACATTGTGCCAACGGCTTCGGGCGGAAGAGCGCAACTGGGAGGGTACAAGCCTTACCCTGGTGCGAGGAAATGCAAGCTAAAGACAAAATGTCATGGCAGGGCAGACCAGAGCCTTGGTTGGCGACTGGTCTAGGATCGAAGCTCCGACAGGCGGACAGTTAGAGCATTGCTTTGCTGATCCGGCAGCTTCTGCAGCTTGTCTTGTTCCAGATGTAGGGGTGTTACCTTTCCTCTGGAGTGAACTAGGCAGGCCGAGAGAGGGATCATGCTGCATGGGCAACACATGATATCTATATTTTAGCCCAGGCTTTGTGCTATGGAGAGGCAATAACTCCATCCCTGGTCTTAACTGGTCTCGGAATCAAAGCGAGAGGCAACTGTTACGGGTTATAAGTCCTTGTCAGTTGGCGTAGACATGGGGCGCCACGCGTTGCCTCTGACGGTGGGAGACACCTACAGGTGTCACTGATCAGCTACCCCCCGCCTCAAGCTTGGCAGCCCCCTGCCAGTTGGGTGCTGATCCGCCACAGCCTGCCTGCTTCAATGGGTGCTTGGGGCTAGGACAAAATCTGAATCGCAGGCTGTAAAACCAATGCACCAGGTACAAATAAAAATAAAAATAGAAACCTCAAGCTACGGATTGCAACCTGGAACGTGAGAACCATGTGTCCAGGATTTTCCAATGACTTGACCAATATTGACGATGTGAGAAAAACGGCTGTTATTGATGCCGAACTCAGTCGTCTTAACATTGATATTGCTGGCCTGCAAGAGACTCGCCTCGCTGAGGAAGGGTCACTCAGGGAAAATAATTACACCTTTTTCTGGAAGGGTAGAGGGCAGGCAGAAAAAAGGCAACATGGTGTGGGCTTTGCAGTGAAGAATTCGCTACTGGGAATGATTGAAATTCCAGCAGGAGGAAATGAAAGACTATTATTCCTGCGCTTGGCAACCTCTTGTGGGTTTGCCACCATTATTACTGCATATGCACCGACACTCGATTCCTCTGATGATGTGAAGGATTCGTTCTATGAGGAGTTAGACTCCGTGATCAAGGCAGTTCCAAAATCTGACTACATTTATATGCTCGGTGATTTCAATGCTCGTGTGGGCAAGGACTCGAGTTCATGGCCAGTGTGCCTTGGAAAATACAAAATCGGTCGCATGAATGAAAATGGGCAAAGGCTGCTGGAGCATTGCACCAGTAATGACCTATGTATTACAAACTCCTTTTTTAAAACAATAGAGATGCATAAGGTCACATGGAAACATCCAAGATCCGGCCATTGGCACCAGCTAGACTTCATCATCACACGGAGACAACATCTGAACCATATAATTCATATATCATTGACTCGAAGTTACCACAGTGCTGACTGTAATACGGACCATTCTTTGGTTGTTGCAAGGGTTAGACTGAGACCAAAGAGAATCTACACAGCTAAACACAAATCTAGCCCCAGGATTAATATTATTAACACTCACGATCCTGAAAAGTGCTTTCAGTTTCAACAGCAACTTGAAGACGCTTTCACTGATACACCAGAAAATTGTACAGTAAATGAAAAGTGGGGTCAAATTAAGGAAACCCTTTATAAAACTGCCGTAGGGGTTTACGGCACTGTGGATCATACGAGGCAGGACTGGTTTGCGGCAAACAGCCAGACTCTGTAGCCCTTGATTGATAAGAAGAAGAAAGCTCTCTTAAGAAACAAGGAAAGACCAACGCGTAACACTCTGAGTGAGCTAAGGCAAGCTAGGAAGGATGTGCAAAAGGCTGCCAGGCAGTGTGCAAATGATTATTGGATCAAGTTATGTGAGTCCATTCAAATCGCAAGTGATAAGGGAAACATAAGAAGCATGTATGAAGGAATAAAGAAAGCCTGTGGTCCAGTGATCAAAAGAAGTGCACCATTGAAAACCTTGACTGGAGAAATCATCACTGATAAGAAACAGCAGATGGACAGATGGGTAGAGCACTATTTGGAGCTTTACTCAAGTGAGACCAAACTAGCGGATGATGCCCTCAACGCCATAGAGGCTCTACCAACTCTTGACCACCTGGACACACTTCCCACCATAACAGAAGTTAAGTGTGCTATAAATGAACTTGCATCTGGCAAGGCTCCAGGTAAGGATGGGATTCCAATAGAGGTTATCAGGAGTGGGCAAGACACACTCACTATACAGATCCACCAGCTAATAGAGCTATGCGGGCGAGAAGGACAAGTCCCACAGGATTTCAAAGATTCAAGCATCATAACACTGTACAAGAACAAGGGCGATCGGAGCGACTGCAACAACTATAGGTGTATCTCACTTCTGTGTATTGTTGGAAAAGTATTTGCCAAAATTGTTCTGCTCAGACTTCAAGTCCTAGGAGATCAAGTCTACCCCGAATCACAGTGTGGCTTTCGACAGAACTGGTCTACCATAGATATGATATTCTCATTGCGACAAATGCAAGAAAAATGCCGTGAACAGAATCAAGCCACTGTTTATTGCCTTCATCGACTTCACAAAGGCATTTGATTTGGTCAGTCGTGAGGGTCTGTTCAAGGCACTAAGAAGATTGGCTGCCCACCAACTCTTCTGTCCATTGTGGAATCGTTCCACACAGGCATGAAGGGTATAATCAAGTTTGATGGTGCAACTTCTGAAGAATTTTAAATCAAGAGTGGAGTTAAGCAAGGTTGTGTACTAGCTCCCACCCTCTTTGGAATATACTTTTCACTTCTACTGAAATATGCCTTTCGTGATCAGGATGGTGGTATATACATTCACTCACGCTCAGATGGCGGCCTCTACAATGCTCAGAGATTGAAGGCTAAGACCAAAATTAGGAGGGTACTGATTAGAGAGTTGCTTTTTGCAGATGATGCTGCACTTACGACCCACTCTGAGGAAGAATTGCAATGTCTACTATCTGCATTCTCCAATGCTCGGAATTCTTGGTATTAAGTGGCAAGACAAAATCACAATTACTGAAGTATTGGAAAGATCACGTTGTGTGACAGTTTATTCCATGCTCAGTCTTCGTAGACTTAGATGGATAGGACATCTTAGGAGGATGGATGATGGTAGAATACCAAAGGATATCTTTTTTGGTGAATTTCAGATGGGTAAGAGATCTCAGGCTCGGCCTCTACTACGATACAAAGATGTGTGTAAGCGGGACATGATTGATACAGGCATTGATAATGCACATTGGGAGCAAGTCATCGCTGAACGTGTTGCATGGATGGCAAACATAGAAATGGAATAAAGACAAAGGAGAAAATTATTGCAGATAAGTCACACACCGAGCGTGTGAGACGTAAGATGGTGCATGATGGTGGAAATGACCATGTGTTCACATGCACCCACTGTGGACAAACATTTACAGCGCGAATTGGCCTTATCAGTCACATTCGCTACCGCTACGGGTACTAGTTATTATGCCCTTCTGAAGCACAAACTACCGTCATGTCAAGACGGCAAGGTGCCAATGATAGTTAGTTAGTTAGTTAGTTAGTTACATAGATAGATACTTAGTTAGTTAGTTAGTTAGTTAGTTGGTTGGTTAGTTAGTTAGTTAGTTAGTTGGTTGGTTAGTTAGTTAGTTAGTTAGTTAGTTAGTTTATCAGTCACACTCGCTACCGCCATAGTTAAAAGTTATTATGCCTTTTTAAAGCACAAACTATCGTCTGTCAAGACGGCAAGGTGCCAATGGATGGATAGTTAGTTAGTTAGTTGGTTAGTTAGTTAGTTAGTTGGTTGGTTAGTTAGTTAGTTAGTTAGTTAGTTAGTTGGTTAGTTAGTTAGTTAGTTAGTTAGTTAGTTGGTTAGTTAGTTAGTTAGTTAGTTAGGTTTGTCAGGTCTTAGATATAACTGAGCTACTATATGACAGTAGTCGGTACTACCTGCTTCTATTAGCGCCGAATTTTGGGCGAGGCTTACCAAGCCTGACACCCCACGTTGTGCCAACGGCTTCGGGCGGAGGAGCACAATTAGGAGGGTAAAAGCCTTATCCTAGTGCGAGGAAATGCAACCTAAAGACTAAATGTCACGGCAGGGCAGACCAGGCCCTAAGCCTTGGTTGGCAACTGGTCTAGGATTGAAGCTCCGACAGGTGGACAGTTAGAGCATTGCTTTGCTGATCCGGCAGCTTCTGCAGCTTGTCTTGTTCCAGGCGTATTGGTTTACCTTTCCTCTGGAGTACACTAGACATGCCGAGGGAGGGATCATGCTGCATGGGCAACACACGGTCTCTAAATTCAGCCCAGGCTTTGTGTTATGGAGAGGTATAACTCCATTCTACAAACTATCGTCTGTCAAGACGGCAAGGTGCCAGTCATAGTTAGTTAGCTAGTCGCGGTTCCAACTTCACGGCAACGGGTCGTCCCCAATATGCCCCGTTCCTGTGCTAGTGAAAATCACACAAAATGCTCATCACTGCCCAATGTGAAAAGTGGAAAAGATGGGAGTTTCGGCAAGCCAACACCCCCCACAGGTTCACTGTGCATAATGCCACTGATAGTATGCCAACACAAAAGTCCTCCACGAAAAATACAGTTTTTCGTCGATGGAATCGGCAGCCACCAGAAAGACTTCATTGACTCTGATTTTATCCCATATGGCTAAGTCTTTTTTCGCAGGACGACTAGCCGAAATCGCCGCACAAAGCACGAACTCCGTGGCTATAGCAACGACTCTCAGGAGTCTCCTAAACAATGCACATGTGAACCAAAAAGGTAAACCATTCAATTCAGCAACAGCCGACAGCCATCGTTCCGAATATGCAGTTCACGTTAAAAACAACAGCGGACAGATGTAAAAGCATTCCACACGAAATTCCTAGCTCACAGTGTCGCGCCACACACTCACTCAGTAGCAGGACGACGGATTCATGCACTATCAGTCCAACATGAGGACAATTCGAATGCAAACCGTAGCCATATGCGTAAAAACTCCAGAGGCCTTACCTGTTCAAATGCCTATGAGCCACCTTGCTCGCTTTCTGCTAGTAACACCGTATCGTCAGCATACTTAAGATTCTTTATGATTATTCCAGTACTTTTAAATCCAGGTAGTTAGAACTGTTTAGAAAGATTTTCTGCGTAAAAGTTGAAGATGCTTGGGGACAACGCGCACCCTGCCGTGCTCCTCTATTGATATCTATGGGCTCTGACCTATTACGATCATTTAGTGACAAGTTAGAATCCTGGTCGATAACTAATGCTTTCAATTTGTATGTTGCCTAGTGCATCCTCTTAGTCTCTAATTCGTTCTTCTCACTTCTATGAGCACTTAACAATACATGTGTGTTCATTTATAACCTGTCCTAGTCGTCTCAAAAGGTTTCCCAATAGATATATACAGAGAGACACGACTGGTTTGCCCCACTGTAGTAAACGTAATGCACATAAATGTATGTATTTTCTGATCCTACATTTTTCCTCTACTTCTATGACTGCAAATCAGTACCCGTGAATTTATTTGCTGTTCTATTTCAAAGTCTCCGGTTTCTTACACAAATGATACCCAATTTCAATGGAATCTCATCAGCAGCAGCAATTACATCATCTTAATCATCATTATCACCGGCATCGTCATTAGTAGGTAATTGTAATTTACGTTCCCAAGCCAAGGACGAGAAGTCAACATTTTAGTCCAACTGACCGATGTAGGGGTTGAACCAAGTACCTTGGCATCAGTACACCAGATGTTTAAGCAAGAGTGCTTTTATCCATTCGCCATGCTGACCTACGTATGGTTTGTATAAGAGTTGTACGTCTTTTAAAATAGCCGAAATATTTCACTTGCCTCTTATTCTATTTCTTTCATCAATTCTGTTTTCATTCTCAGTTTTATAGAACCTCTGTATTTGGTTGCTTTTGTTTACATAAAATACAACATATTCTTCTGTACATCCACATCTCCATAGCCTCTATTCGACTGTCTAATTGCTTGTTCAATGTCCAGGCTTCCGTGACATATAGTAGTGTTGAATATATATATATATATATATATATATATATATATATATATATATATATATATATATATATATATATATATATATATATATATATATAAGGGGATCTTCATACTGCTCTTAGAAAAACTAAGAAGTATAAACGGACTGACCTACGGAAAGAAAACAGTGGAAGAAGAATGGGAGATGTTCAAATCAAGCATTTTAAATACTGCAAAAATAACATGCGGAACCACGAAAAAACGCAAAACACGGATAAAGAAAATAACAAGTTGGTGGAACGCAGAAGTAAAGAAAGCGGTAAAAGAAAAAAAGGAAAAATATAGAAAGTGGTTGAAGAGCAAACAGGAATGTGATTACAGAGAATACAGAATAGCGAGGAGACATGTGAGTAGAATAGTAAAGAGGGAAAAACAAAAAGACTGGGAAGAGTATGGAGAAACCCTAAATAAAAACTACAAGGAGGCAACCAGAAACTTCTACAAAAAGATAAGTGCAATGCGAACCAAAGGAGAACCCTTTGACCTAACTGAAATAATTAACAGCGAAAATGGAGAACCAATAAGTGAACAAAATCAATTCCTAATAGGATGGAAACAGTATTTCGAACAACTTCTCAACATCCCATCAGATGTCACAGGAATTCAAGAGACCTACACAGATGTCACCGAGGAACTAGAACCAGACATACTAAAAGAAGAAATTATAGAAGCCATCAGCTTAGCCCCATTGAACAAATCACCAGGACAGGATGAAATACCAAATGAACTAATTAAAGCAGCAAGGGAAGTAGGAACAGCTTGGCTACATAGACTATTCAACCATGTTTGGGTAGAACAACAGACACCACGAGACTGGGGAAACGCCATAATTATCCCAATTTGGAAAAACAAAGGCAGCAAAAGAGATTGCACACAATACAGAGGCATTTCACTGTTGAGTCATACTGGGAAAATATTTTGCAAAATTCTTGAAAAAAGATTACGAACTACTTTAGAACCCCAGCTAAGCGAAACGCAGCTTGGATTTAGGAAAAACAAAGGATGCACAGACGCCATTTTTGCTCTTAGACAACTTATAGAAAAATCAATTGAATTCAATGAAACACTCTACTTAGCCTTTGTCGACCAAGAAAAGGCATTTGATAGGGTAGATAGAAACAAGCTGTGGGAAATCCTTAAACAATATGGAGTGAGTACACATCTAACAAACCTATGTAGAAGTTTATACAACAACAGTGAATGCATAGTGAGAGCAACTGGAGGACACTCAGAACACCATAAGATCTGAAGTACGACAAGGTTGTGTCCTGTCCCCTCTCTTGTTCATAACATATATAGACAACATATGTAAAGAAACCAGCCAAGCAGTGACAGCAAGAATACCGCATGACGAGAACACAGAAGAAGAACCATCTGCAAATCTAACCATTAGAGAACTCCTGTTTGCGGATGACCAAGCACTAATAGCAAAATCAGAAGCTGAATTACAAGACCACATGAATAGTCTAAACGAAATGTGTAGCGAACATAACATGAACATTAGCACAAGCAAAACAGAGGTAATGACTATAACTAAAGAAGAACAAACAGCAACAATTCACCTAAACGAACATCCCTTGAAACAAGTAAAGAGCTTCAAGTACTTAGGAAGTATAATATCATCAAATGGCAGATCAGAAGACGAGATCGAAAATAGGTGCAATAAGGCAAATCAACTCATTGGACAAATGGCACCAATACTAAAGAACAACCATGTATCAATAACTACTAAGAAAGCACTTTACAACACAATCTTCCTACCAACTCTGTGCTACCAATGCCAAACCTGGACAATGACAGAAAAAGAGAAAAGAAAAATCATAACAACAGAAATGAGGTTCCTGAGAAGAATACTCAACGTATCAAGAAGAGATAAGATCAGAAATGAAGAAATCAGGACTAAAGTGGGGGTTAAAGCTGCTCTAGATTTTTATTAGAAAGCAGCAAGTCAAATGGTTTGGCCATGCAAGTAGGCTACCAGCCAACAGCATGCCACAACAAGCAATGATGTACAGACCAGATGGAAATAGAGGAAGAGGCCGACCACGTAAACGTTGGACGGAGGGAATAACAGAATCCATGGGAATGTCAATATACGAAGCCCATAACCGGGCACTCTCACGAAGTTTATACTTCACCTCGACACCGCAAGGTACAAGAGGAACACGATGAGATGAGATGATATATATATATATATATATATATATATATATATATATATATATATATATATATATATATATATATATATATATATATATATATATATAGACAATTTTCATTTTTAATCGTGTGTTAATCTCTGTAGATGTTAGTACTGATTTCATGTGTTGAAAGCATATTTGATCATTTCTATTCTCTTTCTGATTTCTGTTTCACTTCTGCAATCATCTGTTATTACATGTTCAAGATCGGAGAAACGTTTTTACCTCTTCTAGCATCTCCCCGGTTACTGTGATGTACATTGGTGGCCTATCCTTTCCGTTACTAATTATCATAGTTTTCGTTTTGTTTAAAAATATTAATCTAAGTCACATTCTGCACTATGCCTGTTTATTGTCGACTATATTTTGTTAGCTCTTGCTCGCTAGTTAGTTAGTTAGTCGCGGTTCCAACAATATCCTCATCATAAAAATCAATAACTTCATGGTCATCAACACCATCGTTATCATAATTACCATATTCAATATCCGCATTATCGTCATCAACATCAGCCTCATTATCATCATCATCATCATCATCATCATCATCATTATCATCATCATTATCATCGTCGTTATTATCATCACCACCATCATCCCCAACTAGTCACATTTTCCCACTTATGATTGGTCGTATTGAATCTCTAATACATCTGTCCTCCCTCTTCTGATGCCCCCAAACAGGCATCTTACCCAATTCCCGGTGTTTCCACTCAGTGTAACATTGTCTCCATGATGCCCCCAAACAGGCATCTTACAGCCCGTTTCCCAGTGTTGCCACTCACGTGTAACATTGTCTTCCTGGCGCCCTCAAACGACCATTCTACAGTTCATCTCTTGAAGTTATCCCCGCACAACAGTGTCTTTATGATACCCTCAAATAGGCCTCCTACATTCCATCTCTTGTTGTTGTCCACCCACATGTACAGTGTCTTCATAGTGCCCCCAAACAGGCATTTTAAAGTCCATCTCTTCATGTTGTCCACCCACAAGTAACACTGACTTCATTGTGCCCTCAAGCAGGCACCCTATAGTCAATCTCTTGATGTTGTCCATCTATATATAACACTGTCTTCACTGTCCCCTCAATCAGGCATCCTACAATCCATCTCATAATGTTGTCCACCCACATGTAACATTGTCTTCCTGTTACTCGTTTCCCCTCCAATTTTCCCCCAAAACGTCTTTTTCACCGGGAGTTAAGTCTCTTTATATGACAGAGCACCCCCTTAATTATCTGCCCATGATTTCATTCTGGAATATTCTCCTTCAGCTTTAAGAAGGATAGAACATTCACATTCCTCCCGACCATTTATGTCGAGAAAACACTTGTCCACATTTAACAGCCGTGATGCTTTTTGCCAATGTTTACAGTTTTTAGTCTAAAAATGGGATCGAAACTGACTCCGAAAATAAGCAACATACAATGAAAGTTAAAAGCCCTCGATTATCCGTGTAATTTCATCGTGTTATTGTCCATTGTTGCTTTGGTCTGTGGTTTTGTATTGCAATTGAGCAGTATCATTTGGGATACTTTATGTCAGTTGTTTCACTCTTCTGGCATATGTTGCTATTATTGTTGCTGTAGCAAAGGTTTTCATTTGTAACAATTGCTTTCTTTTTTTATTTGTGTGGCCGAATGGATAAGATCGCGTGATCCTAAACTTCCGGTTTGCTTATGTGGAGGAAGGAGGTTCAACCCATACACAGGAAAGTTGGACTAAAATGTTGACTTCTCTTCCTTGACTTCATCATCACCGACTGGTGTAGGCGTTCATGACTCTCCACAGATCTCGGTCTTTGGTTTTCTGGATCAATTCTACCGTTGATACTCCACCATGCCGCCGTCGCAATCCACCCACCATCATTTCTCGTGGTCTGCCTGTGCCTCTCTTCCCCTCGATCTTTCAAGTTGTCACGATGTTCTCCAGCGCCTCTCTTCTCATCACATGACCCAAAAAAGCTGTTTGTTGCTGACATTGAAGTGTGTTTAGTCATGAAGACTTGGGAAGATAATGTGGTGGATTCCCCTTGCCTTCCACATCCACATGGAGTTGTGTTACCTGAGCATTTGACAGCCCAATCCGATTGTCGGGACAAGTGAGTGCCCTTATGTGCCCAGCTGCAGAGCTGTCCTTGACTTGCTGACGTAAATTACAAGTACCTCAAAGGTCATCTTGGCTGTGCATAATGGCTAGGGAAATGGTAATAGGGAAAGATAATCCATACACAAGAACATCAGACCAGAGCACTAGAAATAGTAGCACATCTATGGAGTACGCTTCAGTTCACAGCCAGCGAACACAAACATGAAAATAAAACATTGGTACTTTCAGGCCTGCAAAATGTTAGGACGGTCCTAGCACTCCATAGGTCTCAGTGGGACCTGCTTGGACAGTTGTTTAAAATGTATCATACACGTCCAGACTTAGATCCATCCATCATGTGCCATGCCGGTAAGCGTGGGCGGTCATGTTCTGCCATCTCACTCGATCACCAGAGTCGTGGATCAGCTCCGTGTTTCTGTCTCGACCATGCCACAAGGCCAAGCCATCCAGGTACTTACTTCTAGGTCTTCCCCTTGGTCTGTTCCCCTCGATCTTACCAGTTGTCACCAAATTCTCCAATCCATTTCTTCTCATAACATGCCCAAAAAATTTTGACTGTCTACGTCTAATTTCTCTAATCAATTTCCGATCTTCATTTGTTTCTTGAAGGACTTGTTCATTGGTCTTTCTGGCTGTCCATGGTATTCTTTGCATTTTCCTCAGAAACCACATCTCTACAGCCATCAGATGTTTTTCAGCCTGACTGCTCATTGTCCACGCTTCACATCCATACAAAAGTACAGGTTCAATGTAGCATCTCAACACTCTTTTTCTCGTTTCAATTGACATCTTTTTATTGGTCAATATGTTTTTCATCTTGCTAAAGGCTACTTTTGCCATGGCGATTCTTGTTCTAATCTCTTCAAGGCATCTCCCATCAGATGTTATTACTGTTCCGAGATAATTGTACCTGCTCACTTGTTGAAGAATATTCCCATTTACTTGTATATTACATTGTGGTATTTCGTCCTTCCTAGTGACGACCATAATCTGTGTCTTTTTACAATTTAATTCTAACCCTAGTTGTTCACTGTGTGTAACAATCGCATCTACTAAATTTTGCAGGTCCTGTTCATTGTCTGCAATCAAGACTGTATCATCTGCATATCTAATGTTATTGATGCATCGTCCCCCAATGTTGATTCCTTCCATATCTTCAATATTTCTGAAAATACTTTCACTGTACAGGGAAAACAGATCTGGAGACATTACACATCCCTGTCTCACACACCTTTTAATAGGCTGATATTGGCTTACTTCATTATCAACTCTTACGGCAGCTTGTTGTTTCCAATATATGTATTTTACAAGTGTAAGGTCTTTTCCATCAATTTGTAGATCTTCAAGCATCCTTATCATGTTGACATGTCTCACTTTATCAAAAGCCTTTGTGTAGTCAATAAAGCAAAGGTGTAGATCTTTGTTTACTTCTATAGAACGTTCGATTATGTTTCTCAGTATATACACAGCATTTACTGTACCCTTGCCTTCCACAAACCCACATTGTTCTTCTCCTATTTCAGGTTGTATTTTCCTCCTAACTCTTTGCATGATAATTCTTAGCAAAATCTTCGTGATGTGACTCATTATACTAATTGTTCGATGTTGATCACATTCCAAGGCTCCTGATTTCTTTGGGATTGCAATAAATACAGAATTACATAACTCCTGAGGTATATTTCCAGTATCATATATTGTATTAAGCAGACTGGTAACTTGATCTATTCCATATTCTTCTAAAGCATTAATCATTTCTGTTGTGACGCTGTCTGAACCGGGGGTCTTGCCAGATTTCATATGGTTAAGAGCATTCTGAACCTCCATCTTCAAAATTGCTGGTCCTTCATTATTATTTTGAACATCATACTGTTCGTCTCTGTTATCGTCATGCAGGTTTTTCACGTAATCTGACCATTCATGTAATATCTGATCTTTTTCTATTATGACTCTTCCATCTTTTGTCTTTAGGCAGCCTGCTGATGTACGTGTTCTTTGATTAGTAAGCTCCTGAATTCTTTTGTGCATTAGTTTCGCATTGTTACTGTTGTGTTGTTTTTCAATTTCTCTGCAATTTTTCTCAAGCCATGTTTCTTTTGCCTCCTTACATAATATTCTGACTATTCTGTGAATTTATTTATATTTGGCAGGACTATTTTTGTTCTTTCTTCTTGTTTCTATTAGTTGTAAAATGTCTTCAGTCATCCATGTCTGACGACCCACTTTCTTTAATTTTGGAATAGTTATTTCTCTGCAGCCAAACTGATTGAATTTGAATTCTTCAACATTTCCCATTGATCATCCACATCTTGAAATATGATCTCTAGATCAGACAATATATCACATTTGTTCTTTACTTATATGTAAAAATTACCTTGTATTTCTTTGTCAGTTTTCAATTTGCACAAGTCATATTTAGGGTTTCCTGCTGTACACTTGACTTTCTTTAACTTTACCCTCAATGTGTCTGTAATTAATCTGTGATCACTGTAACAGTCTGCATTTGGAACTGTTTTTACGACTGTTAACGCATTTCGAAACCTTTTGCTAATCAGGATGTAATCTATCTGGTTTTTAATCCTGCTGTCTGGACTCCTCCATGTCCATAATCTTCTAGGATGCTGTTTAAACCAGGTGTTTCCTACAACCATTTTCTTGTTCTTTTGCCCATTCTACAAGTCTTTATCCTCTTTCATTTCTGCTCTTCCCAAACCATGGGTTCCTACACTGCATCCATCACCTTGATTTCCAACTTTTGTCGTTGAAATCACCCATTATAATATTTATTTCTGATCTTTTTAACAGTTCTTCATAGCAGACTCTATGTCATTATAAGATTCCTCTATACTTTCGTCACTGCATTCACTTGTTGGAGCATATATTTGAATGACATTTATTTTAAAAGGTCTTCCGTTTAATTTTACTAATAGGACTGTCTGACACAGCATGATATCCTTTGACAGAATTTGATGTTTGCTTGTCTAATATAATGGCTACACCTCTTTGCTGTTCTTCTCCCCCAGAGTAAATAATCTTACAGTCCTCTCCTGTCCTTATCCCTGATCCTTTCCATCTCGTTTCCGATACTCCTAATATGTTAATCTTCTCTCTCCCCATTTCTTTTTTGATGTTTTCTAATTTTCCATCTGCATTCATTGTTCTAACGTTCCAAGTTCCAGACTTAGATGGATAGGACATATTCGTAGGATAGCCGATAGTAAAATACCAAGGGACACCTTTCTTCGTGAATTACAGTTGGGTAAAAGATCTCGGGTCGAACTCTACTACGGTACACATATGTGTGTAAGCGGGACATGATTGATACAGGCATTGGAATTTCACACTGGGAGCAAGTCGCCGCTGATCGCATGGAGGGCAAAGATCACAGATGGAATAAAGACAAAGGAAAAATGATTGTAGATAGGTCACACACTGAGCGTCTGAGGCGTTAGATGGTGTGTGATGGTGGAAATGGCCAAGTGATCTTATGTATCCAGTTGGACGAACATTTACCGCGTGAATTGGTCTGATCGGTTACATTCGCTACCGCCATGGGTTGTAGTTTTTATACCTTTTTTGAGTTGATTTGAGTCAAGAACCGACATCACAACACTCGGGATTTTCACAAAAATGCTCCGTCCTCATCTGCTAGAGCCAATCTATCGGAAGAGTCCCAATACTAATAGTTCCAGTGAGTGGCACCTTGCAGTCTTGACAGACTAAAGTATGTGGATTGAAATTTGGCCAAAATTCCATCTCACAATGCCTGGGCAGAGCTGTCAGATTATGTCAACACAACCGTGATCTTGCCTTCCTCGGAGTTTTTCAGCTCCATTCTCCCCAAGTCGCGATGATCTACCATTCTTCTGCACTGCCCACACGATTCCAAAGTGTCCCGACCACATCTGCCTTATCATGCACCAATACCCAACTATGGGGTGCAGACCCAGCACATCTGTCCGCCTGCTCGTTTCCCACCAATTTATCATGTCATCGGGGGAAATCCGTTAGATTCTTTCTATTTTTGATTGTTGAATGGAATCATGCTTGTCTTCACCTTTCTCATCATACTCTGTGAGCCCGTTACAACCACGACATGCGTGTGCTGATTTTTCACCAACCAACGGAACACAGCGTTGAGTGGCTCCACCTCTATTCTTAGACTAGATATTGTGGTATCAAATCCTAGGCTCTCCTGCACTAAGCGCCGTTCACAAACCTTGGCGACGAATCCCCAGGCACTTCTTGTGCCTCTTAGCACAGATCCAACAGTGTAGATGATTACATTGCCTGGTCGCGAATTATTGAGGATCATATATATTTTTGAAGCATAATGTAACTAACTATCGTCTGTCAAAACAGCAAGGTGCCAATGTATGTCATAATAGGCGTTTAAGCATGACTGGTGTGCTACAGGCTACATCAGCCTATAGAAACCGTTAGAAAATTTTTTAAAAATATAAAGAGATAAAAGACATTAAACAAATTAAAACCATGAAATTCTATACAGGGCATAGTCTGATTTGTGTGAGGATCCCAGTTCCGTTATCGGGCCCTTAGTGTAGTCGGTGGGAGGGCAGAGGGGCGAGGTGGGTAAAGATAATAATGCTATGAACGTGGTTGGAAAAGGTTTTAACCCTGCGTTCGTCGTTCGCTAAGTAAGAAGAAGACTAGCTGTCAGGGTCTTAAACTTGGCTCGCTTGCCTAACAAGTGTGAGACAGTACAAATACAACGTGATTTGACGTAAGACTCAACGACACATCGTTCGATGGATTTATTAACATATCAAATACAGAACGATGATCACAAATATATATAATGGATACTTTACAACTTACATCCACAATACAGTTCACAAGTCTGACTCGCAAGATGTCCAGACACTCGCCTTTCAATACAGAAACCATACAACGCCTTTCTCTCAATCACTCGTCCGTCATGTTCCGTGTCCCCAGAGCTGTCTGGACCTGGTTCGCAACTTGCCTCCTGCCTGACGTGGCGTCACGTGGCAGGCGTGCGTCTTGCGTTGGCGGCCTGACCGCTGGTCAGCCAGCGATCTCGCAGGCCGGTAACTCCTATTCGCCTGGCGGCGCAACGCAGTTGTTGCATCCCTTACTGGGAGCTAAGTCGCCTGGCGGTCGTAACGATGTCCCTGCATCGCTGTCCCCTGTTGGACTCTGACACGCTCCCCCGGTAAAATCCATGAAAGATGTCGTCTTTCATGTATAATGTCTGTACCTGTTGGGTTAATAGTATACCCTTGTCAGAGTCTACCTTTCTATTGTTATACACAACGTTATCAAAAATACACACATGGCATAGAAATATATAAGAACTGGGAGTTGGGTACAAAGACATGTGGTGTTTCATGTTTAACACATATCAGGCTTCACCCTCTCGATGGCTGATCACCCAGTCAGATCAGTAGTTCCAGCTTCACGCATCTACCTCGCAGCAATTTGAAAAATAATAATAATATGGTTCTTGGAACAAAAACCATCTAGCCAGACTGAAATACGACTTTATATAAGTCGTATAAAACACTCCAACCCTGTCCCTACTTGGCCAGGAGTTATTGTGTTGGTATACAATGTTGGCAACACTCTGCCATGCCCAGTAGATGCCTGCCTGTGGTGTCAACACTTTAACAACAACATGTTATATTACACACAACACATTAGCATATACATTTCAAATTATGGCCCTTTGTGTGAAAATGTAATAACAATAAATGAAAGGGAAATAATTTTAACATTAGTGAAACACAATAATTTACAATAACTATTTAATTTCTTAGTGTCATTGCTTGACGTTTCTTCATATTAACGAGAAAAGGTCGGTAATATGAATACGTTAATCAAGATATGACTCTAAGATTACATTAGAGAAATAAATAAACACACAATTCGTGTATTCAATTTTATAGAATCCTAAACATTTTAGAATCGTCAAAACTTTTTAACCTTTTATATGTTGTCTGCTATTTTTGTTCTAAATTTCTAATTAATCCGGAAATACACACGAACACTAAAATCAGCTGATGGTAAAGCTTGCAGAACACACCTGTTCCGGTTTGATGTAGTTTAAGGAAGGTACAATGTTCTCAAAGTTCGTGTTGGATGTTGCTACACAATCTTCTGGATTACGATCGAATGTTCATGTGTTAGATGTTTCAGTCGAACATTAAAGATTTCGGTTCACTGCAGAGGTGTAGAAAAGTCGTTACTGTTCAGTTTTTACTTTCACACTCGTAATTAAAATGTTCCTGGAAGATTCCACACGAAGTTGTAACTGTCACGTTGGATAATTCGCTTCAGGTAAGTGCGAATGTGACACTGTTCTTGTACGTAATATATACAGTTAATAAAGTTCGCTTTCTACCACATACTGCACATTTATACACGACAATCACTACATGAACTAGTAAAATAAGAACACTATATATAATGGGAGTAATCCCTATCACAATATTGTAGACATTACACAGCTTTTTGTGAATGAAAAACCACTATTCACTGCTAAATGGCTGTGTCGGTCTGAGTGTATTTCTACATACTGCACTCAGACATTGGTGCTCACTGGGTCGGTCGGACAACGTGACAAAAGATCGGCAATTGAATTGGTTCTGCCTGGGATATGTCGAACCTCAAAGCTATAATCTTGAAGTTTTAAAGACCAACGCGCTACCATATGGTTCGAAGGAACCCCTGAATTCATCCATCGTAAGGGGCTGCTGTCCGATTCTACGATGAAATGGCGTCCTAGAAGAAATCTAGATAATTTTGTAATACCTACTACTAAAGCTAGGGCTTCCAATTGAGGAATGGACCATGCCCGCTCTCGGGCCTTCAGCTTCCTGGATACAAAATAAACGGGGTGGAGGATGTTGTTATACTCCTGCAACAGGACTGCTCCAATCGCCACGGAGCTAGCATCTGTGCGTAATCTGAAAGGTAAACGGATATCGGGCAATTTAAGGATAAGATTGCGTTCATTCTTATCAGAAAAACATGATAGAACTTTATGAAATGCAATTTTTAGGCATTGATCGTGTACAATTTTCTCTGGTTTATCTTTTGTTAGTAGATTAGTAAATACCTCGGTCAGTTCAGAAAAATCAGGAATAAACTGCCGGTAGTAATTTATTAAGCCCAACAAACTTCTGACTTGTTTTTTAGTAGTCGGAAGTGAGAGTTTTAGTATCTTGGACACAATTTTATCGTCTGTCGTGACAAAGCCATTGGATACTTTGTAACCCAAGAATGATATTTCCTGGTAGGCTATGTCTACTTTTGCAGGCTTCACTGTCAGTCCGTGCTGTCTGATCCGTTCAAATGTCTGGTCTAACGTCTTAATGTGCTCAGTCATTGTCTCTGTGTGAATACATATGTCGTCGATATAGCAGATTATGTTAGGAATGTCTACTAGAAGTAGTCGTGTCATCCGTACAAATGTGGCTGGGGCGTTAACAAGCCCAAATGGAAGTTTGCACCATTCGTACAGTCCCCAAGGTGTGGCAAATGCTGTCAGATGTCTGCTCTGTTCGTCTACAGCAATCTGCCAATAACCTTTCGTCATGTCTACCGTCGTAAAGAACCTAGCGTCTGTCAGTTCTGTCAAAAGATCGTCAGTGTTTGCCATTGGCTCAAGATCTAGAACAGTTATTTTATTCAGTTTTCGGTAGTCGATGCACAGTCTTATTGTATTGTCCTTTTTGCGTACTATGACCATGGGAGATGAGTAGTCTGATTGGGATCGTCTTATGATGTTATTTTTCTCTAAGTTGATGATTTCTTGATGTAAATGCTCTTTGTAATGTAATGGGATGGTGTATGGTCTGCATCTAATGGGTGTGTTTGATGTGAGTGTGATGTGATGCTGTACTAATTCTGTTTGTCCTGGGTTGTTGGAAAAGATGGTGTTGTACTGTTTTATAAGTTGTTTGCACCTGTCTGTCTCTGCTTGAGTTAAATTTGGGTTGATTTTGATCTCCTTCAAGCAGTCTGTCGTGTCTAATGCAGGTGTTGGAATTTCGTCACTAGCATCGTCATCTTGCGAGTCAGACTTGTGAACTGTATTGTGGATGTAAGTTGTAAAGTATCCATTATATATATTTGTGATCATCGTTCTGTATTTGATATGTTAATAAATCCATCGAACGATGTGTCGTTGAGTCTTACGTCAAATCACGTTGTATTTGTACTGTCTCACACTTGTTAGGCAAGCGAGCCAAGTTTAAGACCCTGACATGTGCCCTGACATATTGCCTGAGAATGTTCTACATGTTACGTGCCTGCCTGTATAGTCTGTAGGCATTATGAACGTTTTCTTCAGGCCAATGAGTGAACTGCCCGTGTCGCGAAGGACTGTAGCAGATTTGCCATTTACATATCCGTGATGGATGTTTATTCTGCCTTTTGAGTCTACTACCAAATTAGCTTCTTCATTGGCAATAGGGATGGCATGCCCGCATGTTAAAATACCATCTTCATAGAAGGTGTTACAAACAGAGCATTTGTTTGCGCTGAAAATGTCAAAAGCCTGTGCTGAGTTCACAGGATGTTTCTCTGGCTCTTCTTCATCAGAAGACGAACTATCAAACAAGGCGGCATTTGCTTTGTTGGTCATATGCCTGCCCTTACAATCTTTCCGATGGTGTCCCCACGCCTTGCAGAGGAAACATTTTCGCGACGTTTTTGAAGGATTTACGTTCCTTGTCCTTGTCTGTTTACCATGTTTAACAAGTAAGTATGGTACCCTGGGTTCTGATCGCACATTTCACCCTGATGATGTGAATATTTACAATAGATGCAATGATTAAATTTCTCAGAGGTAGGCTTATGAGATTTCTGCCTACTATAGGGTTGTTTGTCATAGTTAGCCGCTGCTACAAAGTTAATGTTAGTATCTTCAGTAGCAAAGCAATGTTTGTTGGCTGTGTAGTAAGCCGACCCACGTCTTTCAATCTCATCCACACTGGAGCATTCATTCTCTAACAAAAATTTAGCAAAGGCTGAAGGAATAGATGATACAATTTTGTCTCTAATGATTAGATCTTCTAATCTCTGATAATTATGATCAATTTTGGCTGCTGAAGTCCATTTGGTGAAAATATCTCGGACTAAGCAGAGGTAATCAGAGAACGTCTGAGTCGGTTTTGGGCTCAATTTACTGAATTGTTCTCTGTAACCCTGCCTCATCTAACATAAAATGTGCCATAATCTTAGATTTCAGATAATGGTAATCTTTTCTGAGGTCTTTGGGGATGGTTTCAATAACTTTAAGAGGTTCCCCTGACAAACTCCTCATGTACACAATATTCCATTCAGACAGTGGAACTTGATAATGTTCCATTAAAGTTTCAAAATTTTGGGTAAAGGCTGCAATGCAGTCACCCGAGGTATAATTACGTACAATACCTTGATATTTCTTATACTGGTTTTCTTTCTCCAGTCTTTCAGATTTCTTATGTTCTTTGTTAATCGCAGTCTCAGTGTCAAGTTGTTTTATCTTCAACTGTAACTCCAGTTCTTCTCTCTTACTCTGAGCTGCTATTTCTGCCTTCTTAAGTTCACTATCTATCTCAGCTTGCTTTGTCTTTGCAGTCAGTTCTAATTCGGCTTGCTTTGTCTTTTCAGACAATTCTGCTTGCTTTAAGGCTGTGTCTGCCTCTACTTGCTTGGCAGTTCTTTCTGCTTCTGCCTGCTTAAGAGCTCTTTCAGCTGCTCTTTCTTCGCGTTCATTAGCTTTTTCCTGAACCAGTAGGTATTCTGCGTATTTCTGCTCACTCCACTGTGTTAGTTCATCACCATGTAACTGTAACTGTATCCCCATATCAATGAAATCAAATAATGAAGACATGATGGAAAAATGTCAATGAAATACCAGCCACACACAATATGTTATAAGTGGTTAGTAATCAACAATTTACAATCTGTTTATATGGACGATATGTGCCTAAAAATGCATCTTTAAAGTATGTGAAAAGAAAAAAAATTATACTCAAGTGCCCTGGATGCGGTGAAGAACGGTTGGAAAATCGGGCTAGGAACTGTAGGGTCGCTACTTCAGACTACAAATGACCTCTACGGCAAGGTTTCGGATGGTACGGAAAAACCTGCTTTGTTTTTGGAAGAAGATAAATTAGCGTCTATTTGTTGGTGTGTGCCTGCTTGTCACTAAGTGTTGATTAGGTTTGTATGGCGTTGAGTGTAGTTGTATGTCGTAAGTTTGTCCGTCAACAGTTGTTTTACAATACACGTTACTTTCTTTCCAAACACTTTTAGCGTTCCACAAACTCAATGCACAAAGACAATCTACAAGTATCTTAACACTCTACAACATTGATGATACATCACTTACATCAAGATGACATTCAGTAAGGACATAGACATCAAGTTTACAAGATGGCGACAAGGTCAAAATGGCGACAAGATCACAATGTCGACAAGGTCAAAACGGTGACAAGTTTCACAAATCACAAATGTTTTACACGCTTACAGGATCAAACAAAATGTATGCATTGTACGTTTACAAATGATCTTACACATGTTTAAATAATGTAGTAATAAATCAAAATGAGCCTTCCATGATCACATTAACACATTTAACTCTAATCCAAGTAAATTATGATCACATCTAGGTTCAAATCTAACTAAATTAAAGCTGGACGAGACCTGCACGTTCAACAAGGACGAGCTACTCACGTTCAAATATAAGTAAATTAAAGCGGGACGAGCCCTCCACGTTCACACATGTCAGGGTCTTAAACTTGGCTCGCTTGCCTAACAAGTGTGAGACAGTACAAATACAACGTGATTTGACGTAAGACTCAACGACACATCGTTCGATGGATTTATTAACATATCAAATACAGAACGATGATCACAAATATATATAATGGATACTTTACAACTTACATCCACAATACAGTTCACAAGTCTGACTCGCAAGATGTCCAGACACTCGCCTTTCAATACAGAAACCATACAACGCCTTTCTCTCAATCACACGTCCGTCATGTTCCGTGTCCCCAGAGCTGTCTGGACCTGGTTCGCAACTTGCCTCCTGCCTGACGTGGCGTCACGTGGCAGGCGTGCGTCTTGCGTTGGCGGCCTGACCGCTGGTCAGCCAGCGATCTCGCAGGCCGGTAACTCCTATTCGCCTGGCGGCGCAACGCAGTTGTTGCATCCCTTACTGGGAGCTAAGTCGCCTGGCGGTCGTAACGATGTCCCTGCATCGCTGTCCCCTGTTGGACTCTGACACTAGCCACCTATTCCTTTGTGCATTCAGGTCAGCAAAGTGTGATGGCTTTGGCGCATCAAAGACCAGGGTTCCTGTTTGGGGACTTTGATGTATGTCCATGGGGAGATAGAAGCTGGGAGACCAAGAACTGTGTTAGTTAGTCATTCTGTCAATTAATTACTTAACCATTTAGTCAGTCAGACAGTTTTTTGGTCATTCAGTTGGTTAGTTAATCAGCCATTTAGTCAATTAGTTGGTTAGTTAGTAAGTCAATTAGTCAGTTAGTCAGTCAGTCAGTCAGTCAGCTATTCAGACAGCTAATCAGTCTGCTAGTGAGACAGTTAGTCAGTTAACTAGTTAGTTAAACAAATCGTTAGTCAGTCAGTTTCAATCAGGTTGTCAGTCGGTTAGGCAGTCAGTTAGTCAGCCAGGTAGTGAGTCAGTTAGTCAGTTAATTAGTTAGTTAATCAGATCGCCTGTCAGTCAGTCATTTACTCAGTCAGTCAATCAGCTGGGTAGCCAGTTAGTCAGCCAATTAGTCAAACAGTCAGTCAATCTGTCTATCCGTCATTCAGTCAGTCAGTTAGTTAGTCAAGCATTCATTCAGTTATATGGTTAGTTAGCCAATAAGTAATTCAGTCAATTAGTGAATCAGTCAGCTAGTCAATTAGTTAGCTAGTTTGTTGGTTAATCGGTTAGTGGCTGGTGGGTTGATAGGTTCGTTGGATGGTTGGTCGGTCTGTCAGTCAGTCAGTCATTCAGTTAGTAGATCACTCAGTCAGTCAGCAAGACAGTCAGTCAGTCAGCCAGCCAGTTAGTTGGATAGTTGTTTGGTTACTTAGCTAGTTATTTGATACGTTAGTTAGTTAGTTAATTAGTTATTAGTTAATTAGTTAGTTGATTTATTAGTTAGTTAGTTAGTTGGATGGTTAGTTGGTTAGTTAGTTAATTAGTTAGTTAGTTAGTTGGTTGGTTAGTTAGTTAGTTTATTAATTAGTTGGTTGGTTAGTTAGTTAGTTAGTTAGATAGTTAGGTAGTTACCTAAGTTAGGTAGTTCTGTGTCAGGTCTTAGTCAGATATGACTGAGCTACCGTATAACAGTAGACGGTACTGCCTGCTTTCTTTTAGCGCCGAACGTTGGGCGGCGCTAATAAAACCAGACACCCCACATCCCACATTGTCCCAACAGCTTCGGGCGGAAGAGCGCAACGAGGAAGGTACAAGCCTTAACCTGGTGCGAGGAAATGCAAACTAAAGACAAAATGTCAGGGCAGGGCAGACCAGGCCCTAAGCCTTGGTTGGCAGCTGGTCTAGGATCGAAGCTCCGACAGGTGGACAGTTAGAGCATTGCTTTGCTGATCCGGCAGCTTCTGTAGCTTGTCTTGTTCCTGATGTATTGCTGTTATCTTTCCTCTGGAGTGAAATGGACAGGCCGAGAGAGGGATCATGCTGCATGGGCAAGAAATGGTCTCTATATTTTAGCCCAGGCTTTGTGCTAAAGAGAGTAATAGCTCCATTCCTGGTCTTAACTAGTCTCGGAATCAAAGCGAGAGGTAGCAATTACGGGTTATAAGTCCTGTCAAATGGCGTAGACATGGGGATCCACAGGTTGCTTCTGACGGTGGGAGACATCTACAGGCGTCTTTGATCAGCTACCACCCGCCTCAAGCTGGGCCAATTGGGTGTTGATCCGCCACAGCCTGCCTGCGTCAATGCTTGGGGCTAGGACAAAATCTGAATCGCAGGCTGTAAAACAAATGCACGAGGTATTACTAAAAAAAGAAAAATAGAAACCTCAAGCTGCTGCTTGAAACCTGGAACGTAAGAACAATGTGTCCAGGATTTTCCACTTACCTGACAAATATTGACGATGTGAGGAAAACGGCTATGATTAATCCCTAACTCAATCTTCTTAACATTGACATTGCTGGAATGAAGGAGAGTCGCCCCACTGAGGAAAGATCACTCAGAAAAAACAATTACATCTTTTTTGGAAGGGTAGAGGGCAGGCAGAAAAAATGCAACATGGTGTGGGCTTTGCAGTGAAGAATTCGCTACTGGGAATGATTGAAATTCCAGCTGGAGGTAATGAAAGACTATTATTCTTGCGCTTGGCAACCTCTTGTGGTTTTGCCACCGTTATCACTGCAAATGCACCGACACTCGCTTCCTCTGATGATGTGAAGGATACGTTCTATGTGGAGTTAGACTATGTGATCAAGGCAGTTCCAAAATCCGACTACATTTATATGCTCGGTGATTTCAATGCTCATGTGGGCAAGGACTCGCGTTTACGGCCAGGTGCCTTGGAAAATACAACATCGGTGGCATGAATGAGAATGGGCAAAGGCTGCTGGAACATTGCACCAGAAACCTATGTGTTACAAACTCCTTTTTTTAAAAAACAAAAGAGCTGCATAAGGTCACATGGAAACATCTAAGATCCGGCCATTGGCATCAGTTGGATTTCATCATCATAGGGAGACAACATCTGAATCAAACATCATTAACTCGAAGTTACCACAGTGCTGACTGTGATACGAACCATTCTTTGGTTGTTGCAAGGGTTAGACTGAGACCAAAGAGAATCTACACAGCTAAACACAAATCTAGCCCCAGGACTAATATTAACACCCACGATCCCGATAAGTGCTTTAAGTTCCAACAGCAACTTGAAGACGCTTTCACTGATACATCAGAAAATTGTACAGCAAGTGAAAAGTGGGGTAAACTTAAGGAAACTCTTTATAAAACATCGGTAGGGGTTTACGGCGATGTGGTTCATAAGAGGCAGGAATTGTTTGCGGCAAACAGTCAGACACTGTAGCCCTTGATTGATAAAAAGTAGATAGCTCTGTTAAGAAACAAGCAAATAACAACACGTAACACTCTCTGTGAGCTGAAGCAAGCTAGGAAGGATGTGCAAATGACTATTGGATAAATTTATGTGAGTCCATTCCAATTGCAAGTGATAAGGGAAACATCAGAAGTATGTATGAAGGGATAAAGACAGGGTGTCGTCTAATGATAAAAAAGAAGTGCACCATTAACAACCTTGAATGGAGAAATCACTGATAAGAAACAGCAGATGGATAGATGGGTACAGCACTATTTGGAGCTTTACTCAAGAGGCCAAACTAGCGGATGATGCCCTCAACACCATTAGTGGCCCTACCAACTCTTTACCACCTGGACACACTTTCCACCATAGCAGAATTTAAGTGTGCTATAAATGAACTTGCATCTGGCAAGGCCCCAGGTAAGGATGGGATTCCAATAGAGGTTATCAGGAGTAGACAAGACACATTCACTCTACAGATCCACCAGCTAATAGAGCTATACTGGCGAGAAGGACAAGTCCCACAGGATTTCAAAGATTCAAACATCATAACACTGTACAAGAACAAGGGCGATCGGAGCGACTGTTACAACTATGGGGTATCTCACTTCTGTGTATTGTTGAGAAAGTATTTGCCAGAATTGTTCTGCGCACATTTCAAGTTCTAGGAGATCAAGTCTACCCCGAATCACAGTGTGGCTTCTGACAGAACCGGTCTACCATTGATATGATATTCTCATTGCGACAAATGCAAAAAAAAAAAAAAAAAATGCAGTGAACAGAATCAGCCACTGTTTATTGCATTCATGGACCTCACAAAGGCATTTGATTTGGTCAGTCGTGAGGGTCTGTTCAAGGCACTAAAGAAGATTGGCTGCCCGCCAACTCTTCTGTCCATTGTGGAATCGTTCCACACAGGCATGAACTGTGTAATCAAGTTTGATGGTGCAACTTCATAAGAGTTTGAAATCAAGAGTAGAGTTAAGCAAGGTTGTGTACTAGCCCTCACCCTCTTTGGAATATACTTTTCACTTTTACTGAAATATGCCTTTCGTGATCAGGATGGTGGTATATACATTCACTCACGCTCAGATGGCGGCCTCAACAATACTCAGAGATTGAAGTCCAAGACGAAAATTAGGAGGGTACTGATCAGAGTGTTGGTTTTGCAGATAATGCTGCAATTACGACCCACTCTGAGGAAAATTACCACGTCTACTATCTGCATTCCCCAGTGCTTGTTCTGAATTTGGTTTAACAATTAGCAAAAAGAAGACACAGATTATGTCACAAGGTGCACATGGGGTATCATCAATCTTTATTGACGACGCCGAACTAGAGATGGTAGACCATCTTACATATCTAGGATCAGAGGTAAATAGTAAATTATCCCCAGATCAGGAAATCAACATCCGGATTGGCAAGGCAGCAACAACAATGAACAGGTTAAGAAAAAAGGGTCTAGGAGAACAGAGAGCTTACTGCCAAAATAAAAGTCCTTGTCTATCAAGCCTGTTCCTTAGTACTCTTCTTTGTGGCAGTGAAACCTGTGCAACTTACTCACACCAGGAGAAACGTGTAAACAGCTTTCATATGCGGTGTCTGCGAAGAATACTTGGTATTAAGCCACTGTCATTTACTGCCAGTATAGTACCTTGCGGTGTATGGCAGAGGGGTTTTAGAGACTGAGGAATTAAGGCATCCTGGCTAGTTCAGTCGACGCGAACTATGCAGGTTAGGATTTTCTTTTTGCCCCCATATTAAGTGGCAGAAACAAAATCACAAATACTGAAATATTGGAAAGATCATGTTGTGTTTATTCCATGTTCAGTCTTCGTAGACTTAAATGGATAGGACACGTTAGGAAGATGGATGATGGTAGAATACCAAAGGACATCTTTTTTTGGTGAATTACAGACGGGTAGGAGATCTCAGGGTCGGCCTCTACTACGATACAAAGATGTGTGTAAGCGGGACATGATTGATACAGGCATTGATAATGCACATTGGGAGCAAGTCGCAGCTGACCGTGTTGCATGGAGGGCAAATATCAGAAATGGAATAAAGACAAAGGAAAACAATATTGCAGATAAGTCACACATCGAGCGTGTGAGGCTTAGGATGATGTCTGATGGTGAAAATGAAAATGGCCATGTGTTCACATGCATCCACTGAGGGCGAACATTTACAGCTCGAATTCGCCTTACCAGTCACATTCGCCACCGTCATGGGTTGTAGTTATTAAGCCTTTTTGAAGCACAATGTACCAAACTATCGTCTGTCAAGACGGCAAGGTGCCAATACAAGGTAGTTAGTTAATTAGTTAGGTAATTGGTTATTTGATTGGTTGGTTAGTTAGTTTCATGGTTAGTTTGAGTGTTCTTTCCTTGGTTTATCTTCTTCCTCTTTCTGATTGCGTTGTGCCATTTTGCATCACAAATGCGATATTAGCACCTTGCGGCCGACATATCCGACGTTGGGCGCTTGTTGACCGTTTCACAGTTAAAAGGTCTTTAGGGCTTCTTTGTCCATCTATTTACTGGTGACACACCAACTGCTTGTCGGAGACAGCAGCATGCATGCTGATCGGCCCTCAAGAGAAGGCAGGGGCAAGTCATGGCATTCCCCGCTGTCCAAAGGAGGCTTCTATAAGTGCAGAGCAGCCACATGGCGCTCTGATACTGGGCCCATCCAGGGAATCGTAACGTCCTGCACATGGATGCTTAGTCTCGCTTCCATATATCGAGATTCCCGTTCATCGCGTGCCGCACTTTCGGAGATCTGAAGGATGTTGTCTGCAGAGTTTTGATCTTCATGATATGTACTCAGTGGGCTTTCGATTCAGACTGTCTTCCTAATGGATTTGCCAGGCAAGCACGTATCCATTAGGTAGCCGTCTAGTCGCTGTTGTGACCAGTATGCTTGGAGCATGCATTTGGGGAGGTGTTTTTTCTTCGGGTCATGCAAGGTTGCGCGGAAATGAAATAGCTGATATGCTGGCTCGAAAAGCACCTGTCATTGGAACATTGAAGATGGACAGAAGGGATAAACATTATGCAATAAATGACAGCTCAGTGCAAGGAGACACATTTCTTGATGAATTCTTGCCTTGGAGAATTCTGTATGAAGCTAGTCACAATAGCTACAGGAAAGGACACTTGTGATGCAACAGGGTTTGATGTGAGTTTTATTGAACATAGGCAAACCTACCAGTATGAATGAGGTTGTGCTATTTTGTTCGTGCATTGGCATAGGGCCTAATGATTGTTGTTGATGCAGAGGTGTAGTGGTACGGACCTTACCCAAAATTGGTATAGGGTGTATGGTGCTTAACCCTTTCAGTGTGTTGTGGACGAGCGTTCACGGTAACTCACAGGGGTCTTTCACAAAGCTGGTCATGGCATGCAAACCCGGAGATCAGGTACTGTCATTATACCATTACCAACCCTGGGATCTGCTAACCAAATTTCATACAAAGCGGCGGTGAGGAACGGCATGTTTGCCTAAATTAGGGACATGAACATAGGACACTTCATTCATCATGATGGACGTTAGAAGGGATGGCAGGACTTGTAATAACTACAGGCTTGTTAGACTGGAAAAGTCCTTCCCAGACTAGACGGTAGGATAGAGATATAGAGGAGAGTGATCGCAGCACAGCTGGAAGAGAGACTTGGCCAGATTGGTCATTGTACAGGGGGTGATAGAATGTATGTATTAATTAGGATTGTACTGATGTAGAACTAGATAATAAACATTCTTGATGTTCTCTTCCAAGCCCTCAACAGGAGTCCAATTTCCATGCTGTGATAACAGAGGAACTAGGGGAGACAGGACAGAACATTACTGTTATGAACACCGTCCGGCTGTGTGCTGATCTGAATATAGGTGGGAGATCTGACCATAGCTGCTTAGCTGATCTGATCACAGATCCAGACAGGAGACAAGGAACATTAAAGTTATGTAATGATTTGTCATCACTATCTATATATAATGGTCATATTGTAAAACTTATATGAAATTCACCATCATCATCATAATAACCATCAATAACTAATGATAGAAAATAAATGTTGTAGTTTGTTTTAACTAAGTTATCTGTTGTTTTTTCCAATCGTGTATGCATGTTTGTGTGTGTACATTGGTGGGGGATTACTTAAGTATCAGGGAGGGGAAAGCAGTTAGAGGGGATAATCTCCCCTGGCTAGAAATCCGTTTGGAGATGTAAACCTAGTCAACTAACTCTCCCTTTTTCCACTTCTTGGAGAATACCCAGCCCAGCTAATTTAACGAGCCACTTGTTGCTGTACGCTTGAATATTCATGGGCATCATCTTTATCTCAGCCATATAGATTTTGTCCAAAATCAGTTTCTGACTATTTGGGGTTGTCAGTCAGTGATAAGTACTTTTAACATTAGTGGTGGCACCCCCCCCCCCCCCACCTCCGAAAGATGTCAATGCCAGCCTTGTTATACTATGACAGATGTCAGTGCCAGCCTTGTTATACTATGACAGATGTCAGTGCCAGCCTTTTTATACTATAACAGATGTCAGTGCCAGCCTTGTTATACTATGACAGATGTCAGTGCCAGTCTTGTTATACTATGACAGATGTCAGTGCCAGTCTTGTTATACTATGACAGATGTCAGCGTCAGACTTGTTATACTATGACAGATGTCAATGCCAGCCTTGTTATACTATGACAGATGTCAGTGCCAGTCTTGTTATACTATGACAGATGTTAGCGACAGCCTTGTTATACTATGACAGATGTCAGTGCCAGTCTTGTTATACTATGACAGATGTCAGTGCCAGTCTTGTTATACTATGACAGATATCAGCGCCAGCCTTGTTATACTATGACAGATGTCAGTGCCAGCCTTGTTATACTATGACAGATGTCAGTGCCAGTCTTGTTATACTATGACAGATGTCAGTGCCAGCCTTGTTATACTATGACAGATATCAGTGCCAGTCTTGTTATACTATGACATATGTCAGTGCCAGCCTTGTTATACTATGACAGATGTCAGCGGCAGCCTTGTTATACTATGACAGATGTCAGTGCCAGACTTGTTATACTATGACAGATGTCAGCGCCAGCCTTGCTACACTATTTTGGAAGTTACCATGACTGAAACGATGCAACCGTTCTACTTCTTAATCTAGTGCACCAGTGGCGGGGTAGCGGGATCACCATACGCCAGGTTGTTGGGCGTTAACATTGACTTCACGTTCAGAAGACAATGGCCAACTGACTGACTGACTGACTGACTGACTGACTGGCTGGCACCTTGCTGTCTTGACAGACGACAGTTTATAGATGGAGTTATACCTCTCCATAGCACAAAGTATGAGCTGAAGTTAGAGGCCATGTGTTGCCCATGCAGCATGATCCCTCTTTTGCCCTGCCTAGTTTACTCTAGAGCAGGGGTCACCAAACTACGGCCTGAGGGCCGGATCCAGCCCACGACATCATTTCATCCAGCCCGCCGACGGTACTTGAACTTGATTGATATAACGTATGGAACACGAGACGTTGCAATACACTTTAAATGTAAATATTATGTTTAGAATAATAGGAGATCTTCACACGTGCGGAAACCGCCTGGCTGCTATGTGTCTTAAATTTACTATTTTCAAATTAAAATTATTGTATCTATATTTTCTTGGTTATTGTAATGTTTGCTTATTTCGCGCCATCCCAAGTCCTTCCCTGGTTCGTGGTAGCACCACCTACGCTCTGACATTAATATGTTTTCCATGGCAACACGCACGCACACACACACACACACACACACATACACACACACACACACACACACACACACACACACACACACACACACACACACACACACATACACACACATCTTTACCTCCCCCAGATGAGTCCGGCTGTCAACACAGGTCGATGCTCCAGAAATATTTCTTTCTTTCTGCCAGTCATCCATTTTATGGGTATATAACAAGGATTTCTTTGTTTGACGGTGATAAGTAGGTGAACTACAAGTGTGAATAGAGGCAATAAAGTAGCACAAATGGCATACAAATGTCATAGAATCCACGTGTTATTACGCAAATAGTATCCACAGCTCAGAAAAATTCCCCAGTCGAGGTGTTAATCGAGCTGGTCTCTAGGCCAATGGTTTTCAATCTTTCTGCTGAAGCAGATACTTACGTAAATGTTTACGTTGCTCAAGTAACTATGTGCGATCATACAAGTGGCTGTCCTACTTTATGTAATAAACCAAATGGGCATAAATGTTGCATTTAGGCGATTTCGGTCTCTTTCAGCGGAACCCCAGGCTCCCACTCTCGGAACCCCGATTGAAACACACTGTTCTGAGCTGTTTATTTAAGCCGACCATATTTAAATATTCTGAAGACTTTATTATGTTATGTATTCTGTTTCGAAATTTACCTATACATTTTATATGTACTTTTGGTGGGCCGTAACTTCAACAGTGACCTCTAATCTTCTGCTTTTCTTGTGTTTCAATAGGATTTTAATTATGTTTCTAATTCAACGCGGGAGAACCACATGGAGACATAAAGACTGCTGATAATCGGAAAATGGATGAAACAACGAGCGAGACGTGCTGAAATCCAACATGTACAGACAGCACGACCTGACTGTACACATATTATACTAGGCGATTCCTTAATGAAAGGTTTATACAGCGACAGGATGGCCACGTCAGACATAGACATTGTTTCAATAATCCCACTGCCTGGTGCTGGTGTAGACCGGCTAACAGACAAGATTAGCAGGTTGGCTGTTAATCATATCGTTAGAAGGGCAAGCGTACATATTGGTATCACCGACACCATGAACAACCAACAAATCACAGGGTCTCAACTACTGGCACTCTTGAACGGATTACGGCACACTTTTCCTAACTCATCAATTTTCTTCTCCTCCATCATATCACCAAGTTATGGACAGCAGCGCCGTCTAGCTGACATAAATAACAACATTTTGCAGAAGTTCTGTTCACAAAACATGATACAATTCATCAACAACACAGCATCATTCACTTCACAGGCTGGTGCACCAAAAAGGAGTCTGTATAAGGATCAAATACATTTGTCTACATTGGGCACCAGTTTTCTCGCCAAGAATATCAAATATCCTGAACGGACATACCATACATCCAATACGGGATCGCGCCGGACACTTTTAGCTACTCCTGAAACTCAAGCCAGACGACATACTCCCGTCACATCAAGTACCAATAGGACAGAAGTTTGCAGACCACTCATAACCACTGCACCTGAGATCCAAGCCAGACGGGACACTACCACTACACGAAGTCCGTTAAATACTTTCACACAGGAGGGTAATAATTACGAAGATATTTTTCCTATTCTCCCCAGAAAGGAACCAACTCTCAGCAACAACGATGTGCCACCACAACCTCCTGTTAGCCACCAACCAGAGGCTCTAGTTGGTAGTCATTACATACCCATGAGACAACATCAGTACCCATTTCATTGTAACCCAGAATGGTTGCACCTCACACGGTATAGCCCAGCTACACTTCGTCAAGCACTTATAATGTCGCTATACCAACAACCAACACAACCTGGTATTTACTAGCAACTTAGCACAAAGCTACACCGGATCTCGGTACAAGAAAGAGCCTCTCCTTGAACGTTTATCTGCATATTTGGTTACTACTTGATCTAGTAACGTATTAGGTTATAAGCAACTACAAACATTGACTTGTTTTGACTTTATATTAATTGATAGTACTTAGCTGTATAGCTTTATAATACTTTTCATTGTGTTTTTACTGTGAGTGAGGGGGTCTTCACTGTTCTTCCTTCTGCTTACTGTTTAACGTTTTATTTCCCGTGTGGGATACTCCGCTTTAAACAGAGACATTGTCTTGTATGGTCATTTATTAATTCTTTTGGATAACAGTTGGTTACTTAGCTTGTGAAGTAGTTTTTCTTTTTCAAGTTAATTATTTGTTGTATGTTCTTTAATTCGTTTTGTTCCGTGTTTGCATTATATTCGTTGGTCTAATTAGTTATATCGTTATAATATTGTCATTTACATATCTATTTGTAATACTGATATTTTGTAAGTTAATGTAATTGTGATTTTTTTAATGATCTTGTATTTTTGCTCAACTTTGACTAATTTACATTTTCTTCATGGATGAAATGTCTGAGAAGTGGCAACACTGGCTCAATAAGTCAGGAATACGCCTTGGACACTTAAACATTTGCAGCTTATTTAACAAGCTACCAGAGTTATCTTCTATTCTTAATCAAAATTTTCATTTATTCGGCCTTAGTGAAAGTAGACTTAATGATAACATTTCAGATGAGGACATATCTATTAAAGGGTACAAAGGTTTTAGAAGGGATCCCTGTAGGAAACAAGAGACAGGCATAGTAACCTATGTTTCTAATTTACTAAATGCTCACCGTAGGCTAGACTTTGAAACTTGCGATTTAGAATGTATGTGATTAGAGCTAAAACTTCAAAACCGCACACCCCTGATAATTGGCTACCTCTATCGAAATCCCTGTGCTGGACACGTATGGTAAGAAAACTTCACTACCATGATGGATGTGGTTTTCGCTTCCGGGAAGGAAATTATACTACTCGGAGACGTTAACATTGACACCAACAAATCCAACATAATATGGGGAAATATAATTGCATCATACAATTTCCAACAAATAGTACAACAGGCTACTAGAGTAACAAAGTCATCTTCAACAGTCATAGATCACATTTATGTAACTTGCTCAGACAACATCATAGAATGCGCTGTACCCAATTGTGCAATGAGCGATCACTACCCAATATGCTGTACGTGGTCTAAACAAGGAATTAAAACTCCTAAACATAAACACATAAGTGTAAAATATAGAAGTTACAAACATTTCAACCAAAACGCATTTTTACAGGACTTGCTCAGTTCACCTCTAGACAATGTTTGTCAGCCTCCTGACCCGGATGATGCTCTGGAATTCTGGATGAAAACATTTATTGACGTTTTTGATAGACATGTGCCAATCAAGGAAGTTCGAGTAAAACACCACGTCAAGCCACCTTGGATCACCCAGGAAATACTTGAAATTATGAGAGACAGAGATAAAGCACATAAAAAGCGGGATCTCAGCGCATACCGTACTCTTAGAAACAAAGTTCAATATACCATACGACGGGAAAAGAAAAATTACTTTAAGAACTTAATAATGGATAAAAAAAAAATAGTAAGGATATATGGAAGGCAATTAACACCTTGACAAACAAGTATAACTTCCGAAATTCTTTACCATCAAATCATATTACATGCCTCTCCCCGATGTGTCTCCACCTTGCCGTGGTGGGGGAGCTTGCGTGTCCCGTTGACCCCATGTGCTTGCCGATGGGTGAAAACTACGTATCGGACAGCGTATGGGATAGGGACCAGACTAAGAGAGACACAACCTGCTGCTCTGCAGGAGACTGAGGATAGCAGTCAAAAGTTTAAATCAGGCGCATGAAGGCAGAAGTTCTTGTTTCGGACAATACTCTAAGGCTCTCTGTCGAGGGTTTAGGCTGAACGCCTCTAAGCCGCAGACCCTCGGATCTGAGAGTCGGGCCGATATCCACCTACCGAAAAATGGAATTGAGATACTGAGCAAGCTACATGCCCAATTCTGATACTTGTTTGAAGGCTCTCAGCTGAGGGATATGTTGGATTCCCGGATGAGATGGCCTGGCCGTTTCTCACTGACTGCTGCACGAAGGTAAGGTGCTGAGCCGGCAGCACATGTAGCCTACCTCGTGAGCGAGTACAAAAAGTCAGTAAAATGCAACAGTCGAAGGAAATGGTTACGAAAACTGTCTGTATCTAACTCATAGAGAGTGTAGATAAAAGTGGAGAAACGTCTCAATAACGCGAAATGGAACGCACGGCGAGCGAACCTATTGCGTGGTCCAAAGTCAAAAGCAAAAGCTTACCGAGTGGATGTCGCCCGCAGTCTGACCGCCCCTGGAGCTCACTTGAGCGACCAGTGGCAAGCGAGATGCCCAATACATGGAAGTGAGGAACTAAAGCAGCCATGAGCAGGACGTGGCAACTCCTCGGGTGAGCCCAGTCTCGGAGCAATATGTGCCGGCTCTGCAATTATGGAAGCCTCCTTGGATAGCGAGGGACTGCCCATTGTCTGCCCCTGCCTTCCCTTGAGGGCCGACCGCGATGTCGTTGGTCGTTCTATCTTGACCAGCTGAGATGTGGGCGACATCACAACAGTCTAACGTGCCTCGAAATCAGAGGAAGGTTAACCTCATTAAAAAAATGCCCGCCGGAAGTCGGAAGTGTCGTCCTACGGGTGGCAAACTAAAAATTGACACTACGCAATTACGTCCGAGTGAAATGTCTCGTCCGAATGTCTCTCGTGCTAGGAACAGCTCTGACTACCTAGTTTCCGAATGCCGCTCTTGTTCGGAACAGCTCTGACTAGGTAGTTTTCCGAATGTCCGCCGTGCCTGGAACAGCTCTGATGGGTACAGGGACAAGCACATGTCCGAAAACTCGCTTAGTGGAAACCAACTGCAGAGCTGACTGGTTTGTGCAGGAACGGCCCAGGGCGAGCGAAATGCCCAATATATTGAAGTGAGGAATTAAAACAGCCATGAGCAGGACGTGACGATTCCCTCGGTAAACCCAGCACCAGAGCGTTATTTGCCGGCTCTGCAATTATGGAAGCCATCCAGGATGGCGGAAAATGCTATGGACTGTCCCTGCCTTCACTTGAGGGATGACCGTGCAGTCTTCGACTGTTCCAACTTGACCAGCTGAGATATGGACGGTACCACAAAAGTGAGAGTCTCCCAGGATTGCTAACCTGGTCAAAAATGCACGCTAAAAGTCGGATGTGTTGGCCTGAGGGTTTCGACCCGAGGGTGCCTAACCAGACACACCGCAATCACATCTGAAAAAATCACTCCGGATGAACGCAAAGAAGAAGATATTACATGCGACCAATTCAGTATTTTTTTTCAAACTGACATAGACCAGTTGAAGGCTTCAATACCTAATTCCCCTTGCAACTTATCTTTACTGTCATCGTTTTGCGAGAATAGATGCTCCCGCGATATTCTTTCCGACATACCGCTAATGACAATCACTGAAGTATTCACTTACCTCAGTAACCTAAAAAACACAACCTCATCTGGGTTAGATGGAATCAGCAACCGGATTCTCCGTTGTGCTGCGCCAGTGATCTGTATATCACTAACCTATGTATATAATCAGTGTCTCACCAAAGGCCACTTTCCATCAGCTCTCAAAATCGCTAAAGTGTACCCTCTTCTTAAATCTGGTTCATTGGACAATGATCTCCCGAACAATTACAGACCCATTTCCTTACTATCATCACTATCTAAGCCACTAGAAAAACACATCCATAAAGTAACATTACAGTATTTAGTTCGCAACAAGCTTATTGTTGACAACCAATCAGGATTTCGACCAAAATATTCTTGCCATACGGCCCTAACAAACATGATAGAAAATTGGCACCAGAATATAAACAACAACAGTCTATGTGGAACTGTGTTTATTGATTTCAAGAAAGCATTTGATATGATAGACCATGTTATTTTAATTAAAAAACTTGAGACAATGAAAATTGGCCTTAATGTAGTCACTCTAATATCATCTTTTCTATCAAACAGAAAGCAAGTAGTATCACATAATAAATGTCTGTCTCATACCACTACCTTCAATATTGGTAGTACCGCAAGGCTCTATTCTTGGCCCTCTATTGTTTGCCATATATATTAACGATCTACCTTTACATCTTTCGTCGTCCTGCGATCTATTTGAAGACGACTGTACAGTGTACACAAATGCTGAAAACTGTATTTTATTGGAGTCGTCTTTACAACAAGAATTAAATAATGTAGTTAGGTGGAGCTATTCAAACCGTATGCAAATTAACATCACTAAAACAAAATCAATGTTACTAACAACCAGACAAAGACTTCAAACTCTAAGCTCACACACATCACTTCAACTTCACATCGATAACATGCCAGTAGAAAGTGTAATTGAGCACAAAACATTAGGCATAATCATTGATAGAAACCTAACCTTTAATTCCCACGTTCAAGCGCTTATTAAACAAACAGCGAAAAAAGGTCTACCAACTCGCCAAAATTAAAAACTTCCTTGATGAGGACACAAGGAAACTATTCTATACTTCTCATATACAGACACACTTTGACTACTGCTCTACAATCTGGGACGGTTGTTCTAATTCAAACACCAAGCGACTTTACTCACTCCAGAAACGGGCCATGAGTCTAATTTATAACAAACATTTATCTGACAATCCTAGCCTGTATAAACGCCTTCAGTTACTACCACTCCGCAAACGCCTGCTTTTCAATAAAGCTAAACTAATTCACAAAATCCTGCATCGGAATGCCCCAAATTACCTTTGGCCATTGTTTAAATATAATGCTAGACACAGTAAACGTTTAAATATATTACACATTCCGAAGCCTAGGATTGACTTATACAAAACAAGCTTAACGTACTCTGCAGCTCAGCTGTGGAACAATCTTCCACAAGAAATCAAAGACATCACCAATCCCTATTCATATAATCGCAAATTACTCGAACACTATCTCAGTACGGATTATCTTCCCCCTTAATAATAGAGATAATAATAATAATAACAAAACCCTAGTATAACAGCCAGTCCCCTTTTGGTAGGCCAGTATATTCCACATGGCTAATAACAAGTGTCAGACCATTATCTAATTTTACTGTGTCGTGTAGTTTTGATGTTCGCATTTCGCCCATGCCTTTATAATGCATATCTTTTATATTGTTGCTGTTCTCTGTTAGCCTTGAATGATGTGTGAATGAAATAATGTATGAAAGAGAGTGATAGAAGGGCAGAATGTTAGACGGGCCTGCGTGCCCAATTCTTAACCCTTTGAAAATAAAGTTTGTTCGTTCGTTCGTTCTTTTTCTTTTTCAGATCCTGTGTACTTCAAACTTCATTATGGCTACTAAAAAGAAAAGAGGATGCCAAGTGTCGTGTTTTCACTGAAGAATGGGGAGTAAAGTACTTCTTTGTGGAAATAAAGGACCAGAAAACCATTTGCGTAATTGTCGCGAAATGCCGCCTTAACCTCCCAGAATATTTTCTCGGTCTCCAAATTTGAGAGGCCAAATTGAGAAAGAATGAATTAATCACGCTACTCTAAGGCTATCTAGTCGTGAGGTAAGATTATTCACAAAAAGCCTCTAGCCATGATATAAGCTTGCAGATGGCAAGTAAAATGGGCTGCTTGAGACGTTAGACGGACACAACTAGATAATTAGTCTACACTTGGGAAAACTGCTGATCCAGACGGGCTATGACCCTGGATAAATCAACAATGAACTGGGCCAGTTGTTGAATAAAGGCAATTACCTGTAGCTAGGTGGTGAATGTCAGAGATAAACCACCCAGGCGTGAACAACATATTGACTCAGGTGGAGATAATAGCCCTAGGGCAGTAAACAAGCCAAGTGAACTCAGAAGGGCAGACTCGGTAGAGTTTGAAAACGGACCTTGTAAAACCGGTCAGCTGTGAAGTGTCAGGACTGGTCACCCAGAGTAAATGTTGGCTAATGAAACCTAATCAGGAATGCTAGAGGGTGTGATGGCCAAGTTTTGAAGTGAGAATTGCAATTAACGTCAGGGGGAGATAAGAAAGAATTTATGACAGGAATTCCTGGGAGATAAGTGTCTACTTCTAGGCTAGGTATAAAAACCCATGCTAGACCGGTTCCCTTTAGAATAAGTCAGACAATCGAACAGGTGAGAAGAGAGAGTAAATGTAGATTTCTTAGTAACTAGTCAAGTCTTTTAGATGTATGTACTGTTAGTTAGTTAGTTAGTTAGTCGACAGATCATCCTCATTGCACATCGAACCATTAGTCCATTAGTGCTCGGATCTCCTCCTCAGCAAATCCCGCAGCGTGTAGCGGCTAACGACGCCAGTTCTGTGTTGGTTTATCAATCTTCTTTGGCTTCCTGCGTAGTGTTCTTGTTTGGCCACCCCTCTTTTAATTTACTACTCTAGCAGTCTGGCCATTGTTGTAGATTCACAGTCATCACTTGGTTCTCGCAAAAGTCTTACTTCTCGTAGAGCATTCAGAATGTCAGCCTGGTCCATGGCGCGGCCGCCCTCCACAGTAGCCTCACCTGCGAGCTTGTCAGCCCGCTCATTTCCTTGTACTCCCACATGCCCTGGCACGAAGATGAAACTCATCTTTGCCAGCCAAGACCGCTCCAGAGGCAGCACCCATTCTCTTCGGATCGACCCCTCCTCTATCCTCTTGATCATGTTCATTGAGTCGCTAAGGAAACAAGCCTCTAGTGAATGTCTGTGTCTCGAGCCATGTTATTGCTATACTTACTGCCATGACTTCCATGGTCAGGCTACTTGTGGTTTCAGTGAAAGCACCAGAGTCCTCCTTCACAATTCTCCCTCCGGCCCGAGCTGTAAAGGCCCATGAGCTTCTCACATGTCGGACGACCGACCCATCTGTGTAGATGACCGCGTCACTGTCTAGCGAATTCTCGAAAATCAACTCTTGTACTTCAGCCTCCACAGCAGCCGGATTTTCTTGTCTGCATTTCCTATCTAGTTGGATGCAAACTGAAAAGGATGTGCAGAAGTCTGTTGGCACTTGCACCCACTCCTCGCCAGGTTCTAAGTCCTCAAGTGAACACACCTGTTGAAGAATGTCTTCGGCTTGACCCATCCACGACCGTCCTCTTTTTAACCTGCTGCCCGTCACCTTCCTAATTTTACTTTGCAGTGGATGTTGTGTGTTTGCGTTAACTCTGAGGTAGGCGCGTGCCCTGAAAACTTGTATTCTCTCTTCGAATGACTGATTTTCAGTCAATATCTGACCTAGGTTATTTCAAGAAATACCATTGTCTAAGTATACTTTTAGTTGTCTTGGTAGATGCTTGTAATTTCTTTGTACACTATCCTAGTTGCTTTTTGGTGTGTGCATTTTTGGTACAGAATATAGTCAACTGACTATATTCCTTTTAATTCTTAGCACAGCAGCAACTAAGTGGTGACTAAACCGGGCAGATCAGCAATATGGCTGTTCTGTATGGTCACTTCAATTAGACTTGTTGTATATCTCATTTTGTAGCTATAAATTATTATTACTAATTAATAATACATTATACTATTATATTAAAGTGCTTGAGATTTGATATATTTGAATTGCCGTATGCATCATTGTTGTTATAATTTGGGATGCACTCGGCAGACGTGTATACACTCTGTAACGTATATGGAAACTATGTTTCCCAGTTTGTTGTAGATAAGGATAGTACTTAATTTTTTGCATTATACAATGTATGTAAGAATAACCATATATGCCATTTTGTATTCGCATACCTTAGGTTTATTTGATGTGATTTGTTATATGGTAACTTACTAAGAATAAATTGGTGTTATGCTATTGTGTGCGCATTGGCACATTGGCCATCGATTGCAGTGGAAGCAGAGGTGTAATGGTACAGACATTACCCACAATTGGTATAGGTTATATGGTGCTAAACTTTTCAGTGTATTGTGGGCGTGCGTTCACGGTAATTCACGAAAATCTGGCACAGGTACTGGTCACGGCTTGTACGCCCGGATGATCAGGAACTATTAAGATACCATTACCGAACATGTGAGCTGCTAAACCAACTTTGGATGGAGCGGCTGTACGTCTCAGAATTTCTGTATTAGCGACATGGACATGGGACGGCAGAAATGTAATAATTACAGGCGTGTGAGACAATTGAAAAGCCCGTTCCAGACTAAGACCGTAGGGCAGAGATATGGAGGAAGAAGGAGGATGGTGAACGCAGTAGAGCTGGAAGATAAACTTGGCCAGACTGGTCATTGTATATGTGTGTGCTAGGATATGTTTTACTTAGGATTGCACTGATGTAGAACTAGATATAACACATTCTTGACTTTCTTTCAAGCTCTCACAAAGTGCGCCTGTGTATAGATCTCAAGGACGAGTGACAACCAGGTAGTGCCAGGACTGGCAGATGTCAGAATACCAGCAAGCTTTTTTGTTTATACTGGAGAGAGGGGATCTGGACCACAGATCCAGATAGTTCAAGTAAAATTGAAGTTATGTAATGTTTTTCATCACTATCAATGTTATATGATTTCATCATCATCATCTTGAAATCAGATGTCTAATATGAATAGTAAATAAATGTTGTAGTATTGTAACTCATATTTCTGTCGTTATATTTGTAATTTCAATTGTGCATACGTACTGTGTGTGTACATTGGTGGGGGTTCACTTACATACCAAGGAAGGGAGCAGTCAGGGAGAAAAACCTGTACTGGGATAGTTGTCAATTACACTTAAATTTAGACTTAAAAATCTATTCCAGCTAACCTTCTCTTTCATATTCCTTGGCGAATATTCAGCACAGTTCATTTCAATTTTGTAACGAGCCACTTGGAGCTTACGTTGGATATTCAGGGCTTAATCTATAGTTCAGCCATATAGATTTTGTCCCTAGTCAGTTTCTGACTATTTGGGGTTGCTCGCCAGTGAATAATACTTTCATCTAGGCGGTGGGCACCCCGACTTCTGACAGTAATATACAGTGAAAGTGTTGCCGTTTTGAAAGAGCACAATCTTCGGCGTCACTACGAAACACAACATCTATCAACATATTCAAAGTTTTCTGGAAAGTTAAGCTCTGAGAGTCAGTGAAACGTGGTTTAGAAACACAAAGAAATCTCTTCACGAGAAAGTTTGCTGAAAATGAATCTGTCACTCGTACAAGTTACAAAATAGTGCATAAGATGGCAGAACGAGGAAAACTGTTTACTGATGGCAACGTCATTAAAGATTTATGATAGAAGCAGCAAATGACTTGTGTCCGTAGAAAGCTGAATTATTTGGAACTATCAGCCATTCGGCAAGTTAAATTGTGCGAAGAACAGAAGAACATGTAGATAATATAGTGCTACAGATACGCGAGAAAACTAGGAGCTTGTTCTGGCATTCTCTGGCGCAGGATGAGTCTACAGATCTTTCAAGTACGTCAAAACTTCTCGTGTTCATTCATGGTGTCAGTTTGGACTTTCAAATAACGAAAGAGTTGGCATCCGTTTGTAGCATGCATGGAACAACAACTGGAAAATACATTTTCATGGAAGTGTAAAAAGAGTTGCATGACTAAAAATTCAGTGCAATCAGCTTCGGGGTGTTACAGTTGATGGAAGAAGAAAAAATACATGGCTGGAGTGATGAAGGGTCTGATCGGGCAGATCAGGATTCAGTTGGAATATTTGCAAATTCTATGCGCGCTGTTCATACACTGCAAGATACATAAGCAATCACTCTTTGGGAAAGTCTTAGATATTTCTTGTGTACTGAAACCAGTCGTTTCTGCTGTAAAATGCATTCGGGGACATGCACACAATCACCGTCAGTTCCAGGCTTTTCTTGAATAAATTGATTCTGAATTCTGTGACGTGCCTTATCACACATCAATGAGGTGGCTCAGCTGCGGTAAAGTCATATTTCGTTTTTACAAGTTCCGAAAAGGAAAAAAAAAAGATGTTTTCCACACAGAGAAAGATAGTGCTGATCCTCAGCTGTTACATCCTATCTGGCTGTCAAAGTTGTCATTTTTGGTCGACATCACATCCCACATGAGTGAACTGAATTTGAAACTTCAGGGAAAGGATAACATCGTCTGTGATCTTTACAGAATAATCAAAGGATTTTGGAGAAAGCTGTTATTGATTTAAGCACAACTGGGAAGGAGAAAGCCTTTCTTATTTGCACCGTTTCAAAGAGTTTTGCGATACAATCGCCGAAGATCTCAACCTCGATTTTGCGGGGGGAAAATTATTCATGACTTGAAGAAGAACATTTTTGAGAGATTTTCAGGTCTTGACAGAATTGTGAGTGACATACTTCTGTTCCAGAATCCGTTTGATTGTAATCCTTGATGATGTGCCAGTTGAACTGCAGTTGGAGCTCATTGGTTTGTAAACAAATTACTAGTTGAAAGAGAAGCACAGAGAAGGAAAACTTGTTGAAGTTTACAGCTGCTTACCTGATGTGAGTTTCCGAAACTGAAGAAATTTGCCGCTGGTATGGCATCAGTGTTTGGAACAATTTATGTATGTGATCAAAATTTCTCGAAATTGAAGTATGTGAAGTCAACACATGGAACGGGATTGACTGATGAACATTTGAAAGAAATAAATACTCTTGATTGGATGCAGCAGTTCCAAACCAGACATTGATGATATTTTAAAAGCCAAATATCAGTTTCACAAATCTCACTAACTTTTTTTCTGCTTAGATTGTGAGATTCGGATATGTGCACACTAGGTCTGATGTAACTATCTTATTGCTAACGTAGCCTTCTTTGATAACTTTTTTGTTAGTAAATAAATATATTGGTTGTCATTGTTTTTCTTATGCATTGCAAGCCACTCACCCATGACTAACTTAGTTTTTCTTCCTTTTCCCAGAGCTTTCTTTCTGGCTTGCAAGTATTGTTAAAGTTAGTTGCGTATCCTTTACAGGACGATTGCAGTCAACACAAGATAGTGTGTTGTTGTTGATGTCTTGGCAAGTTTACGTTCAGTAGTTTGCCATTGCTTTCTGAACGATCGGCACCCATCCGTAGCGCAAAAACCAAACGCAACGCAGTCTGCTGCCATATTGCGCGCAGCTGTTTTTCGAACGCGTGTATACGGGATTACGCACCGCGTCCGTAAGACTTTCGCGACAGAGACCGGCGCAAGTGTTATACAGAATGAGTTTGCCGTCTGCCCTCGTCATTTTGTCAGTTTTCCGGCCTGCAGTGAAAAAAGTTTGGTGACCCCTGCTCTAGAGGAAAGGTAACACCAATTCGTCTGGAGCAAGACAAACTGCAGAAGCTGTCGGATCAACAACGCAACTCTCTAACTGCTCGCTTGTCGTATCCTCCATCCTAGACAAGTTAACGACCAAGGCTTAGGGCCTGGTCTGCCTTGCCATGACATTTAGTCTTTAGGTTGCATTTCCTCGCACTAGAGTAAGGCTTAGTACCCTCCCAACTGCACTCCTCCGCCCGAAGCCGTAGGCACAAAGTGTGGTGTCGGGTTTGATTAGCGCCGACCACCATTCGGCGCTAATAGAAAGCAGGTAGTAGCTTATAATGTCATATGGTAGATCAGTCATATCTGACTAAAACCTGACAGCAGAAAATAAAATTGCAGTGAAAATTAACCCGTGGTTGGGGTTCATTGCAACATCATGGTTTTGTTTGAGATGGCAAGATGTGGGGAGGAATGGTCGCTCAGGTCAGTCGACAGGACGCTTGATGCTGATGACGTGCTCTGTAATATCATCATCATCATGTGCCCTGACAACTGGTGTAGGTGTTCATGTCTCTCCATTGATCTTTGCCCTTGATGTTCCTGATCAACGCTGCTGATTATATTCCTCCATGCCACTATCTCAAACCATCCAGCATCATTCTTTCGGTGAATGCTATATAAGAATGAAAACAGACAAACAAGTGAGTGCGTTGAAATAAAAAAAAAAACACGATTTTATTTATGTTAAAATGGAAGACAAGACACTTTGAATTGGGATTATTTTCTTAAAGCAGACAGACATTTCTGGTAGAAGCTTTCGTGACACACACAGCAATGTGCAATGAGCGAGTTGAACATGGACGCACATTCCGTGCACCCATACTTAATCCTATGGTTCCGGACTTCCACTGGGATGGCCCAAACGTCACATGTGGTACAGGGGCTCTCTCTGGGTGCAGTGAAGACGCTCTGGGCGCAGGTAGAATCCGGATTTAGGCTGATGAGGACAACCATCGACAGAAGTAAAATGGAAACACGTGAGATCATAGTTGTGGACGTTTTTTCCGTTGATTGGTTGAACCTTGAACTTGCAATAATTGTGTCGGTGTAATCAGCAGTTTGAGACTGTGAATAGGAAAAGAAACACGTTGATTTCCAACAAGCATAACAGCACATTCCAGCTCATTTCTACTTCGCTTTCTATCTCCCATTTGGACATATGCCATAGATCAATCCACACCAGCATTCATACTTGTCACGAATTGGCAGCCTTTACTTCCCAGAACAATTTTCGGTCCACTTTTGATAGGCCATGTAGAGAATCAACAGACGAACAAAACTGTTTTCTCTATATTCAAGGCTATACCGTCTTGACGTAAGCTTGCAAAGCCTGCAAGTAAACAAACCACCAGGAATGTCTTTCTATCTGAGAAGTGTAATTTGACACCAGTCAAACTACCCAGCCAGTCCAGATTCAAAGTGTTACAGGTCAAACTGATAATTACACCCACAGGATGGCAGACCCATGGACTGTGTAATTAAAACCGACCAGGCATGACACCTGATAAGCAGAGATGCAAGGTGTGAAATCACTGACAAGACTCAGGGGGCTAATAATGGTCAGACCCACAGGTGTGAAGGCTAGTGTGCATGCAGAAAGAATTTTTATGACTGGACAGACTTGGAGATAATGGCAATTAACGTCAGGGGGAGATAAGAAGAATTTAGGAATGGAATTCCTGGGAGATAAGTGTCTACTGCTAGGCTAGGTATAAAAACCCCATGCTAGACCTTTTCCCTTTAGATTAAGTCTGACTTCAGAACAGGTAGGAACTATCTCAATGTTCTGTAGTCATATGCATGATTATTATGTTAGATTTCACTACAAAAGTTATTTCTTAGTTACTGACTTTCAGTCTATATCTGATCTAGGTTATTGCAAGAACTATCATTGTCGTAGGGTACTGGAGTGTGAATTATTCCTTCTTCAGTTCTGTGTTCAATATCATTGTGCTGTAAGTGCTACTCTTCTGAGAAGTAGAAACTTATGGAAGGCAGGTCTTGTCTAGATATACTTGAGGTGTCGTAGCAGATGCTTGCCATCTCTTTCTAAACTAGACTAGTCTCGTTTTGGTGTGTGCATTTTTTCTTGTACAGAATATAGTCAACTGACTATTTATTTAATTCTCACAACAGCAGTAACTAAGTGGTGATTAAACCGGGCAGATCAGCAAATATGGCTGGTCTGTGTGGTCACTTTAATTAGACTTGTTGTATATCTCATTTTGTAGCTATACAATATTAGTACTCATTAATAATGCCTGATGCTATTATGTTGAGTATCATTAGATGTCCATCTTGAAGTAATATAATGTTTACGGATATGTTGGATGTATGTATGTGTAATTTCATATGAATATACGATGCTAGTAATATGCTTCGTACATATTCTTTTTGTGTATATACGTCTCATTTCGTATACATACAAACTAACTAGTGCATTATGCTATGATGTTAAAGTATCATAATATGTCTAGTTTAATCAATATGTTTATGTGTATTGGATGTTTGATATATTGATTTGTCATATGCAAACCAACCAATATGAAGTGTTATGCTATTGTCTGCGCATTGGCACATTGGCCAACGATTGTGTTGGAAGCAGAGGTGTAATGGTACAGACATTACCCACAATTGGTATAGGGTATATGGTGCTAAACTTTCTCAGTGTATTGTGAGCGTGCGTTCACGGTAATGCATGGGAACCTGGCACAGCTACTGGTCACGGCTTGTAAGCCCGGATGATCAGGCATTATTATAATACCATTACCGACCCTGTGAGCTGCTAAATCAACTTTGGACGGAGCGTCTGTACGACAGAATTTCTGTATTAGCGACATGGACATTGGGCGGCAGAAATGTAATCATTACAGGCGTGTGAGACAATTGAAAAGCCCGTCCCCGACTAAGACAGTACGAGAGAGTTATGGAGGGAGAAGGAGGACGGTGAACGCAGTAGAGCTGGAAGATAAACTTGGCCAGACTGGTCATTGTATATGTTTGTGTTATGATGTGTTTTAATTAGGATTGCGCTGATGTAGAACTAGATATAACACATTCTCAACTTTCTTTCAAGCTCTCACAAGGAGCACCTATGTTGTAGATCTCAAGGACGAGTGAAGCCTAGGAGTGTCAGGACTGACAGGATCGTCAGAATACCGGCAAGCTGTTTCTTTTTTGAGTCTACTGGAGAGTGGGGATCTGGACCACACATCCAGATAGTTCAAGTAACATAAGTTACGTAATGTTCTCATCACACTATGTTATATGATTTCATCATCATCATCTTGAAATTGGATATGATTAGTAAATAAATGTTGTAGTATTGTAACTCATAGTTCTGTCGTTATATTTTAATTCCAATTGTGCATACGTGTTGTGTGTGTACATTGGTGAGGGTTCACTTACACACCAAGGAAGGGAGCAGTCAGGGAGAAAAACCTGTACTGGAATAGTTGTCTTTACACTTTAATTCAGACATAAAAATCTATCCTAGCTAACCTTCTCTTTCCCATCCTTGGCGAATATTCAGCACAGTTCATTTTAATTTTGTAACGAGCCACTTGGAGCTGTACGTTGGATATTCAGGGCTTAATCTGTAGTTCAGCCATATAGATTTTGCCCCTAGTCAGTTTCTGACTATTTGGGGTTGCTCGCCAGTGAATAATACTTTCATCTAGCCGGGGGGGGGGGGGCACCCCGACTTCTGACAGATTGGGCTTCTCGTACGGTATTTGAATTCGGACTTCTCGCTTTCAATAGACTCCGGTACTAGACCCTAGACATACGATTTTAAAAGTTAACTCTTGTAATCTTCAGTCATCAAAATAGACTATCATCAGATGTAGCTAATTTTAGTTGAGGAAGTTACAGAGTATAGATATAACTTTTCAAAAGTGTATAACAGATAAGAACTTATGAGAACTACCTCATCTATCATTTATTGATAAGTATTTTAATTCTTATCATTTAGTGTATCATTCATCATTTAATGATAATTGAACACTTTAATCATATTTACATTGATGTGTTTGATGATTTAACTGCTTGACTGATTTGCAATTTTCTGCTAATATATGCCATATTCATTTTGACATGTATGCAGTGCATTTTAATGTTTATTTAGGTAAATATTACTGTTGATTACTGTGTAGTATATCTCTCACACTTACTTCACTGCTGTCGCCAGGTACTACTTGAATATTATTTTCAGTTGTCTTTCACTGCTGAGGCTAAACTATACACATTGGATAGCGTAGACTGTCAGTAGTTAACTCTTGTCGTTCTAGCTTATATCTGATTTTTGATATATACATAGGAGCTTACCTGAATATAGTCATTAGCAATTATGGTCTTACGTTACCGGAATCTCGAAGAGGACATGAAGGCGCGCGCAGATTTCGCAAAGTCCGCGAGAGGGTGGGGCATAAGAAAAGGCTTAAAGGGGGGGGGGGGGGGGGCAACTAGAAACATATATCATAGCTGAGTTAGAATGGTGGGACCAAGAAGAAGAAATTATGTTTAAAGAAAATGATGAGTTCTTTGGAGCACAAGAGCAAAACAAGAGCGATTATGAAGTGTTATGCTATTGTCTGTGCATTGGCACATTGGCCAACGATTGTGTTGGAAGCAGAGGTGTAATGGTACAGACATTACCCACAATTGGTATAGGGTATATGGTGCTAAACTTTCTCAGTGTATTGTGGGCGTGCGTTCACGGTAATGCATGGGAACCTGGCACAGCTACTGGTCACGGCTTGTAAGCCAGGATGATCAGGCATTATTATAATACCATTACCGACCCTGTGAGCTGCTAAACCAACTTTGGACGGAGCGTCTGTACGACATAATTTCTGTATTAGCGACATGGACATGGGGCGGCAGAAATGTAATCATTACAGGCGTGTGAGACAATTGAAAAGCCCGTCCCCGACTAAGACAGTACGAGAGAGATATGGAGGGAGAAGGAGGACGGTGAACGCAGTAGAGCTGGAAGATAAACTTGGCCAGACTGGTCATTGTATATGTTTGTGTTATGATATGTTTTAATTAGGATTGCGCTGATGTAGAACTAGATATAACACATTATCGACTTTCTTTCAAGCTCTCACAAGGAGCACCTATGTTGTAGATCTCAAGGACGAGTGAAGCCTAGGAGTGTCAGGACTGACAGGATCGTCAAAATACCGGCAAGCTGTTTCTTTTTTGAGTCTACTGGAGAGTGGGGATCTGGACCACACATCCAGATAGTTCAAGTAACATAAGTTACGTAATGTTCTCATCACAATATGTTATATGATTTCATCATCATCATCTTGAAATCGGATATGATTAGTAAATAAATGTTGTAGTATTGTAACTCATAGATCTGTCGTTATATTTTAATTCCAATTGTGCATACGTGTTGTATGTGTACATTGGTGAGGGTTCACTTACACACCAATAAAGGGAGCAGTCAGGGAGAAAAACCTGTACTGGAATAGTTGTCTTTACACTTTAATTCAGACGTAAAAATCTATCCTAGCTAAACTTCTCTTTCCCATCCTTGGCGAATATTCAGCACAGTTCATTTAAATTTTGTAACGAGCCACTTGGAGCTGTACGTTGGATATTCAGGGCTTAATCTGTAGTTCAGCCATATAGATTTTGTCCCTAGTCAGTTTCTGACTATTTGGGGTTGCTCGCCAGTGAATAATACTTTCATCTAGCCGGGGGGGGGGGGGTACCCCGACTTCTGACAATACTTTTGGCTGTCTTTTTTATTTTATAGTTCTTCTTCTTCTTTTTCTTCTTCTTCTTCTTCTTCTTCTTCTTCTTCTTCTTCTTCTTCTTCTTCTTCTTCTTCTTCTTCTTCTTCTTCTTCTTCTTCTTCTTCTTCTTCTTCTTCTTCTTTCCTTTTCCAGTCAACAACTTCTGTTCTCCTCTTCGTCTCTCAACATATTCTTCTAACCATCATCAACCCTCTCCACCGATGCCTATCCTATAACACCATACACACACTCATACAACCTTCTACCACGACAAATCTCAACTGACATTTTATTTTTGAGAAGAGACAACATGCTAGAAGCATGCACACACGCAACCGAAAAAAAACTAACTATCCTCCTCTGCATGTATAAGAACGGAATAATTTTGAAGCTTATGGTTCCCGTTCCTCATTATTGAAGTGTTTATCGTAACGACCAGACAACTATCTCAATAAGAATGGCTATAATTTACCCGACGTCACACCACAATATCCCAAGAGTTCACACTATACTATTATCAACGTAAAACTGAGAGAATGAATCTTGACTTTATTCTCTGGGCTGTTTCCTCCATGTCGATTATATCATCCTGCAGAGTGCAATAATGGATGTGGATATTAAAACATGTTGCGATTAGCCGGTTTTATTTTTGTCAAATGTGATCGATCAATTTATAACAATATTGAACTGATATTTACTACACTACTACTTGTGACGAAACGGACCAGATTTCCGTCTGTCCTCTGCATTATTTCCCTTTGGTCGGAATAAGACGATTGTCTCCCGTCAGATTGGGAACATAGCTAGGGAAATCCCCTGCTAAAATAGTCCCTGACGTCATGATATCGAGGGAATTCGAGAAGAATCTAGATTCTTCGAGAAGGGAATGGGCACTGTGCGTACGTGATGTTTGCTGTCACGTTGGACCCACAATTACATCGGGTAGCACGGGATTTTGGAGTTATCCGTGACCCATGGGATTCTCTAGGCCCGAGATGTAATTGTAAATGCGCACTTAGCTCTCCGTTGTTAGTCGCCATCCAAATATCGCCAGAGACGGCCGCAATTTACTGACTGCTGTGAAGAGATGTCTTTTGTCAGAGCGGGACACCGTGCAGCCAAGTAATGTGGTGACTCTAGGATCTAAGGTAATGTATTAATACAATAGTAGTTAACCGTTGTCCATAAATAAAACGCCGGCAGCCGAAATATTGTTAAGCGCCGAACGTGAAAATGATTTTCTCCTCGCAGCGAAGAAATGTTCTCTGCATTTGTAATTAGCAGCTATCGATCAGCTAGGAAATATTTAGGTCAGATGTCTCCTGTACTAACAGGTGTTTGTGTGCATCAAAACATCAGGCGTGTGTAATTTGTCACATCTGATCATCTGGGTAAAACTGATGTGTTTGTACGAGATAGACTTTAAGGATGTTAGATTACAATTATATGCATTGTTAGTAAAATGTACGATGAAGTTATTACTGCTACGTGTAAGTAGGTTTGGGTTATTTAACAGTTGTGTAGCAAGTGTGTTAAATATCTTGTTTAGTGAATACATTATTAGGACGGTGAGGAATTTTGACACTAGTTAGACTGTGTGATGTTAGAGGCATTAATAGTGATGAGTTATTAGCTTGAGCTAGCCTGTGATGTGATGTGTGCTTAGCTAGAGAGTGCTATAACGTATGCCTTATCTAAGTGGTGTTTATTAATTCAGGGAATCAAGGTGTTCTTATTTCCATTAGGATGTGGAGGTAAGTATTTGCTAAGTGAGGATGCCAGTGCTATTCCATTGTATCAATGTGCACACAGAGGACTAACGAGTTCGGTTGGGTTAATATAAATCAGGCTTTATTGGTGTACGATGGCCGATACAAAATCTCAATGAAATTCAATCATGATGACGACTTCTCTTTCCTAGTCCTAGGTGTTTTCTGACTACCCCAACAACAAACCACGTCACGACTTGAGCATCTTTCTCCTCATTCCATTCTGATGCTCAAGCGTGCTGTAGCTTTGCACACCTACATTCTGCTACACCTTCCTATGTTTTGAAAAGACTTTTTTCCTTCAAAAGTCTTTACTCCCAATCCCTCTATCCTATACCTTCTCTCCTTACCTCCCACCATTTCTCTAATCCGCCCCAAACTATCTCTATTTTGAGTCAATATTTCATTTTATTTGTAACTCTTCCCCCTGTCACATAGCAAACCATTATGAACATAACACAACATATATTATTTACATATCCTCAATAACGTTTAAATCTCAACTTTATACAATACATCATAACACATATGGTTACCTTTTTGAAATTCTTCTTCTTCTCTTCATAAGCAATCCGCTTACACCCTGTTATCACGATCTCAAAATTTCAAAACGCCGCACTCTTTTGATACTAACTCCTTATTGTCAGTCACCAACAATATTACCTTCCACATTACTATTTCTCCACTTTCAATCAACCTGAGAACCCTCGCACATGATAGAAAGACAAGGAATCGGTGCGCACCGGAGATTCAAAGAAGTAGAACTCTTCCACACAAAAACCACACTCAGCTAAATCACACACACCTTTACCCCCCTATGTCATTTGAGACTTTATGTAATAAAGTCTAACAGAATTATATCTTCTACAGTTCCCTTATACCACTTATTATGGCAACAGTTTACGCTGCTATCTACAGCATCAAACACCAACCATCAAAAATATTATTCACTCCTACATGTCTATACGTTACAGACACTACTAATTTTATGGCTCTGAACCTTACCTCAACCTCGCATTGTAATGTCAACCACAAAACACATCCCGAGGACACAATTACCTCACCTTCTCTTATACCTCTAATTCTCGCCGAAAATTTCAGCAACCCCTTAATGTCCATTTATTATGGGCATTTCTACTAAAAGCTCTACTTTGTCAATTTATGCCGTTATCAACAGCAACCATATACTGCCCCTGAACTCATATTTGTGACCTTCTAACCCCTCACTGTTTGCACTTGACGTTATTCTATCGCAGTCCATATATCACGGACCTCTCAAAATCCCATGTCATTTTGTCTCCACAGTGACAATGTTCATTTCTCATTAACACACTTACACCCCTTTACTATTGTACTGCTATCCACAGTATCTAATCATTCTTCGGAGTCAAACATGGATTCAATTCATGTTTTGCTAATTGCCTTCACACTGTCTGTTACAGCCCGTTACTGACTTCTTCTTCTATAATCCAGCAATCTCGTGTCTCTTATGAAAGTACCTCATGGCTCTAAATCCATGTTCTATACTTTCCCCCACATTTACCCCACTGCTATATACGTTATTCACATTAATCTTTTCTTCCCCAATATGGTGTCCAATCCATATATCTTCAATTAATGCTCACTTAAATTCCACATAACCCTTTTACTTGTGTAGTAACCTCGTATGGCATATGTTTCCACAACTTTGCAGCCCTTATATCATTGATTTCTCAACGCTGACTATCACAGCAATCCCACCAACAGGATATGCTTATTATTCACAAAGAGAATGTGTCTCTCTACTAGTTCTCAGTAGTTTATTAACTCTTTTCTGAACGAAGGGTCCTAAATAAAGCCCCATGTATTGCCTTTACTCTAGACAAAACCATAACTGTATGTAAATTAAACTTAACTTAACTAATTTCTAACATATTTATACACAAGGTAATTCTTATTCAACATAAAAGACAATTCAAGTTAAAATATGAGTCAACCAAAATAAAACAACAGGATGTCATACCCCCCCAAGTTTTGAACTGTTTTGAACCATCAATAAAACATGCATCAATTTAAATTAGAAGAAAATATCTAGTGTTACCTAACACTACTGGTCTCTTTTACGGACCAGTAGTTTGTACGTAAAAGACTAAAACCACAATAATCCTATTCCAAAATTAAATAGTGACAATCATTTTACAAGACCAAATCAAAAAATAATATAACATATCATACATATTCAATCAACATTGGTCTCTTATACTAACCAATGAAATACATATCTATTCACCCAAGTCATGCCTATTCCGTTATTCTTATAACAGATTAAACAAAACAACTCAATGCATATTTATATCTGTTACCTACAGACCAATTCCTAACTTAGAACAATATCTGTTCTCTCAACAAAAGTCATTAATCAACAAATGACCGTACTTTTTCTGTAAGTCAAGCATTGATTATTTCCCCTCTCAACATTCTATCTTTTGTCAACTAAGTCCTAACACATCCCAATATTTGGAATATACATCTAAACAACCACTGCAAACTACAGGTCAACTCATTTCATCTATTACCAGTGTGACGGCTATCCCAATGTCATCTACCAGTCATCATCTACCAATAGAACCTGTGGCTCGGCACACCAATTGTTTCCCCTGGATTTGTACCAAGAATTACTACAACTTCTTAATCATTACCGTTAACTACGGTATCTCCACCCTACTACGACCAACAAAAAACTTGTCTATTTACTATAGACCTCACCCATGCTTCTATCTACTGTAGCAACAACTAATTCTACTTTTAAGTCTCTCTTCTACCCGACGCAATTAACTAACGTATCAGTACTTTCTAACATCTCACCACAACTACTCTAAGCTATCCTCAAGTCCCTCCTAGCATTCTTACACCTTGACTATAGTCAAACCAGTCACACTTATTGGAACACCTTCTATAGTGCTCTATATATAATGCTCCGACGTTCATTTAGCTAATCTTGTTTACCTCACTATCTTTCATTCCTCCTCCTATTTATCGGAACTCTTTCAGAAACAGCAAACAACACCACATATTACTAACGACAGACCTCATTCCGATTGAGCAAACCATCTTCTCTCATTTCTCTCTATCAGGCATTCTTGCTTCGATATGTCCGTACCAACAATACTAAATCTGTTTTATGAAACGTCATTCAGAATGTTAACTCTCTTTCCATCAACCTGTTATACAATTTTCATTAATTCCGTCCAACATCACCCCTTTCACTCATCATCCAGTCTTCGCATATTCTCACGGCATTCGTATTTTATGTTTGCTCAGACAGTGATACCCAACTTTGTTCTCAACTCACGACTATTCTCGCATCGCGACATCCTGACGTGTCCAAACAATTTAGACGCCAATTGAACATTCCAACAATCACTCACCACAGTCTAAGCGTGTCGATCTCCTCCACACACATTGACACAAGATATATCAAACGCGCAACTATTACTAATCGCTTGACGCATTTTATCCATGTACTCCACTTAGACGGCGTTTCAAAACCTCACTCCTACTTCACCCATCGCGACGAACACCTGTTTGTCTACAGTTATACTCACGTACAGACAACAGCATAACCCGACGAATTACTCAACAGGACTTTCACAATTCGAGTGCTTTCTTATTTCTACTTTTCTCAATCATTCACTCGTTTTCAAGGGTCAGAATCTATATACTATCTTTCGCAACCTATATCTCTTTTATACACTAACCAGCACTATCAACGATCTCTCAGAACAAACCTCATTCCGTTGAGTCACTACCCTCATAACTATCATTCTATACTTCTCCACACAACAACTTTCTCAGATTTAATCACCTCTTCTTTCTTCGCAAGCATGACGTAATTACTTCATCCTCTTCACCAAGAACTCATATTCTTCAAGCATCAGTTTCCAGTCTTTTACTCTTAATACTCTCGCGCTCAACTGGCTATTTTACACAGGTTACTCAATTCTTCCTCAATTTATACCTCCTCATCAGACACTCTCGGTTCTTTTGCCAATGCTACTATACCTACTTCTCAAATTACCAAGCGAAACTATCTCAGACATCACGTCATAGCCCTTCGTCAAACCATTTCCAGTACGAGCATTCATACTTAGTTTGTCTCTCTCTCTACTAATTCTGTGCTGAATCTGCTCTACTTTAATCACACCTGTTATACATCACTCATCGTGATTAAATCTCTCTATCTAGCCATTCCGGACAAGGGACATTTCAATTTCTATATTGTTTACTCTCCCCACACTACACTTAAACATAAGATATTCTTTATACGTATCCACGTAGAATATTCTATCAGTTGCCGCGACTCTCTATTCTCAACAACACTCCTATTGCCTACCCTGTACCATGTGATGCTACACCAAACAAAATTCATCTGTCTATTTTAGACATCTCATATGTATCTGCTCAAACCGCAATTCTTCTCATAAGCTAAAACAATGTCATATGTCCTTCCTCACCCTCAGAATTTTAACAGTCATATAGCGCATCCAAGCTAAATATTTCATTGTCTCCCAGTACATTAGTGCTTCTTTCTTCAATTATGTCATCTTCACTATCTGTTGTTAATCTGTTGTTAAAGTACTCAGGTCTTAAGGTCATATATTCTTCTAATTTTCTTAAGTCACTTTCTGTCGTCAAGTAATTTTCCGCTATCTGTCTATTATTATTCTTCTTCTTAAATGCTTTCTTTCTATTTCCTTTATTTGCGTCAGTCTTCTCACTGTTTCCTAATCTCACATAACGTTTACATTTCTTCATCTCGTCTTCAGATGACACACTGATAATAGTTCCTTCATCAGACTCATAGTAGTATTTACCGCAGACACGTCGATCCTATTCCCATAGTCAGCTTTAGAACGTCTGGCTTTCTTCTTACCTCTATTCCTCATACTCCGGTTCTGTACAACTCCCATATCTTTGTCTGAAATATTCTCTCCATAACCTGAACCCTCACACCTAATATTCCTACACCATTTAGGATTAATTTAATGTCCATTACCTGAAGAACTTGACATCTCAGTTGTACCTTTATTGACTATTAAACTGTTTATATTTCTTTCTCCAACACTTTTCCTCCTTGGTCTCTTTTCGTCTTTGGTTCTTGTCTGTCTATCTTTCTTGAATTTCAACCGTGTCTCCCTTAGTCAAGTAAATTGGTTTTGACTGAATTTCTATTAAGTCAGTTTGACTTCCCTTCGTTACCTTGCTAGCCGGTTGTATCCTGGACTTTTTTCTCTACTGTATCAACTGGTGTCTGCGTGTTTTCTTCTACCACCTCAATCACCTGTGTCTGAGTATCTTGGTCTATTTTCTTCTTTTCTTGTCTAAGAGTCAAATTCGCAACCAGCTTATTAGTTGAATTCTTACTTACGTTTTCTACTCTGTTCTTTGACTCTGACCTCAGATACTGTCTCCGTCTTTGTTCAAACCAGTCGTCACAGTTTTTTCCTAGCAGTCTTGCTATGGGATGGCCATTTCCATAACTTATTGGAAAGGTCTCTCTCACGATATTTATACCAGTCCGACTTTCCACCATTACGTCTGTTCTCAGCATCTTTTACCCTATATATATCAGGCCTTGGTTCGTCATAATAACCAACCGCGTAATCAAAACCATATTGTCTTCTGTCTTTATTAAGTAATGTCTGTCTCCTGTTATTCTTTCCTACTCTATTGCAGTCTACCTTAAATCTATAAGGCTCTTATCTAGTCGTTCTGTTCTGCAATGTTTCTACAAAATTTTCTACTTCATTAACTGCCACTTTTAACTCTCCTAACCATGTACTGATACGTTGTAATTCTACATGTAGGTAATTCATACTTATTTCTCTGTAGTTTATATCAAGCTTAAAACAATATGCCTACTTCTTCCTCTGTATATTTCTTGATACCTGGAAAAAAACTCGTCCTGAGCTTAGCTGAAACAATTTTCAATTACGTTTCTCTACTATGCTGTGATGGGTCTGCCTGTTGCCATATGCTGAAATATTTATACAATCAAATTCACATTTATAACAACTTAATTTAAAGATATGATCGTATTTAACTTACGCAATTCCTAATAATAATTGTTCAACCAGTCAATGGTACCTAAAATGATATTTAAAGTTTAACCAATTACCATTATTTCTGCTCTTGATCCAAGAAAGATGGATTCATCTATGTCCGCTGAAAATTTTCTTGCCAGGTAGAACCCAAACGTTAGGAGTCTGTATTAGTTGAACTCATCCAAACGATCACGTAATTTCAGTGCGCTTCCTCTTCCAACGTCTCAAGTTTCAGTATTTCAGTACCTTCAGCCCCTGGGTGGGCCCCTTCCAGCCTTCAGCCTTCTTTTCACCCGTTAACAGGGCACATCAAAGCGACGTCTTGAAAACTGGTGTAGCTCAATTAAGCGATTTGACTTTGGGTCCCCTCTTCAGCAGGTCGGCAACCCAGTATTCCCCCCTACCTCCGAGTGTTCCCTAACGACATCGCCTTTGTTGAAAAACATTCTGACTTATAGAGCAAACACGAGTGAAAATGTTTCTTACTTTCTAACCAAAGGAGCAATTGGCTTGATTCTTCAGGCACCCAAGGTCACGGTTCAGTGAAGATGACGGCTTTGAGTTCGTTTTAGGTAATCTTGATACAAAGAAGGTGACCGCTCTCTCAGAACAACGTTTCCATTGGACTCAAGTTGTTTATATTCGTTGTGAAATTTCTTTGCTCCTGAACCTGTACAATCTTAGCATGTGTCTAGCTGACCTTCAAATATAAGGTTAAGAAACGGCTGGAACAGATGACAAATCGAGCGTCCTGGCAAATTTTGATGAAAATTACGTCGACTCAGGTGGCAAAAATGTGGAACAGCTTCCCTCCACTGGTAACTATGTTATGTAGGTGGTTCCATCTCAAAATCTTGATTTTAATTTGGTTAGTCCGAAAAATGCTTCAAATTTTTGACTTCCAAAAAAAGAATGGTCCGGTCTTAGACTTTTGTTTCGAAGGACCTAGAGAAAACTTGTTGGTTGTTCATATTTTCCTTTTCTCAGCAAGGTGGTAACAATCTCATAGAAGTCCGCTATGGCAGGCCGGTTTCTATACTTCGCATTGTGGCCGCGGCATTATCCAAAAATCGAGATCCTGGTCACGGCACCATTTAATCCTCTTGTAACAATGTGCACACAGAGGACTAACGAGTTCTGTTTGGTTAATATAAATCAGGCTTTATTGGTGTACGATGGCCGATACAAAATCTCAATGAAATTCAATCATGATGACGACTTCTCTTTCCTAGTCCTAGGTGTTTTCTGACTACCCCAACAACAAACCACGTCACGACTTGAGCATCTTTCTCCTCATTCCATTCTGATGCTCAAGCGTGCTGTAGCTTTGCACACCTACATTCTGCTACACCATCTCCATGTAGAAATGTTTTGTATTTACTTGATAGAGGTAGATAGGAATTACCTGTGGGTTTATGATGTCAGTACTCGTTTATATACCTGCCCGCCTGAGTGAATATGCGATCCCGATCGTGCTTATGTTTGCCAGACCGACTGGTTATTTGGCATGTCCGACCGACGGTTTATTTGGCCTGTCCGACCAAAGTGATTGTGCGTGATCGAGTATTGAATTAACATACCCGACCGAGAGCGATGCGACGCTCTGTAACTGAGGACGTTGTGTTTATGACGATCTGAGCTGTGAACAGAACGTTGATGACTAACTCTACTGTTCTTCTCTTCTATAAGCCTGACCCTATTAGTGGGGTAACATAACCACTAGGAAGTGATAGTTACACTCGAGCCATTTAGGCAGCATTTGAGGGGGACCTGAAGATATAGGGGATAAGGGCTGGATGCCACTCTAAAATGGACGGCGTGGCCTAACTCGCCACGGAACCAAGGTGCTCTTTTTCCACAGCAGCTGTGGGAAAGATTACACGGTGGATGGCAACCATATCTGTGATAGACCTGCAGACTTGACCGTCATGGAGAAGGTCAACTAATAAAGGTCAAACCTGTTCAGGGACAGAGATCCCAGGCCGGAAAGCTGTTGCTTTGTTTATGAGTTTGTTAATTAGTTATTAATAATTCATGATTTATAATTTGTTAATGCTATGTTAATGAATTATGATGTATATAATTTATTAATGATGAACTTCCGGTACAATGGCGACAAGATGAAGCGTTACTTTTCGGAGGGACGCTATTTAGTGTTTTTCATTGGATTTCGTGTGATTTCCTTTGGATTCACTGTGAATAGTGTTTCCCTGTGGATTATGTGATGTTATATTGTGTTCCTTTTATTGGAAGTTTTCAAAAGAAGCCACGGAAGGCAAGTGGTGGATGTAATTTTGAGGGCAGCCGACAGATATTTGTGGGTCATGGCCTCGAGTTACATGACGGCAGGCAGAGGAACTCGTCTTGAGTCAATGGCTGCGGTCTCCGACCAGTAAGGTCACTGCCAAAGAGGAAAGCAACGGCAAACTACCTCTTTAAAAGTGCCTAGTATATCATCATTCGCTTAAAGACCGATCATCGCAAGACAAGGACAGAGACGTTAAAATTAGCAACTTGGAACGTTAGGACGTTAAACAACGACGGAAAATTAGAGAGCATAAAACAAGAAATTGAACGGGAAAAAATTAATATTTTAGGTATGTGCGAAACGAGATGGACAGGAGCAGGCATCAAGACAGAAGAAGATTTCAAGATTATTTATTCTGGAGGTGAAGATCGTCATAGGGGAGTGGCAATTATTCTGGACCGGAAAACATCAATATCTATTCAAGGATATTGGGCCGTGTCGGACAGAGTTCTACTAGTTAAATTAAGTGGCAGACCTTTTAGCTTAAATATTATTCAAGTATATGCCCCAACAGGAGAATCCAGTGAAGATAGTGTAGAAGAATTTTATAATGACATAGAGTCTGCCTTAAAGAAATGTAAAAATTCAGAAATAAACATCATAATAGGGGACTTCAATGCAAACGTAGGAAATCAAGGAGATAGATACACAGTAGGAAACTATGGTTTAGGAGAGAGAAATGAAAGAGGATACAGACTAGTAGAGTGGGCAAAAGAACAGGAAATGATTGTAGGAAACACCTGGTTCAAACAACACCCTAGAAGATTATGGACATGGAGGAGTCCTGATAGCAGGATTAGAAACCAGATTTACTACATTCTGATTAGTAGAAGATTTAGAAACGCATTAACAATAGCAAAAACAGTTCCCAGTGCTGATTGTTATAGTGACCACAGATTACTCACAGGAACATTGAGGATAAAGTTGAAGAAAGTCAAGTATATAACAGGAAACACTAAATATGATTTGTGTACATTGAGTAATGACAAGGAAATACAAAACAAATTCAACATAGAAGTACAGAACAGATTTGAAATTTTGTCTGATCTAGAGATCCTATTCCAGGACGTGGATGATCAATGGGAAACGTTGAAGAATTCAATCAATGTGGCTGCAGAAATAACTATTCCAAAATTAAAGAAAGTGGGTCGTAAGAAATGGATGACTGGAGAAATTTTACACCTAATGGAAACAAGAAGACTCAACAAAAATAATTCTGTCAAATATGAAGAAATTCACAGACAAGTCAGAACATTATGTAAAGAGGCAAAAGAAGCATGGCTTGAGGAAAAGTGCTTAGAAATTGAAAGCCAACACAACAGTCAAAATACCAAATTAGTGCACAAAAGAATTCAGGAACTTACTAATAAAAGAACAAGTACATCAACAGGGTGTCTAAAAACTGAAGATGGCAAAATCATAATAGAAAAAGACCAGATTCTACAGGTATGGACAGATTATGTGAAACACCTTTATGATGATAACAGAGACGAACAGTATGATATTAGATTTAATAATGAAGGACCGCCAATTTTGGAGATGGAGGTTCAAAATATTCTTAAGCATATGAAAGCTGGCAAGGCCCCCGGTGCAGATAACATCACATCAGAAATGATTAAAGCTTTAGAAGAATTTGGACTATATCAAGTCACCAGACTGCTGAACACATTATATGATACTGGAGATATACCTCCTGAATTATGTAACTCTATATTTATTGCAATCCCAAAGAAATCAGGAACCTTGGAATGTGATCAACATAGAACAATTAGTATAATGAGTCACATCACAAAGATTTTGCTAAGAATTATCATGCAAAGAATGAGGAAGAAGATACAACCTGAAATAGGGGAAGAACAATGCGGGTTTGTAGAAGGAAAGGGTACAGTAAATGCTGTGTATATGCTGCGAACAGTTATTGAACGTGCTATAGAAGTAAACAAGGATATACATCTTTGCTTTATTGACTATACAAAGGCTTTTGATAGCATTAGACATGTCAGCATGGTGGATATGCTTGCAGATCTACAAATTGATGGGAAAGACATTAGACTTATAAAAAACATATATTGGAAACAACAAGCTGCAATAAGGATTGATAATGAAGTGGGACAGTATCAGCCAATTAAGAGAGGTGTTAGGCAGGGATGTGTGATGTCTCCAGATCTTTTTCCCTGTACAGTGAAAATATTTTCAGAAATGTAGAGGATATAAATGGAATCAGCATTGGAGGACGAAACATCAATAACATTAGATATGCAGATGATACAGTATTAATTGCAGACAATGCGCAGGACCTGCAACAATTAGTAGATGCGGTTGTTGTACACAGTGAGCAACTGGGGTTAGAATTAAATTGTAAAAAGACTCAGGTTATGGTCGTCAGTAGGAAGGAAGAAGTGCCACAATGTAATATACAAGTAAATGGAAATATTCTTCAACAAGTGAATCGGTACAATTATCTTGGAACAGTTATAACATCTGATGGGAGATGCCTTGAAGAGATTAGAACAAGAATCGCCATGGCGAAAGTAGCCTTTAGGAAGATGAAAAACATTCTGACCAATAAAAAGATGTCAATTGAAACGAGAAAAAGAGTGTTGAGGGGATACATAGAGCCTGTTCTTTTGTATGGATGTGAAACTTGGACAATGAGCAGTCAAGCTGAAAAGCATCTGATGGCTGCAGAAATGTGGTTTCTGAGGAAAATGCAAAGAATACCATGGACAGACAGAAAAACCAATGACCAAGTACTACAGGAGACAAATGAACATCGTAAACTGATTAGAGAAATTAGACGTAGACAGTCAAAATTTTTTGGACATGTTATGAGAAGAAATGGATTGGAGAACTTAGTGACAACTGGCAAGATCGAAGGGAACAGACCAAGAGGAAGACCGAGAGGAAAATACCTGGATGGCTTGGCCAAATGGCATGGACGAGACAGGAACACTGAGCTGATCCACGACACTGGTGATCGAGTGAAATGGCGAGTCATGACCGCCCACGCTTTCCGGCATGGCACATGATTGATTGATTGAATGTTGTATAGTCATTAATGAGTTATGTTTAATTAATTGATCAATGGGTTAAGTGATTAATTAATTGTTGAGTTATGGATGATGAGGATATGTCCTGCTGGACACCTCCTAGATAATGTAACCGTTACACTGAAAGATACGTAGGTGTATTCTATGGTTGGTGTTGGTGGAGAAACAGAGGATTGGAATAACACCAGGTAGTCGGAACCTTTGACAGAGTCAAACAGTCTACTTTGGTGCTATCCGGCTATATGTTGCCCAGACGAGTTACTTGACTATACACTTGTGTACTATTGCTTTCTCTTGCACCCTCATGCCTGTACCTTGTAGTTAAGAGTTGATCTAATATGTTGATGATCTATTATATCATGTATGATATATATATATTACTCTGATGCATGTGTCATGGTTGAGGATGCAGGTTAGTCCCTAGTTGTAGCTGAGTACTCACACCGCCCTCCATGTTTCAGGATCTGTTATATGATGGAGATTCGAGAGAGTTAAACCATAAACTCAATGGGACCAGCTCATTCCAGTGCCAGTCAAGGTTATGTTTGAGGCAATACTGGGAGCGGTCAAGCGAATCTGCCAAAGTCAACACATGAAAGATACCTAATTGTTAGAACGGCACGGTGAGTCTAAGATAAGACAACCGCGAAGAGTCCGACGAAGATTTAGTCACCGGATCCAGGTTGGGTCTAGGACTGATGCGTCTCCTGATTCATGCCAGTAAGATACTGGTGAAATTCTGATGATTCAAGGTAACTCTGTAAGGACATGTGTATGCTCTAGGACAGTGGTCCAGTAGAGTGAAGGAAGTGAACTCTGTTTACTAGTCACTATGATGGCCAGTTTATTATGTTTCAGGCCCGGCTGGGTCTTAGAGAGGTCCAATGTATAACTAATTCATTTAACTCCGGTGTGGATCTACATCTGTGATCTTTTAGTGAAACCTGAACTTGGTCAGTGACCTACAACAGTTGTTTGCTATTTCGTGAACACCAGAGGGACAGACTTGCTCGGGTAGGGAGCTACCCCCTTCCTAGGAGTGTTTGATTGTGACAGTAGTGATCTGTGAAGTCATTAGTTGCCTACAGACGGGTGTAGAAGTGACATGGTGACATATGTTCGAATTCTTGCATTGACATGTTGGATTAGTAACGTGTGACTTGTTATGCACCTGGAGCTAACACTCCAGTTATGCGTTCCAGACACGTGCATCCCATTAACTTGAGATGCCAAAGAGCAACCAGGCTCTGATATTCTAGCGTTGTGCTGCAGTACTTATCATCAAAGAGCAACCAGGCTCTGATATTCTAGCGTTGTGCTGCAGTACTTATCATCAAAGAGCAACCAGGCTCTGATATTCTAGCGTTGTGCTGCAGTACTTATCATCAAAGAGCAACCAGGCTCTGATATTCTAGCGTTGTGCTGCAGTACTTATCATCAAAGAGCAACCAGGCTCTGATATTCTAGCGTTGTGCTGCAGTACTTATCATCAAAGAGCAACCAGGCTCTGATATTCTAGCGTTGTGCTGCAGTACTTATCATCAAAGAGCAACCAGGCTCTTATCTTCTATTGTGTGGTGCAGCAGTACTTATCCTCGAGAGAGCAACCAGGCTTAAATGCGATTGGTTGTGCAGCAGAACTTATCATCAAGTGGGACCTCTATGATACTAGGGTCGGCCCACAAGTCATCATTAGAGTAGAACTTGTGATTTCTTTCGTCATCGAGGGATGACCAGCGAACAGTGTTGAAGTGTCAGTCAGGTATCAGACACCTGAGCAGTCCGAGATCTTACTCACAGTGGGAGGTGAGAACTTTGGAAGAGTCAACGACTTGGAGTTCTTTTGCACTGGAGGTTCATCGGGCGAGTCGTTAACCACGACGGGACGACGACACGAACTGAAGTCACATGCTCTGTGATGATGACTGATCATCTGTACATCTTCTCGCAGTTCTCTTGCAGCAAGTGTACATATTGTCTTTTATCCAGGCTTTTCAGCCATCCCTCTCTGAGTTATAGTTGACGTGTTCAGAAATTAAATTTTGCTTTTTAGCCATGGCTTTGAGTACTAGTATGACTGTTGTCTTGTCCGAGCCCCCTGTGGGTAGGAATCCAGTAAGTGGGGAGGGAAGGTCAGCTGTCCCGGCTTGTGTGGGGACCCGTAGATGTAAAGTCCTATTGGGGTGGTGGGGCACAGGATGGGGATATTAACTATAGTAACATACCTGTCCAAGCCACGGGGGTCTTGTTACACTACTACTACTACTACTACTACTACTACTACTACTACTACTACTACTACTACTACTACTACTACTACTACTACTACTACTACTACCATTACAACAACTACTACTACTCCTGCTACTACTACAACTACACTACTGCTACTACACTACTTCTACTACTACTACTACTACTACTACTACTACTACTACTACTACTACTACTACTACTACTGCTGCTGCTGCTGCTGCTACTACTACTACTACTACTACTACTACTGCTGCTGCTGCTGCTGTTATTACTCCTCCTGTTATTATGTAACGACCTAGCCGAAAGGACAAATGGGCTCGCTATTAAACTTCCGGTGCGCTGACTCGTGGAGTATGCTTAGTAAGGTGGAGAAAGGAATGTTTCGTGTGGAATGGCTCACCTCGGCTCAGAGGTCACAAATTGTAAGAATTTTATGAAATTTCAGCCCTGGCCATGCGTGAGTGTGGAGGGAATGATAGGTTGATAATCTTTCAGGGAATGTATCTCGTGATTGGAGAGTACCTATGGACTAGGTAGAAGGGATCATGCATTTGTGGAACCAGGTGGAGACAGCAGTGGGACAGACTAAACACCCGTATGTGGAGAGAATAATATCGCGGGAGATCGGCAGGGGCTCTTGACGAATCTCAAAACTGATGAGGGAAGACCAGGAGAACTTTCAGTCAGATTTCATTTGGAACCATTAGCAGTATGACTCTTCGCTGGCTGTTGAACGAGGGGACGGAGGGCGTGTTCGAATGTGCTGAGTGAAGTGTGATGTCGTTTCTTAACTCAACTCAACTATGGTGTTAAAGGGGGGGGGGGGGATAATATGCTCCAGTAAGGGTTAAGAAGCAGACAGATAAGGTTTAAACCCTGGCACTGTCACTATGTGTAAGCAAATGTCTGTTATCCATGTATTGAGGAGTGTTGGGTATATGAGGCTAAGCCTGAAGTCAACATTTAAGTCCAAATGTCCGGTGTAGGGGTTGAACCCGCTACTTCGGCACCAACACACCGGGTGTTTAAGAACAAGAGCTCTTATCCATTCGGCCATGCTGACCTCCTAGCGTCCTCTCTTGATAAATGTTGACTTCTCGTCCTTGACCTTGGGACTTAAATTGCAAGTACCTCAGAAGTCGGAGTCTGTTCGCCTGATGGCGAGGGACACTGTTGATAGGGAATGCTAATCCACACGTAAAATTCAGTCCAGTGTACTATAAGTGGTAGATTGTTTATGGACTACGTTTGAGTTCAAAGCGAGGGAATGCAACACCTTAAGCTTACGAACCAGAATGGGTGTGCAAACCCGGTGCTGGATCTATACATCTGCCGGGAGACATGTTCGGGTGTAATTAGGTCATCATCCATCACAGCACACAGGAACTGATTGGGCTTAGGTCAAGGTTGATTAGGTCAAGGTTGTTTAAGCCAAGGTTGATCATGAGTTTTAGATATTCCATTGTAAACAGACACCCATCCCCGAGACCAGGGTGACAGCGTTGGGGATAAAGTCAAAGTTCGCGAATATTCTAATATTCCTCTCAAATACCCTACGTACAACACAGATTTCAAGGAATAATTCTTTCACCACGATAGAGATGACACATGTAATATTATTTGATAAGACCTTGGTAAACCAAATATATAATAACGACAACGGTGTTTAACAGAAATATAGTATACTGGTGATCAGCTGATGAACTAAATAGTATTTGATAATGACATCGGTGATAACCAAAATATTATATGATCAAATAATAATTTGCGCGCCACCACACAAAGCGAGCACAGGCAAAGTTTCTAAGAATGAGCGCCTTATCACAGATCTAATGGGGTTGCTGTCCACCTATAGAGGAAGGAGACGTAAAGATATCAGTGCCGGCTCAGTCAGAATCCCCGGTTTAAACACATTGTAAGACTTATTGGGGCTGGCCAACGGTCACAGGTGTGAAATGACCAGTCGCTCAGATAGAATTTATGAAGGGCTAGAGAGTCAGAACTACACAAAGTGTGAATTAAAACGGCTTGTCTACGAAACCACTTCCCCTAACACCGACAGGCCAAATGCAGAGTGACGAGAGAAAAGTGTGGGAGGTAGATAAGAATAATTAAGTACCATATCTTGCTTGCTTGCGTTCGCTGACTGTGAACTCCAGCGTGAAGTCCTGTATGCCAGATAAAGACATCCTGTTGTCCAACATCAGTGTGATGTCATACAGGATCTGAGGTTTGCGTGAATATCCGTTGTCCCATGCCTGGCTTATAGATGTGCAGACTGGTGGTCCCTCGCCGTGCAGGCAGATACTCTCCGACTTCGGAGGAAAAGTACAGAATAAATAGACGGAAAGTTAGCATTATCATGAAAAGTGTCTATTCGAAAAACAGCTCTCTACTGGAGCGCCAGGTTAGATCCAGTTCAGTGACAACGAGGAGAGACCAGGTGGATTCAGGACTGGCAGTGGGCCAGAATACACATCAACTCTCATTTCCTGCCAGTATAGAACCTTGCGGTGTATGGCAATGGGGTCTTGAGCCAGAGGAATTAAGACCGCCTGGCTAGTGCAGTCGCAGCGAACTATGCAGGTTAGAGTTTTCTTTTTGCCCCCGACAGAAAATTCGAATCCGGGTCTCTCGAAAGAGAATCCGGCATTCTGGCTACTCTGTTGGATTCGATTAAGCATTATCTCACCTGTATTCTTGATTCCATGCCACAGACATCAACAACAGTTATGTAATTTATTACATCGGTTATGTATATTTACATTATTCATTAATACCATCGTCCTGCAAATAAAGTTTTTTCCCCTTCATATTGAAAATAAATAAAGAGTTGTAGTTTGTTTTAACTCATAGTTATCTGTTATTTTCCAAGTGTGCATACTTGTGTATGTGTGTGTGTGTGTGTGTGGGGGGGGGGGGGATGAGTGAGTGTGTGTGTGTGTGTGTGTGTGTGTGTGCGTGTGTGTGTGTGCGTGTGTGTGTGTGTACCTTGCTGGTGGGCTTTATTGTAATCAAGAAAGTGATATTGTCTGAGGGAAATCATTCCCTGCCTAGTAGTCTAGTAGTAGAAATAAATCTCGGCACCTAACCTTCTCCTTCCAACTCCTTGGGGATACCAAGACCAGCTAATTATACATAGCAACGAGCCACTGTCAGCCGTACTCTTGGGTATCCAGGGACTAGGTATGTCTTCATTCTATAATAGACAAGTGTCCCGAATCGCTCTGGGATCTGGAGTGTAAGTAATCTCCAGCACTAATCACGAGCGTGAGAAACAATGACTACTGACATATCGGACGGCAAGCCTGGAATCAAATTAGTAAACGGACTTATGAGACTTGAAAAAAAAATGGTTGCCTTCCCGGTGTCAAAAATAGTAACGACATGACAAATTGAGTGCTCGTCTGGCAGCATTCGGGAAAGTAATTCAACCACTGACATAGGTGACAAACCAAATATTATATCACAAAGACAGAAGTGACAAACCAAATTGCATTCCAGAACTACATAAATGAGAAACCAAATATCATAATGTCAGAAGTGATTAACTAAGTATTATATCATAATGACAGAAGTGACAAATCAAATATATCATATGACAGAAGTGACAAACTAAATATTATATCATAATGAGAGAAGTGACAAACCTAATTTTATATCATAACAACAGAAATGTCAAGCCAAATAGTATATCATAATGACAGAAGCGACAAACCAAATGTTATATCATAATGACAGAAATGACAAAACAAATATTAAATCATAGTGGCAGAAGTGACAAACTAAATATATAACATAATGGAAGAAGTGATAAACCAAACATCATTTCCTAATGACAAATGTGACAAACCAAGATAAGACAGAATATATGGTAATTTCAAGAGACGGAATGGCTAAAACTCTAGCCACATACAAATAGATAATATGACCATTAAAAGAACGGAAACAAACAAATACATGGGTACAATCTTCAACTGCTCCAACATCATAAGGGAAGAAATACAAACTAGAATCAACTCTGGAAATACGATATACTATGCACTACAACATCTACTAAAATCAAATGCGCTATCTCGTAACACCAAAATCACAATATACAAAACACTGATCACACCAGTTGTGCTGTATGGCTCTGAAACCTGGAGTACAACGACAGCAGACGAAGCCTTGTTACAAACCTTTGAGAACAAAATTTTAAGACGCATCTTTGGACCCATTAGGGATACACAAAGTGGAGAGAGGAAAAGAAGAAGTAACAAAGACATTTATGATCTGTTTAAGTCCCCGCTAATCACTGGTATCATGAAGGCAAATAGATTACAATGGCTGGGGCATATAGAAAGAATGGAAGATAATAGGGAAACAAAACTCGCTTACACTCAGGAAATAAATGACCGTAGACCCCGAGGTAGACCAAGAAGACGGTGGCTCTATTCATCCGGGGCTCTATTTTAGAAACCCTAGTTTACAGGAACGACATTGTAGCACTCCAGGAGACGAGACTGGGCGATCAGCTACTCCGAATTGCCGGCTTCAAATGTTTCTACAACAGACGACATCTGGGAACGGCGATTCTCGTTCGCGACAGCATGGTGGCGTCAGAGCTAGACATGTCCAGTTGGGACAGTGACGATATACAAATACAGGCGTTGAGAGTTCATTCCAGTATACCATTCGTGTTGGTTAATGTTTATGCCCGCAATGCGAGTATGGACGCCCAGAAGTGGCAGTGCTTAAGTGGCATATTAGGCCACGAGAGAAATGTTATTTTCTGTGGTGACTTCAACGCTAAAGGCAGAGCATGGGGAAACACTTCCTCCAATACACAAGGGGAGGAGCTCGAGACTGCACTGGAAACCATCGACCTGGTTTGTATTAACAGTGGCTGTGTCACCAGGACAGCAAGCCGTCCAGGCGATGAGGACAGTGCTATTGATCTGGCGCTAGTTTCACCTTCACTCACTACAGTGTGTAGATGGGGTGTCCTAGGACACCATGGCAGCGACCACCACCCGTGCAGCATATTGGTGGAGAAAGGCAGAACCAGGCAGCACAAGCTAAAGGTAAAGACGTTCCAGTATGACAGTACAGGGCAAGATGTGGTGAGTAAAATAAGACGTGACAAGCGCAGAACGTTTCAGGGCAGGAAAAAAAGCTGGGAGCAGCCACCGTGGTGGAGTTTTGAGGTGGAGAAGGCTTGGGTGGATAAGCGTAGTGCTGTAAGGAGATGGCAAAATGCCAAGAAGAACAGAGCTGGTCATCCTAGTCCCTGCTTGCACTTAGAAAGAGAGATGCACACAAAAGTAAGCTATTTCAAAAAACTGGTCAAGGTGGTTAAAAGCGAAAAATGGGCAGAGGTGTGTCAAAGAGTAAGCACAGACAAGTCACTGAAATTGTTCTGGCGACTACATAAAAGCATGAGTGGTGTAGTCAAGAATAAGAGCATTTCAGACTTCCAAGGTGCTGACCTCACCTGGCAGAGGACTGACGAGGACAAGGGCAAAGCCCTCTTTGAACGCTACCTTGAGCAGGGCAACCAGACAGACATGGGAGGCCGAAATCTGGCCAAGGAGGTCACCTCAGACAGATGCAAGGCCCAGAACACTTCGGAGGAAGACACAGTGACAGTGAAAGAAATCAAGGCTGTGCTTCGACGATCAAAAAACAGTGCTCCAGGTCCTGATGGCATAAGATACGACGACATAAATAGGTGTACCGACAATGAGCTAGAGAAACTAGCAGACATGTACAACAACAGTATAGGGAGTGCTAGCATCAAGGAGGAATGGTTACACAGCTATCTGATTCCCTTGCCGAAGCCTGACAAAGACCACAAAAAAATTCAGGGATATCGAATTATAACCATGCAGAATACAATAGGCAAGCTGCTGGAGAAGGTAATTGCCAGGAAAATATCAAGCCAACTAGAGAGGCAAGGTGTTTTCCCACCTACCCTGGGTGGGTACCGTCCAAAAAGAGAAACCTGGACCAATGCAGCAGTCTTTGCCCCTGATGTCTATGAAGGTTTCCACTCAGGCACTGAAACCGTTGCTGCCGCGATTGATCTTGAGGACGCATACAACAGAATACCACTGGATTTTTTAATGTTTCAGCTTCTTGAACTAAACGTAAGTCCATTCCTCCTTAGCTGGATCGCTGCAGCCCTCTACCAACGGAAAGTAGTTTTTAGATGTGGCAGTTGAACTTCGGAACCAACAACAATATATCCTGGCCTACCACAGGGATCACCATTATCTCCGGTACTGTTCAACGCCTACACAGTGAGAATCACCAGTGAGCAGATCACTGGACCTGGCAGGACATTGTCGTATGCCGATGATGTTTTAGTGTATCGTCAGGGTAAGGATAGAGAGGAGGTTGCTGTGGAACTACAAACCGAACTCAATCGCATAGTACTTGGTGTGATGAAGCTGGGGCAATGGTCAACCCAACAAAAGCAACAGTGACTTGGTTCTCGATGAATAATCATATTGTCAACAATCCAACACCAACTGTAATGCTGTGTTCAGAGACGGTGGAAAGAACGCAGGCAATGAATTACCTGGGGATACGGTTTGATCGAAGCCTTGCTTATAATGTGCACATAGACCAGGTGATAACAAAGGCCAAGCGGGGTTTGGCAGCGATGCGGGTGATGGCGGCAGCAAACTGTGAGCAGCGCCATCTATGTCTTCTGTACGAGGGGCTGGTCATGTCTGTTTTGGAGTATGCAATGCAATCCTGACTCCCATAAGCAGATAGAAAGGATGGAAAGGATACAGAATGAAGCTATGCGCATTATTCTTGGATGTACAAGAGATACAGCATGCAGGGCGATGCGCTACCTTCTTGATTTTCCAACCATTGAAGAGAGAATACAAGTTTGCAGGGCACGCGCCTACCTCAGAATTAACGCAAACACACAACATCTACTGCATAGTGAAATTAGGAAGGTGAAGGGCAGCAGGTTAAAAAGAGGACGGTCGTGGATGGGTCAAGCCGAAGAATTCTTCAACAGGTGTGTTCACTTGAGGACTTAGAACCTGGCGAGGAGTGGGTGCAAGTGCCAACAGACCTCTACACATCCTTTTCAGTTTGCATCCAACTAGATAGAAAATGCAGACAAGAAAATCCGGCTGCGGTTGAGGCTGAAGTACAAGCGTTGATTTTCGAGAATTCGCTAGACGGTGACGCGGTCATCTACACAGATGGGTCGGTCGTCCGACATGTGAGAAGCTTGTCAACAACTCATGTGTCAGGCATCATCGGATTACTTCTCCCACACCACACAAAAAACTTGCAAGTCGTGTGAGAGGAAATAAATGGTACATTTTATTGCCGTTGGCTCTTTACAAGTATATAACAGTCGCTATCAAACCACACACAAAGCCACAGCATTGCCTATCACTAGTTTTCTAAACTCTAATGCTATTTCTATCTATTTGGCTACACAAAACTCCTATCAACGCTACACGAGGTGCTCCCTACAATGTCAGTCCCCAGTCTGACTAGTTGGCTCGCGTGGTCACACACCACGCGGAAGGACCTTGATGTGTCCTTCGGCTTTCTGCGTGCCGTTCCACTTGGCACGCTGACATTAGCTGTCTTTGGTTGAGTGGCAATCGTGGCGATCCCGTATGCGTGATTCCAGAGTGCTAGCTATCTGTTCAACGTCTCCGTGTCTCTTGAGAGAACTAGTTAATAGTCCCCCATTCTATCACCTACCCCGCCCTTATATCGGGGCACTGTATCACCGCTATCTATTTGAGGTTGACCACTCTTCCCGGTGGTGTTCTATCTTGAGGCAGACCTCCGGCCCTTATGTTGCAGTCTTTGACACACACCCTCCCCTCCTGTGTTGCGTCATCAACTTTGCGTCATTGGTTGTGACGCAAGAGGTTTCTAAAAATTTAGTGTATCTAATTTTTGTCAAAGACTGTAGATAACCTGGCTTTGGGTAACTCCATAGACTTCTACTGACTATTGTCACAATGTAGTATCACTTTACTTGGCTACTGGCAATCGCCACAAACTTGTCTGGTTGGCGTGAGCCCTATTCTCAATCGCAATATTATATTAATTAGAGGTATGTCTGAACCGGACCGTTGTCTTATAAGACCTGCCCTCCAATAGTAAATTAACTTACTACCCATACAAAGTTGACTTTCTTAGGGTCAACACATGAATTGCTTCATGTCCCCCATATAATATTAAACAACCATTACCCAAGCTGTGTGCGACAGGCTTTACCTATTTCGCTTCCGCGTGTAAAGTTATCTTTCACTGTTAAGTTAGTGTTTCGTTGTCTATTATGTCCCCTGATCCGGAGTTATCTCCCTTTGATCTATAAAATATGTATGCAATTTATATGTTTGTTTTTCTGGTTGTTTGCGTGTTTGGATGTAATTACTAATATAGTCTACCTTCTAACATGTATATCTATCTATCATGTGTATGTATGTTAGTTTTTCACGTGCCATAATTCGGTTAAATGTGGCCACAAACAAGTGTATAACACTAATTCGTGACTACGTTTCCGTCTTATGAGACTTAAAATACTTTATCTAAGATCTAAACTAAACTACACACAACACATCCATCACAGCACCCTTCCAACATTGAAAGCAAACACTTGACGCAGACAACATATAAAAAGTCGCGTTGAGCGGCAGAAAAATCCGCTGACCGATCTCTCTCTCTCTCTTGTATAATTTACATTCGCTCTCACTTTCACACTTCTGTCACACATCTTTCACCCTCCCAATTATTTAAAAACCTTGGAGTGACACTGTACACGTTTGGCTCAGTTTGAGAAAGTTGAGCTGAATGACTGTGCGTAAATCGCTGCACGAGTCATGTATATACAACATATTTACATGTAAGAGCAAAGGGTTGATGGTTTATACCCTTGGTCTTATGACCAACTATATTTTACTGTAATAATACTCTAACTACTGACATACTAATACTACTACTATAAATGTGTATTTAATGTGTTAACTATTTTAATCTATTTTGTCACATTAATGCTAAGATATGCTTCCATTAATCCTAATATTTATCTAATTTAAGGGATGTAATCTAACTTATTTAAAATGAAGTTGATGTGAGATGAGTTATGTACCTTTGTGAAATGGGTAATGTAAAATCTAATGAATTATGTACCTTTCTAACATGGGTAATTTGAGATATGAAAAAATTATAACTGATGTTTTTAAATGAGAAACTATATGATTGATATTCTTAGTCTAAATGGTGTAAATGACGTATATTTAATTGTCTAATATTTTTATCCTATTATGGTGTAAATTAATCATAATAATAACTGATCATGTTTGTTAAATGGAATGGTTCATTAAGATGGAATGAAATCAACTGAAATGAAACAAAGTTGAAAGTAATAAACTAAATGGTACTATTCCTATCTAAACTACTATCTCTTCTATTTTTAAGGTAAGTAAGTGGGTAAGATAATGATTTATGTAAACTACTAAAAAAAAATGAAAACTACATTATTTCCTAACTCTAAGTGTAAATTACAGTTACCTATTCTACCTATAATTTATCATACTATTAAAATATTATAATACATATCACAATAAGTATTTATATACATAGTATTCAAATACCCCAGGTTAGTTGTTGCCCCAATGTTCAGAAATTGCTTTCATTGGCATACTATATAATTACACTTGTCCTGGGTATATTAAATACAATACACAGTCATACTTGTGTCCTATGGGTATGGCACCTGTAGAGTTCGCTTGTGTCGTAGACCAGTATTTTTTTTTTTTTAGTGTCTGTATTTATGGACCGTTCTGACACTGTTTTTCTCTGCTTAACACAAATGATTCACCGGACACATATGGAGCTTAGTAAATAACGAGCTGTTCCAGTTCACACGGTGATATATTTGTTCTTCTTTTGATGTCTACGGACACATGGTAGATCACTGTTCTTAGTACCTACTTTAGCACATACTGTCTATGTATTCATACAATATTTTACATAGAATATTATACTGTACTATTTTAACAATTATTACTCTACACACTTATGTGGAATCTCTGGTATTTCTACCTCAGATGGTCGACTAAGGGTATCAGCCAGAATGTTGTCCTTACCCTTAATATGCTCTATACTAAAAGTATAGTTTTGTAGAATAAGCGACCACCTGTATATCCGGTCATTCCGATGCACACCACTTTGTATGACCGTGATTGGGGAGTTGTCAGTCTGGACAATGAAGTGAACACCCGCCAGAAATCGATGGAGCTTCCTCACCGCATAGATGACGCTTAGGGCTTCCAACTCTGATATGGAATATCTGGACTCAGCAGGTGTGATCTTACGGCTCACGTAGCAAATCGGGTGGAAGATGCCATCATAAAATTGGCCTAGTACTGCAGCGATGGAGATTCTGCTGGCATCTGTCCTAAGATAATAAACGAGCCTAGGATTAGGCAAGCGGAGGATTGGTACATTACTAAACAGGATTTTCAATTTTGACAATGCAGAAATTAATAATGCATCTTTGACATCCAATTTTACAGATGCTTTTAAAACATTGGAAAATACACTTGTAATTTCCGCTAAATTTGGTATGAATTTGCTATAGTAATTTACTAACCCCAAAAGGCTTCTGACCTGCTTCTTTGTGGTAGGCATGGTCAGATTCATAATTTTTGTAATAATTCTATTGTCAGTCTTAAGTTGACCTTGTGAAATGACATGACCCAAAAAGTCAATTTCTTTTAGGACCCAATTCGACTTTGCTCGGTTTGACAGTGAGACCGAAGAGTCGCAACCTATCAAAGACATGTCTTAGTTTCAGTAAGTGTGTTGTCCAGTCATCAGTATGGACACATATATCATCTATATAAGTCACTGTATTCGTCACTCCATGCAGTAGATCTCTAGTTAAGCGTACGAAAGTGGCAGGAGCATTTCGAAGTCCGAAAGGAAGAAAACGCCACTCGTAAAGTCCTAAAGGAGTTGAAAAAGCAGTAAGATGAATGGATTGAGTCTGCATAGGGACCTGCCAATATCCCTTAGTAAGATCTAATTTAGAAAAGATTTTGGAGGTGGACATGTCAAGGATAAGATCTTCGCAGGAAGGAATTGGTTCTGCGTCGATCTTAGTGACGTTGTTGAGTTTTCGATAGTCCACACACAGACGAATTGTGGAGTCTTTTTTCTTAACTAGGACGATTGGAAAGGAGTACTCAGATGTAGATTTCTGGATGATCCCACTAGCTTCTAAATTAAGAATTTCCTTATTTAGACTTTCTCTATAGCTGAGTGGGATAGAGTACGGCCTGCATTTAATAGGCTTAGAGTCCGAAAGAAGAATGGAGTGCTCGATTCTGTCCGTCCTACCTGGAATGTCAGAAAATATGTCTTTGTACTCTGTCACTAATTGTACTAATTGTCGTCGTTGACTGTCTGTTAGTCCCTGTTCTATCTGTATGCTATCCATTGTCGCAGTCTTGTCTACAATGGGAACAGGTAGTTCCATTCCGTCGTCGTCTACCTGATTCAGTACGGTGGTGGTGCTAAGTGCGTATTCTGTAAGCTCACTAGGTGTATGGATCTCGTCGGATTTGCCAGTCTCGCTAACTAGTGTAGTTGCGTTGTGTATGTCTGTCGTCTGATCACTAGGTGTGGGTGCACTGTGTTCGTCTGTCTCTAATTCTGTCTCTTGTCGTGAAAAGTAGGGTTTCAACATGTTGATATGAAATATCTTTAAGTGTCCGTTTATTGATATTTCATAGTCAACATCTGAAATTTTACGTACCACCTTGAATGGCCCTTGCCATGAGGTCAATAATAAATTTCGTTTGTCTGGAAGTAACAAAAGTATGTCTTGATCTGGTTCAAGATCAATTGTTCTCGCACCTTTGTTTGCGTATTGGCGGTAGATTTGACCCTTCCTCTCCAAAGCTGCCTTAGCTATAATACACGATTTCATGATTTTGTCTCGTGTTTCTGTCACCATTTCGTAAGGTGTTTTTGGGGTGGGAATTTCAATGGAATTAGTTATTACCTGATGATAAATGGTTAGGGGTCCACGTGGGTTAGCCCCGTACACTAATTCAAACGGTGAGAAACCCGTGCTTGAATGGGGAATCTCCCGATAAGCGAACAGCACTGTTGGTAACAGTGTATCCCAATCAGCTGGGTTTTCTGCTGTCACTTTAGCCAGCATATGCTTAAGATCTCCATTAATTTTTTCTAATATTCCATTGCTGGCTGGATGGTATGCTGTTGTAAAGTGTTGTTTAATCCCTAACATTTTTGTAAGGGCTTGCGTTGCAGCCGATATGAATTGAGTTCCACGATCGGATATTATGGTCCGTGGAAATCCGAATCGTGAGAACAAGGTGTAGAAATACATTGGCAACGTCTTTGGAGGTGATGTATTTCAAAGCTACTGCCTCAACCCACCTTGAACATAGGTCGACCATCGTTAATATGAAGCGATTTCCTTTGTGGACACCTGATTCAGGGGTCCAACAATATCTACCGCCACAATCTCAAATGGCCTAGAAGCCAGTGTAGAAGGTTGTACTTCAGCTGTAGGATGTTTACCCTTACGTACTAATTGTTGACAGACATTACAAGAACGACAAAATAATTTTATATCATTGCAAAAACCTGGCCAATAAAAATGAGCCTGAATTCTGGCCCTGGTTTTGTCGTATGCAAGGTGACCAGCAAACGGTGACTCATGTGCAATCTTTAGCACAGTAAGGCGGTGTTGTACAGGTAACACCGTTTGCTGAATCTCATGGTTACCAGTTGTATAATATCTAGTAAGAATGCCATTATTAAGCCTAAAGAACCATGATGCATTTTTGGTCACTTTGGCTCTTTCTTTCAATAATTTTAAATATGGAGACACACTAGGATCAGCTTTCTGCTGTTCTATGAATTTCTGTCTGTTGGTATCATCTGTGCCAGTTGGAGAAAGCAACAGTAGTCTCTCATCTTGTAGTGTGTCTTGATGTTTTACAGTGTCTGCTCTTGTTGTTGCATTAGCTGCATTTAATCTTTCCCATGCAGCTATTTCATCGCTAGTACATTGTTTCAGTTGGGGTAAGCAACCCAAAATCAAATCAGTACAAGGGTTGTCAAGTATTGCACAAGTAAAGGTACCAGAAAGGAAAGGAGTGTTAATACGGGCTTTGGCCAAAGGGTAAATTTCAATGTTACCCGAAAAGGTTCGGCATTTGACAGAGTCACCTGTATAGTCATCTGGACTCACCAGTTCCTTTCTGAGACCAATAAGGGTGCTGCCGCTGTCCAGCAAACATTGGCATGGTCTATCGTTGACCATTGCATTGTGGAACACCAAATTGCCTCTGGAGGCTAATGCTGCATTGACATTCTCAGTTGAGAACGGTACTGTATGTCCACATTCTAATTTTCCGTCTGCATGAAATTGGTGACATCGTTCACAACTGTCAAAACTTAATATATCGTTTACACAACACACATCCTCAGATTGGTTAACAGGTAAAGTATTTTCAATCTCACACTCAGTCTCACTACCACTATCAGAAGATGTATCAATCAAAATAGCATTGTTGGCTTTCATACGTTGACGGCCCAGGCACTTATTTGAATAATGGCCATAGCTGGAACAAAAGAAGCATTTGATTGCACGCCTGTATGCAGATCTTTTGTTTTGTTGCTTCTTAATAACATTTTCAAGATGCGCCGGATAATTTGGCGATTTGTCACACATAGAATAAGTGTCATGCAAAAGTTGACAGTAAATACATTTTGACACTTTCCTATCTTTCTGGTCGATTTTCTGAAAAGGTTTTCTCTTACTCTGATAATTTTTAGGTTGGTCTTTCACAAAAGAAACCTACTTCAGAGTCATTTGAGGTCTTGAAAATATCTCTGTTAGAAGAAAAATATGCAGATCCTTTCTTTTCGAACTGCTCTATGTTCTCAATGTCTGACTGCTGCAAAAATTTAGCAAAAGGAGATGGTATAGTGGATATGACTTTATCCATGGCTATTAAATTTTTCAGTCTATCAAAGTCTTTTCCTATGTTAGCTGCTTTAAGCCACCTATCTAGTACACTCTGAACATTTGAGACGTAATCAATGAAAGTCTCACTAGGTTTAGGTTTTAAATTTGAGAACTGAACCTGATACCCAGGGGCATCAAGTAAAAAGTGTTGCATTATCCTATCATGGATGTATTGATAGTTAGATCTAAGATCAGATTGGTATAGATTCTATCACTTTAAGGGGCTCACCACTCAGGTTCTTCATATATATCATAGCCCACAATTCTATTGGAACTTGGTGATATTTAAACTGATACTCGACATTTTCTGTCCAGGCTGATATGGAATCTTCTTTACAATATGGTTTGATAATATTTTTGTATTTGTTGAACTTATTTTCTTCTTGTTGACTTTTTAGTTTAGTGGCAGAGATCTCTGCGTGTGAGTCTACATCCATACCTTTCATCTTTAATTGTGTCTCTAATTCTACTTGTATTTGTTTTTCCTTAACTCTTGCCATTTCATCTATCTCTTTTTGCTTTAGTTCTCTCTCTTGATCTAATGTCTTTTGTTTTAAGTTCTTTCTCCTGATCTAATTGCTTTTGCTTTAATCTCTTATCATGTTCTAACTGTTTTTGCTTTGTTATCTCAGCTAGTTGTGCCAATCTCTTTTTGATGCTGTCTTTCTTGTTCTCTTTCTTGTGCGCGTTCGTCTCTTTCTGCATCCTTTGCTTCTTTAAATTTCTTATCAGCATATTCTTCTAGCTCTTTACCTGTGTATTGCATTTCTTTGCCTGCTTTTACGAAATCAGCTAGAGTAGCCATGATGTTAGGTAATTAGCTAGCGTTGACCTACTCTGAACTTTTTAATCACTTATTTTTATTTGATATGTTATGGTTCTTAATATCTGAGCACTGCAAATTGTACTCTTTGTATATAACCTGAAAAATTTAATCCTGAAAAAACAGAGCACAAAAGTATGCTAATGCATCACAAGCTGAAAAAGAGATGCACTATTAATCACATTGCATGCCAAACAATATTGAGTATACTCAACTTAATGTTCCCAAGAATCAGGGAACACACTCCGGTAACGCAGGTCACCTTCTTTGCCACTTCGGCACAGACACGAGTTTTCTAATCAGGTCACCTGTTTGGTACTTCGCACACACACGAATCTTCTATTCAGCTGTTGTTCACCCTGGTTTACAGAGCAGCAACAATTAACAAATAGTAACTGACATATTATTCGACAATTTGATACATCACCATGACATGCCCACACAAAAAAAAGAATATAGTTAACTTAATATTAAATTGTCAATGTCCTGTCTTCGTTCTAACTTTTTATGCCTTTCGTCACTAACCTAATTTAATCTATGTAAGTGTTGTGCAGACCAAGTCTAATTTGCATGGCCGAAAGTAGTGCCCTCGTGACGGTAAACACAAGAAAAAGTACGAAAAAAAAATTCAATAACTGCTTTGAGATAAATAAAAATATATTAATATTGTTTAAATAAACAAATATATTCAATTACTAACTCAAATAAACAAATAATAGGTAATATAAAGCAACGATTCAGGCGGGCAGCAGCTTACCGATTTGTAAACATTCAGATGCTGAATGCCAATGGCGTGGAACAACCGCTTGGTCAATCGTAACACGTCAGAGGCGCAGCGCTATTTTTAGCTTCCAAAAATCGATAATGTTGCTGGCTGTGTATCGCTCCGCCAAGAATCATTTTTGATAGTTATTCATAAATATACAAATAATTACATGAATAATTACATGAATAAATAAAGAAAATAATAATATCAATACTTACAACTTTGAAGAACACATGATTTAAGTAAATAATATCTTAATAAACACAAATAAGCATTATTTCGTCACGATAGGCACAGTTTAGCTCGCAACTTGTCCTAGTCTGCACACGTCATCGTCACTGACACAAATTAAATTCCTTACTTCACTATTTGTAACCTTAGTCAAGAGCCGTGGGTCGGTGTATTAGCTTGAACTTTCGTCCAAGCCACACTTCTGACACCACATTAATCCTTACCTGTCAACAACTCATGTGTCAGGCATCATCGGATTACTTCTCCCACACCACACAAAAAACTTGCAAGTCGTGTGAGAGGAAATAAATGGTACATTTTATTGCCGTTGGCTCTTTACAAGTATATAACAGTCGCTATCAAACCACACACAAAGCCACAGCATTGCCTATCACTAGTTTTCTAAACTCTAATGCTATTTCTATCTATTTGGCTACACAAAACTCCTATCAACGCTACACGAGGTGCTCCCTACAATGTCAGTCCCCAGTCTGACTAGTTGGCTCGCGTGGTCACACACCACGCGGAAGGACCTTGATGTGTCCTTCGGCTTTCTGCGTGCCGTTCCACTTGGCACGCTGACATTAGCTGTCTTTGGTTGAGTGGTAATCGTGGCGATCCCGTATGCGTGATTCCAGAGTGCTAGCTATCTGTTCAACGTCTCCGTGTCTCTTGAGAGAACTAGTTAATAGTCCCCCATTCTATCATCTACCCCGCCCTTATATCGGGGCACTGTATCACCGCTATCTATTTGAGGTTGACCACTCTTCCCGGTGGTGTTCTATCTTGAGGCAGACCTCCGGCCCTTATGTTGCAGTCTTTGACAAAGCTCATGGGCCTTTACAGCTCGGGCCGGAGGGAGAATTGTGAAGGAGGACTCTGGTGCTTTCACTGAAACCACAAGTAGCCTGACCATGGAAGTCATGGCAGTAAGTAAAGCAATAACATGGCTCGAGACACAGACATTCACTAGGGCTTGTTTCCTTAGCGACTCAATGAACATGATCAAGAGGATAGAGGAGGGGTCGATCCGAAGAGAATGGTTGCTGCCTCTGAAGCGGTCTCGGCTGGCACAGATTAGTTTCATCTTCGTGCCAGGTCATGCGGGAGTACAAGGAAATGAGCGGGCTGACAAGCTCGCAGGTGAGGCTACTGTGGAGGGCGGCCGCGCCATGGACCAGGCTGACATTCTGAATGCTCTACGAGAAGTGAGACTTTTGCGAGAACCAAGTGATGACTGTGAATCTACAACAATGGCCAGACTGCGGGAGCAGCAAATTAAAAGAGGGGTGGCCAAACAAGAACACTACGCAGGAAGCCAAAGAAGATTGATAAACCAACACAGAACTGGCGTCGTTAGCCGCTACACGCTGCGGGATTTGCTGAGGAGGGGATCCGAGCACTTATGGACTGAATGGTTCGATGTGCAACGAGGATGATCTGTCGACTAACTAACTAACTAACTAACTAAGACAAGGTCAACCAGAGAGACGAATGGAGACGGATTGTATCTGCAGCAAAGCACCTCAATGGCTCGGAACGCTGAAGAAGAAGATGAAGAAGAAGAAGAAGAAGAAGAAGAAGAAGAAGAAGAAGAAGAAGAAGAAGAAGAAGAAGAAGAAGAAGAAATGTGACAAACCAAATAGTATATCATAGTGACAGAAGTGATAAACCAAATATTATATCCTAATGACAGAAGTGACAAACCAAATGTTTTATCATAATGACAGACATAACAAACCAAATGTTATATCAGAGTGACAGAAATGACAAACAAAATATATAACATAATGAAAGAAGTTATAAACCAAACATCATTTCCTAATGATAAAAGTGACAGACCATATATTATATCATAATGACAGAATGACAAACCAAATAGTATATCACAATGACAGAAATGACAAACGAAATGTTATATTATAATGACAAAAGAGACAAATCAAACAGTAAATCATAATGAGAAAAGTGAACCAAATATTTTCTATTAAAAACAGATGTGACTAACCACATATCATATCATAATGACAGCAGTGACAAACAAATAACATATCATAATAACAGACGTGATAAACAAATAACATATAATAATAACAGAAGTGACAAGTCAAATATTATATCAAAATGACAGAAGTGACTAACCACATATTATTTCATAATGACAGAAGTGAGAAACCAAATATATCATAATGAAAGAAGTGACTAGCCACACTGTCATTTACTGTCATTTACTGCCAACATAGTACCTTGCGGTGTATGGCAGAGGGGTCTTTGAGCCTGAGGAATAAAGGCCGCCTGGCTAGTGCAGTCGCCGCGAACTGTGCAGGTTAGGATTTTTTTTTTTGCCCCACATTACATCATAATGACAGAAGTGACAAACCAAATATTATATCAAAATGTCAGAAGTGGCAAATCAAATATATAACATAATGAAATAAGTGATAAACCAAACATCATTTCCTTATGACAACAGTGACAAACCAAATATTATTTCATAATGACAGAAGTGACAAACCAAATATTATATCATGAAGACAGAATGACAAACCAACTATTATATCACAATGACAGAAATGACAAACGACATAGTATATCATAATGACAGAAGTGACAAACGAAATGTTATATCATAATGACAGAAGTGACATACCACATATTATATTATAATGACAGAAGTGACTAACCACATATTATATCATAATGACATAAGTGATTAGCCACACATTATATCATAATGACAGAAGTGACAAAGCAAATATTATATCAAAATGACAGAAGTGGCAAATCAAATATATAACATAATGAAAGAAGTGATATACCAAACATCATTTCCTTATAACAAAAGTGACAAACCAAATATTATATCATAATGACAGACGTGACAAACCACATATTATATCATAATGACAGAAGAACAAACCAAATATTATATCGTAATGACAGAAGTGACTAACACCATATTATATCATAATGACAGAAGAGACAAACCAAATATTATATCATAGTGAAAGAAGTGACTAACCACATATTATATCATAATGACAGAAGTGACAAATTAAATATTATATCATTGTGACAAAAGTGACAATCCAAATACTATATCATAAAAGAAGGAATGCAGCATGGCCGAATGGATAAGAGTGCTCGTTCTTAAACATCCGGTGTGTTGATGCCGAGATATGGGGTTCAACCTCCACAACGGTCAGTTGGACTATAAAGTTGACTTTTCGTCCTTGACTTGGGGATGTAAATTACAAGTACCTCTGAAGTCGGAGTTGGTTTGCCTAATGGCTAGGGGCATTGTTATTAGTAAAAGGTACTAAACTGGCAAATGTCCATCCAGTGCCAAACATTCGCGTATGGACTACGCTTGAGTTTTAAGTGAGCAAACGCAAAAAATAACAAAATGATATGTGTAGATTTGTAAATCTTTTAGTATTTCTTAATATAGTAATACCGAAAATGTTTGCAACATCAAAGCATTAACACCTAGAGAGATTAACTGTCAAAACTATCAAAAACTGTCATTTACTGCCTATACTGTAAATGCTGTGTATGGCAGGGGGTATGAGGGTGGGGAGGGGGTGGGGGGATTAAGGAATTAAGGCCGCCTGGCTAGCGCAGTCACTGCGAACTGAGCAGGTTGGGGTTTTCTTTCTTTTTTTTTTTTTTGTCCAACTGAAAAAATTCCACACCTTTGGACCGGGGTCTCACGAAGGAGAGTCCGACATTCTAGCCACCAGGCCAGCCGCTCCTCAGAGAGATTAAAAACGCATTAGAAAATTAGGATTGTCAAATATTATGTATATTCAACATTACTTTATAGTGAGGAAGCCTGGGCAATGAAGAAGCAATAAGAAAACCGAAGAGAGGCCCTGGAGATGTTGATGTACAGAAGAATATGTCATATTTCAAGAAATACAAAACATAATCAAATACAGAGGTTCTAGAAAAGCTGGGAGTTACAAGTTAGTTTTTGAAATAAATAAATAAAAGGCAGGTGAAATATTTCGGCCAATTAAAAGACATAAAACTCTTATAAAAATCATACTGTAGGGTCAGGTTGATTGCAACAGAGAAAGTGGCAGACAACGATACAAGTGGGATGGACGAACAACAGTCTGACAGAATGTACAGTCATAACGAAAGACAGTGTTGGAGATCCATTGCAGCCAACTTTCATTGTGGAGACGGCACCTAATTAATTCATTGGCTGATTTAACATCGGTGTTAAACATTATAATATAATACATCGTGTCCTGTTCCGAGGCGCAGAATAATGACTTGTCTTTCTATAACGTGGCAGTCGTCTTGAGCAGGATTTGGTGGCTTTCTGACTGATGTGATCATTCTTTTGTCTTGGTATTATGCAAAGGGTACATCAGGCTATCCTCCTTTTGCTCCTTTCTTATCCAATCGATCAGCTCTGTCGTTTCCGGATACTCTACGGGGAGATGGTATCCACTGCATGGTGACCTTATGCTGACTGCTAAGTTCAGAAAGTAGTTTCCATAGTACTGGTATATTTCCCAGACAGGAGCGCCTTGAGTACTGATTTTGCATCTGTCAAAAGCACTAAAGGTTGGGTACCATGGCTGGTATTTAGTAATTTCTCTGTTGATATCTTGATTGCGTCAATTTCAACATCATAGTTATGGCAGTACTTTCCTGTTGGTACTCTGGCTGTGTCCCTAGCATTATTTGGGTATTTTATGTTCACTCCAGCTCCTCCATTTCGAACAACATTTTGTGCTGACCCATCTGTGTAGACTCGGATCCAGAGGTCCTGTGGGTATTCTTCTTCAAGGAGGCTGGCAGTGGCTGTTCTGCGCTGTACATTGTTCTGTTCTTCCTTGTCAAACACTCCTCTCACTTTTTTTCTGGATTTGTAGTGATAGTCTGCCGGTCTCTCTGGTCAAGGGATTAACGACATTGTTTGTAATCCCATATATCCACGCGGGGAAAACAGCAGCTGTGAGAATCGTCAGTGGTTCGTGCCGCTCTGGTAACTTACAGGAGTATGTGAGCCGGTCGTTCAGAAAACAATGGCAAACTACTGAACGTAAATCTTGCCTAGTACATCAACAGCAGCTGAAAAATGCTGGTGTTGACTGCAACGTCCTGTACGGGATATGCAACATAAAATATATGTGATAGTCTATGTTCATCTTTTAATGGTTTCCCTGCAGAGTCGTTTGGCCTGGTGAATACTACTACTTCTTTTCAACCGCCCCATGGCTAAGTTTTCAAATCTGTTCTTCATAGGGTGACCTGGCAAGGTGTAGAACTTTTTGCTTGTATTAGCGTTTTCGTATCAGTGCTCTCTTTAAGTGCTTGTGTCCTTCCCATCTACTCCATTCCCACTATAGGGGTTGATCTCATCCCTCCTGTGGTGACTCTAAGTGCTTGATTTTGCACCTTGTCCTGTTCTTGTTGTGTGGTTTTTGATGCTAAACACCACGCAGTTGACCCGTATTCCAGGTGTGGTCGTATGCTCTACTGATAAATTTTGCTAAGTATTTTCCTACTGGCTCCCCATGTGGTTCTACTCATTTTTCTCACGATGGCCATTTTCCTTCTGGCTTTTGCAACTGCTTTGTTGATATGCTTCCGCCATGTAAGACTGTCATCAAATGTTACGCCAAGGTATTTGTTTCTTTATCATCTCTTATCTGGATGATCCATGCTTTTTGTTTTGGAGAGATGGTAAATAGAGTGATGCTGCACTTGTCAGTGTTTATGCTAACACACCATCTATTTGCAAATGCAACAATTGCACCTACAGCTCTTTTTAGCGATCTGGTGATCACTGATGCATGTTCATTTGTGCTCCATAGAACCAGGTCACCAGCGTACATTACCACTTTAATTCCATGAGGTAGATTAGCAACAAGATCATTGATGAAGATTAGAAAAAGTGTGGGGGACAAGACTCCGCCCTGGGGAACACCGTGACGCAGTAGTACTTTCTTGCTCTAGAGTCAAGTATGCTTTCACCCATTTGTACATTCTTCCACTGACTTTACAGTTTCTCAGTTTCTTCATCATACCTTCTTTCCAGACTTTGTCCAAGGCTTTCTTCAGATTTATCCATGCCGCAAGCACCAGCTTCTTCTCTTGCTTGGAATGCATCCTCAATTTCTTGAGAGAGGTAGGTTGTCTGATCTCCCGTAGAGTAGCACTGCCTAAAACCAGCCTGCTGTGGCACAAGGATGTTTTTACTTTCAATGTACCACTGCAGTCTGTGATTGATGATGCGCTCCATTGTTTTGCAGAGACAGCTGGAGAGGCTAATTGGTCTGTAGCTAGAAGCAATGGAAAAATCTTTCCCTGATTTTGGGAGGGGTATAGTGATTGCTTCTCTCCAGGCTTGTGGAACACTGCCTAAGGTCCAACTGTTATTGAAGATCTGCAACAGCTTTGCTTTGGCCCATGTTCCTAGGTTCCTGATCATTTCATTGGAGATACCATCAGCTCCTGGTCACTTTCTCATTTTCAGTTTTGATATGGCTAGTTCCAGTTCGCTGATTGTGATAGGTCAGAACCTCATGCACTATTTTATTCTGTCCTTTATGTTGTAATTTCTCTAGAATCTCTTGTTGTTTCTCTGGACTAATTTTGATATTGTTATCTTGTGCGAATGAGACCGCAAAATGGTCAGCTGCTTGATTTCCTGTTAAGATGTTTCCGCGTTTATGTCGTGCAATTTATGAGTTTTTCCCTGTGCTCTCATCGTTAAGTTGTTTTATTAGCTTCAACATCTTCCTTGTGTCTCTTTCAAAGTTCAGTGACTCTGATTTATCTTGTCAGCTTTTCCGTCTAGCCTGCTGCTTGGCCCTTTGAAATTTGGCTTTAGCGTTCTGGTATTTATTGTGGTGCTCTTGGCTGGGTTTGGCCTCTGCTTGTTTTCTACACACTTCCACATCATTGTGCAATTATTCCAGTTCACTACTCCAGTAGGGTTTATAATGTTTACGTGCTCCTCGTGGCACCGTTTCTAATTTTGCCTGTAGTATGCATTTCCCAAACTCCTCAAGTACTTTATTTATGTCTTTCTCGGTGTTCAGGTTTCTAAAACGTATGCTGGTGCGATGCTTGTACATTGCCCAGTCTGCTTTCTTGTAGTTCCACCTCGAGAGGGTGCCGCTTTCACTTACAGACTCATTTTCTACAGTTACGAAGATTGGTCGAGGGTCACCGCCTCCAAGATGTTTCTCAACAATTCGTGTAATATTCCACTCCAGGTCTGCTGAATGAATAGCCAGGTCAGGTGCAATTGTAGTGTGTCATGATCTCGAGTAGAAGGTATGTGGACCAGACGGCTTGTTAATCAAGATGAATCTATTCTTATCCTGCCATTCTTCAAGTCTCTCTCCTCTCTGGTCCATGTGATCATAGCTCCAGCTCTGCGAGTGGCTGTTGAAATCGCCACACACAATAATTTTTACTTTTAATAGTAGTGTGTCCAGTGCCTGTGCCACACACAATGGACACCCAGGCAGTATGGAGGCGCACCACATTTTTGGACAGTAGTAATTAATCAGATGTAATTCTGTATTGCCTGTATTAAGTTTAAGTGTCTGATACTCATGTAAACTTCAATTTCGGAAGCAGAGATGTTATTTTTTTTTACAAGGATCAGTATCCCACCCTTTTGCATGTCCTTTTGATCAGATCGGTAACACTGGTAGCCTCTGATTTTGAAAGCTATATTTTCGTTGAGGTGAGTTTCTTGCAAGAAACATACGCTTACTTTTTCTTGGTCCAAGATGCTTTCTAGTTCTATTTTTTTCTTTCTTGTTGCTGATTCACTCCGCATTCCAGAGCATTATTTTTAGTCTTTGTTTGGTATGGTCTGACACTCTATTCTCAGGCCGCCTGGCTCCACAGTACAGTAGTTGTGGTTGGACCCATTCGAGGCCTAGGGCCCGGCACTGCACCTGCCTGGGTGTCCAAAGCAGGACGAGCACCATATTATTTAGCAGTAGTCGATATATTTCTTGGCGTAATTGCATTATGACAATTGGCATCCTAATTTCTGTGGTGCGCCTCCTGACTGGTTGCCTCCGTCTTCAGCATCTTTCCTTTGCTAGAGCAAACGTGGTCTTACTCGAGTGTAAATGTATAGGCGCGCATACACGTGTCTGCGCATGCATGTATGTACATACACAGCTAGAGCGTCCTGGTTATTTCTCGGCACCAGAGACTCGCCGCCGCGCCTTCATCTGTTAGTTAAAACAGTTTCGCCATGCAAAGGCCAGGAGTTGGAATTTTGCTGCAGAGGTAATGAATGCACAAGCCATTGGGGTATTTATGCAAGGTTGAGCAATCACCCCAACTCTGCTCCCCGGCTACATGAAAGAAACCTTTTTTAAGCCCGAAGGATAATTAAAAATATAAGCCAAATGTGATTTAGCATTTAGACCGAAGGTCGCTATATCGCCATACTAGCCTAATCGTGTTATTTGTTCTGTTTTTATTTGCGGTAACTTTTGCAGTTTCATTGACCAGTGAATGGAAATTCACATTTAAAACAAAAAATGTAAAGATTAGAGAACGCACTGGTCAATATAAACATTAAAAGCTATAGTTACCGATCTTGATTCGACACTATCACTTCCAAATGACGCGAGCACCTCGCTGCAGGAACAAGTGTACTTCAACCCATGACCAAAAAAGACACCCCTATTACAGGTGTCTTCATTAGCCAGGGTTAGCATCCACATGAAACCCACAACTATGGAATATGGAAAGAATTCGAATCGAACCAATGAGATAGCACCTTAGGTCTTAGAATTGTATATTAAACCAGCATAGGTCAATAAACACACAGACACACCAGACCGTAATGCTGTCTCCAGTATTATCGAACATTTAAAGAAGATGTTGTATACGTATTACACTTAAATATCAATTGGGGTTATCATTGAGTCCACAAAAACAGTTCATAAATATACACTCGTGTTTTTCTTGGCGTTCATAAAAGTAGAAGACGGAAGTAGAGATTAGAGGACACACTAGACAACATAAATAAACACACATGTATAGTTTGGGGCCCATAGAAGAAGATAGAAATAGAGATTAGAGGACGCGCTAGACAACATAAATAAACACACATGTATAGTTTGACGCTCACAGAAGTTGAAGAAAGAAGTAGATATTAAATAACGCACTTTAAAAAAATAAAAAAAAATGCTTTTTACAGAACATCGCTGTCAACACCAGCATTTTACTGCTTTTGTTGATGTCTTAGCAAGTGTACGTTCAGTAGTTCGCCATCGATTTCTGAACGACTGGCTCCCACACCGACTCGTCAAAACCAGCTTTTTTTTGCCCCTATGTAAATGTAACATGCACATTTGATGAATGAAAGATGAGTTATTGACAGGGCCGAATGTAAGACGGGCCTGCGTGCCCAATTTGTTGCCCTTTTAAAATAAAGTTTGTTCCTTCGTTCGTTCGTTCGTTCTCTTCCCCTCGAACTTTCAAGTTGTCACGATGTTCTCCAATGCCTCTCTTCTCATCACATGACCAAAGAAAGCTGTTTGTTTCTTTCTTATTGTTGTATATAGTGTTCTAGTTTCATTAGCCTCTCTCAGGCAATCGTTGTTAGTTACTTTGGCAGCACAAGGAATTCGCAACATTCGTTTTAAAAACCACATCTCTGTTGCTTCTAATTTCTTCCTAATTTGTTCATTTACATTCCAAGATTCGCTACCATACAGCAAAACTGGTTCTATATAGCATTTAAGCACTCTCTTTCTGACATTCATTGATAGCGACTTATTGCATAAGATACTGTTCATTTTCTGAAATGCGGCTTTTGCCTGCCCTATTCTGCTCTTAATCTCTGTTGTACATCTTCAATCTGATGTTATAAGTGCCCCTAGGTATTTAAAATTATCCACTTGGTTGAGAATTTCCCTTTCTATTTCTATGTAAAATTTTGGTGTCCCCATTTTCTTTGATATCACCATTGTTACTGTTTTCTTGATATTCAAGGAGAGTCCTTTTTGTGTAGTCTCTGAAACTACAATGTCCAATAATTGGTGTACGTCTGTTGCATTATCCGCCACCAATACTGTGTCATCTGCATAGCGTATATTGTTTATATTATATCCTCCGATTAGTATTCCTGGCTTCTTTGATCTCTCTCATTATTACTTCGCTATATAGGGAGAAGAGATCGAGTGACAAGACACACCCCTGTCGTACTCTTAGCTTTATCTGTTCGAAACTACCCTCTTTATTTCCCATTTTAATTGCTGCGCCTTGGTTCCAGTATATATTCTTTATTATTCTTAAATCGTTCCCATCAATGTTGATATCTTCCAACATTTTAACCAGATCCTCCTCATGTTTTACTTTATCAAATGCCTTAATTTATGAATAGTATAATTTATGAAGCATAAATATATGTCTCTCTGTTTCTCTATTGACCTTTCTATTAGTGTTCGTAATATATATATATATATATATATATATATATATATATATATATATATATATATATATATATATATATATATTGCATTGTTTGTACCATTTCCTTCCATAAAACCATACTGTTTTTCACTAATTTCCATTTTTATTTTCGAAACTCGTGGCGTACATCATTATGCAAAGGTGAAGTTACTTGTGAAGCAACCAGGACTGCAAGAGCTGTGAAGAAAAGGCTGGACAGAAAAACCATTGCAGGAGATCCTCCTCGTCCAGGAACGTCAAGCAATCTTTGCCCACATTGCCAACAAAGATTTCAAACCAAACTAGGCCTTATCAGCCATCTTAGAACTCACGGCTCCATACTTTCAACCCCACTGGATGAAATGAATGGTCATCATCATTCTTGATGGACAAACAACATATAACAAGAAAGAGAGTGCTATATAGAACCAGTTTTGCTGTATGTCAGCGAATCTTGGAATGTAAAGAAGCAAACTAGGAAGAAGTTAGAAGCAACAGAGATGTAGTTTTTAAGACGGATGTTGCGAATTCCTTGGACTGCCAGAGTAACTAACAACGATTGCCTGAAAGAGGCTAATGAAACTAGAACACTATGTACAACAATAAGAAAGAGACAAACAGCTTTCTTTGGTCATGTGATGAGAAGAGAGGCATTGGAGAACATCGTGACAACTTGAAAGATCGAGGGGAAGAGAGGCAGAGGCAGACCAAGAGAAATGATGCTGAACGGATTTTGACGGTGGCATGGAGGAATATCATCAGCAGAGTTAATCCAGAACACCAAAGACCGATATCTGTGGAGAGCCATGAACGCTTACGCCAGCTGGCACGGCACTTGATGATGATGATGTATACTTAGGCGATCGTAGAAGTAGAAGAAAAAAGGTAAAGACTAGAGGACGCTCTAGACAACATAAATAAGTACACGTGTATAGTGTGGACACACTAGACAATATAAATAAGTACACGTGTATAGTGTGGACACACTAGACAATATACATAAACACACGTGTATAGTTTCGCGCTCACAGAAGTAGATGGAAGTAGAGAATAGAGGACGCACTAGACAATATACATAAACACACGTGTATAGTTTCGCGCTCATAGAAGTGAAACAAAGAAGTAGAGATAAGAGAACGCACTAGACAATATAAATAAATACACGTGTATAGTTTGGCGCTCATAAAAGTGAGACAAAGAGGTAGAGATTAGAGAACGTACTAGACAATATAAATAAACACACATGTATAGTTTGGCGCTCATACAAGTGAAACAAAGAAGTAGAGATTAGAGGACGCACTAGACAATATAAATAAACACTCATGTATAGTTTGGCGTTCATAGAAGTGAAACAAAGAAGTAGAGAATAGAGAACGCACTAGACAATATAAATAAACACACATGTATAGTTTGGCGCTCATAGAAGTGAAACAAAGAAGTAGAGATTAGAGGACGCACTAGACAATATAAATAAATACACATGTATAGTTTGGCGCTCATAGAAGTGAAACAAAGAAGTAGAGATTAGAGGGCGTACTAGACAATATAAATAAACACACATGTATAGTTTGGCGCTCATAGAAGTAGAGATTAGAGAACGCACTAGACAATATAAATAAATACACATGTATAGTTTGGCGCTCGTAGAAGTGAAACAAAGAAGTAGAGATTAGAGGACGCACTAGACAATATAAATAAACACACATGTATAGTTTGGCGCTCATAGAAGACGAAGAAGGAAGTACAGATTAGAGAACGCACTAGACAACGTAAGCATTGAAAGCTATAGGTACTGACAGGGATTCGAACCTGTTACAGCGCCTCGTTGTGGTTTCATGTGGATACTATAACTGGCGAATGAAGACACATTTTTAGGTTGTCTAGTTGGTCATGCATGGACGTACACTTATTCCTGCAACCAGGCGATGTCATTTGGAGGTGACATGTATACTGCATAACTGTTTGTATGTATGCAAAGAGTTAGAAAGAAAATACAAGCAGAAATAGGAGAAGAACAATGAAGGTTTGTAGAAATCAAAGGTACAGTAAAGTCTGTCTACATGCTGAGAACAGTAATTGAACGTTCTATAGAAGTAAATAAAGATATCCATCTTTGATTTATTGACTACACAAAGGCTTTCAATAGAATAAGACATGTCAACATGATACAGATGCTTGCAGATCTACACATTGATGGGAAATACCGCAGACTTGTAAAAAAGCGACAACATATATTGGAAACAACAAGAAGCCATCAGAATTGATAATGAAGTAGGTCAATATTCTCCTATTAAAAGAGGTGTGACACAGGGATGTGTAATGATGTCACCAGATATATATATATATATATATATATATATATATATATATATATATATATATATATATATATATATATATATATATATATATATATATAAGGAATCATCATTGGAGGAAAAAACATAAATACCATTAGATATGCAGATGATACAGTATTGATTGCAGACAATGGCCAGGATCTACAACACTTATTAGATACGGTTGGTGCACACAGTGAACAACTAGGATTAGAATTAAATTGTAAGAAGACACAGATTATGGTCGTCACTAGGAAGAACGAAATACTACAATGTAATATACAGGTAAATTGAAATATTCTTAAACAAGTGAATCGGTACACTTATCTCGGAACATTTGTAACATCTGATGGAAGATGCCTTGAAGAAATTAAAACAACAATCACCATGGCGAAGGTAGCCTTTTGTAAGATGAAAAACATATTGACCAATAAAATGACGTCAATTGCTACTAGAAAAAGAGTGTTGAGGTGCTATATAGATCCTGCATTTTTGTATGGATGTGATGCGTGGACAATGAATAGTTAAGCTGAAAAGCATCTAATGACTGTGAAAATTTGTTTTCCGAAGAGAATGCAAAGAATGTCATAGATATACAGAAAAACCAACGACCACTTCCTACAAGAAACAAATGAAATTTGTAAACTGATTAAAAAATTAAACGCAGACAGTAAAAAATAATTAGACATGTTATGAGCAGAAATAAATTCGAGAACTTGATGACAAGATCGATGGGAAGAAACAAGGGAAGACAGAGAAGTAAATACCTGGATGTCTTGGCCACGTGGCATGGTCGAGACAAGAACACCGAGCTGATCCACGACTCCGGTGATCGAGTGAAATGACGATTCATGACCTCCCACGCTTACCAACATGGCACATGATGAATGAATGAATGTATGTATGTATGTATGTTTTTCTTAACGTATTAGAAATATGTTAACATTAAAGTACTCATTTCCACAAACAATGTGTTGACTTTCTTTACCTGACTTTTCTCAAGAAGTCGCTTACTGTACAAGAAGTGGACAAAGTGATATTCTGGAATTTATCTAACCAACCGACGAGAAATACAAACAGAAGAACCAACTCGATGAAAAACAGCCAGCGTCAAAAACTAAATGCAGACACTTTCACTGGTTCCTCGAATTTCTCACTGAAAGGACAAGAATTCGAAGCTTTTATACACTCACATTGTCCCTGATTTTACATTTTCTCCATGGTGCTGTGAAGGCGATGGCCACGCCACACGTCCACTGAACAATCGAGAGCTCCCGCATGTGTCACGTTACTGGAACCACTGCATGCCCTTTTCTCTGCAGAATAATTCATCTGGCATCACACTGTCTTCTTCGGGTCTTTGGTATGGAGCAGGCATGGACAACCATAACGCCCGCAATACTGTTTTCTTATATTTTCGATTATACCATTATCCCTACCCCGTTCAACCTCAGAAGAGAAGTTATATTCGGGTCCATCCCTGGCTGAAATTAATAATCCAAGGACTGAGTCAGCCACAAATGGGAAATTAATTCTAAGGTGGTTGCTGTCCAAGAGGGTGCTCTTCTTTCTCATCACCTCATCTCATTTTGTTCCTATTGTCCCTTGCCGTGTAGAGGTAAAGCATAAACAGCGGGTGAGTAATCGTTTATGAGTTTCATATACCGAGATTCCCATGGTCTCTGTCCTCCTGTCCAGTGTTTACATGGTCGGCCTCTTCTTCTGGTTCCATTTGGTCCGTACATAATTGCTTGTTGTGATATACTGTTAGGTGGCAGCCTAGATATATTTCCTACTAATTTCACTTGCTATTTTCTAATGAAATCTATCGCTAGTATATCCCCCACTTAGGTCATGATTACATAATTTCTCTCTTCTTTATACATTGAGTAATCTTCTCTAGGAATCACATTTCTGTTGTTGTAATTTTTCTTTTCTCCTTGTCTGTCATTGACCAGGTTTGGATTTGGTAGCATAGACTTGGTATGAAGATTGTGTTATAGTTTTTTTTTTAAAGTTTCCACCGATACTTGGTTGTTCTTTAGTATTGGTGCCATTTGAAATCCAATGCGTTGGTTTGCCTTATTGCATCTATTTTTGATCTCGTCTTCTGATTTGCCATTTGATGATATTATACTTCCTAGAAATGAAGAGCCGGTCTCTCTGGCCGAGGGGTTACAACACTTTCTCCGTAATCCCGTTTATCACTGCAGAGTCTCGTAGTGGGCGAGAACTGGGAGCGGTTCGTCCCCCGCTGGTGACTTGTGGGATAACTGAGCCGGCCGCTCAGAAAGCAATGACAAACTACTGAGCGTAATCTTGCCAAAGAAATCAACAGACAGCTGAAAGATGCTGCTGTTGACAGCGATGTCCTGTAAAGGATATGCGAATTTTAAAAAAAAGAAAAGAAAGAAATGAAGATGATATTATACTTCCTAGGTAATTGAATTTCATTACTTGATTCAGGGGGTGTTCCTCCACTTTAGTCATGATTTCTTCATTTCTCTCTTCTTGATACACTGAGTAATCTTCTCAGAAATCATATTTCTGTTGTAGTAATTTTTCTTTTCTCTTTTTCTGTCATTGTCCAGGTTTGGCATTGGAAGCATAGACTTGGTGGGAAGATTGTGTTATAAAGTGCTTTTTTAGTTTCAACTGATACTTGTTTGTTCTTTAGTGTTGGTGCCATTTGTAAAATGAGTTGCTTAGGCTTATTTAATTTATTTTCGATCTCGTCTTCTGATTTGCCATTTGATGATATTATACTTCCTAAGTAATTGAAACTCATTACTTGATACAGGGGGTGTTCTTTAAAATGATTCTTTGTTGTTTTTAATTCTTTTTGTATAGTCGTTACTTCTGTTTTACTGATGCTAATTTTCATGTTATGCTCCTTGCACACTTCGTGTAGACTATTTACGTAGTATTGTAATTCTGCTTCTGATTTTGCTGTTAGTGCTTGTTTGTCCGCATGTAGGAGTTCTTAAATGGTGTAAATTGCAATTGGTTCTTGTTTTTCTTCTTTCGTTCGTTGAAATGTGCCTATTGCTACAATTTTGACGCTTGTGTGAACCTCGCTGTTTTGTTTAGTTCACTCACTGGTCCATACAGTTATGTTCCACTGTTGTTTCTCTGGGCCAGAAGGTTTGCCTAGATATGTCGTCTTTTGGGCAGTCTTGGAGTAAGTGATCTGCTGTCTACGGCGCCAATTCACATGTGCACATGGCTGATTCGATTTCCTGTTGCTTATCGCTTGTTGCCCGACTGCTTCTACTTTCTACAGTTATAGTTTTCTAAAAAGCTGTCCTGAAAAAGTTTAGTTGATTACAGAACCGACATCACAACGCTAGGGGGCATTCATATAAGTGCTCCGTCCTCATCTTCAACAGCGAAGAATCCCAATATTAATAGTACAGTTTACTTATGTGTCACGGTGGCATTTCCTCGGTTTCTCGACAAATAATTATTCTACAGAACGAAGGAACGAACGAATTTTATTTTCAAAGGGTAACAAATTGGGCACGCAGGCCCGTCTTACATTTGGCCCTTCCAATCACTCATTCTTCGTTCATCAATAGTGCATGATACATTCACATAGGAAAAACATTGTCAAATGAGTGTTGTAAACATAAACAATGCATATTACCATGTTATGAGACACATCCCCCACCCACTACACATCCCCCACCAACCAAGACAAGACCAATGAAGACACTTTTTTTGGAGTGTCTAGTTGGTCGTGCGTCGACAGGTTCGATCCAGGTCGGTAACTATAGCTTTAAAATTTTATGTTATCTGGTGTGTCTTCTAGTCTCTATTTCCTTCTCCTCCTTCTGTGAGCGCCAAATAATACTATGTGTGTTTATTTATGTAATTGTCTTAGTGGCCTCATCGGTTCTCCCCATTGATTTCTACATATACATTGTATAACGTTAAAAAAATAGTGATTCTCACACACACAGATAAAGCATGCGGTATGGCAGAGCCCGCTTGCCTGTGGGAGCGGTGGTAATATGTTCGCGTTCAGTTGCAAGGTTTTTTTCAAAATTGATCTGGGCTCCCAGGGGCACCATATCAAAAATGGGTATCAGGAAATGTCGTGTGAAGTAAAAGCGACTGACGTGTTATTAACCCATGACTCTTCGAGTGTCCGAGTGGTATATACGCTTATGTGGTTGGCACCATATACCAAATGAGCCTCGAGGGGTGGAGCAGGGATCATGTTTCCCGTATCTTGAGATCGTTCATTCAGAAAGCAACTGCAGAGTACAAATGTGGCATGTCCTTTGTGGCGATCAACCCCAACCTAAAGTTGATTTACTAGGCAATTTTACTTTCAGCAGTTTGTCTTCTTGCTGAAAAAAAAGAGATCCAGCTAAACATCAAACAAGAGGTGGAGCACATGGTGCAGACGACAAAGAAGAATGAAGACATTCTACGAGACATCAAAGCGGAGAGAGAAATACTAACAACTGAAAGGGAGCCAACCCAAATGAAATCAGCAGAAGACACGAAAAAGAACACAGAGAAGCCGTAAGATGAAACCCAACAAGAAAACGTCGACAATTTTCTAAAGACAATACACAAAAAAGTAGGAAACAAAAACACGCATGATGGAGCCAAACCACAGACCATTTAGAAACAGCAAGTTAAAGCCAGTAGTCCAGCCACGATGCCCACGCAACTCAAGGAGAATCCAGAATCCCGCCAGACACCTGAAGAAAGCCCAGAGGAAGAAACCGACACACGAGAAGACAACTGCAGCCAAGAAGAGACAGACAAAGAAACCTTAACTCCCGAAGTGTATTGGACAAAATATGAGGAGGATGGATGCAACGAGAGGGAACGCCAAAGAAGAATACGAGCCGGCAAATGGATCTACGAATCGCCATTCTCCACCAAACGTATCTATCCGAGCGACACGCACAATTACATGTAGCCATCACTGACAATAGAAACCACCAGAAGAGACGGATTCAAAAGAAAACTTGCCGGCCATTTAATCCCCCAGCTGATGTCACAAACACAAACGCCTATGTAACCAGTCCTAGTTAGGACTCACTCGTAAGAGAGCACAAGACAAAAATCAGGGTAAAAACTCCCCACAAAAACCACGGATCTCACTTCTAACTTCGACCGAAAAAAGCAGGTTGAACGAGACCGAATTTGGAATTTTTGTTTACGAATTAAGTCAAGTCGTTAAGAAAGTAATGGCAAACTACTGAACGTAAACTTGCCAAGAAATCACAAACGGTCAAAAATACTGGGGTTGACTGCAACTAACTAAAGTTCTTCTTCCCATAAGTCTTTATGTCTTCTGCTATTCCTTTGGCATTGTAGGTTCCAGAATAAGGCTTTTCTAGTTATACTAGCCTGGAGTTTTCCCGATGTTTGTTCTATCCAGTGCCAGTATCTTTCCTTCGCCTCTTGTTGTTGATCAGATTTCTGTTGACTTTCACAATTGTCCAAGTGTTATAAAAGCTCCTCCAGTCTTCTGTATTCTAATTCTACGTAGATAATCAGTATATCACAGACGGGACTGAATGGGGGTCATGACAATCCCACAACGCAGCTCGCCGTACAAAAAATGTTTTGAGAGACCAGAACAGAGAATCTGGTTCTTCATTAGTAGAGTGTGGATACTGGGCATGGACGCTCTTTTTAGGGCTTCAGTGTCTGGGATCTTGTCTTTCGATTTACTCTTCAATAAGGCAGACTGTGTGGAAGTGGTTTAATTTCATATATAACCCACGAGTATACATTTATATACGCCAATTGGTGTGTTCAATATCAAACCTACAGCCGTTACTTCCCAGAACAATTCCCTGTGTCCATGTTACGCTGATCTACGTGTCCATGTTACGTTGGTCTAAGTGTCCATGTTAGGTTGGTCTACGTGTCCATGTTAGGTTGGTCTACGTGTCCATGTTAGGTTGGTCTACGTGAGACACACACCAATTATAGAATATTTCCCTTTCGGTGGGATTCGTATATATTTTCACCGGGCTGGCAGACATACGTTCTACCAATTGCTCTACTGCGCCTCTTGTTATCATGTAGCTGTTCTTAAAACACAGACAACATGTGAATGAGCTTAAAATGTGATTATGCTGCCCCAAAACGAATGACGTAAAATACATTGCATTTTTCCGCTAAAGTATTTTTCTACGAACATAAAACCGAGAGCGAGCGAGAGAGAGAGAGAGAGAGAGAGAGTGAGAGAGAGAGAGAGAGAGAGAGAGAGAGAGAGAGAGAGAGAGAGAGAGAGAGAGAGAGAGAGAGAGAGAGAGAGAGAGAGAGCTTTTAGCGACGACCCACAGGAGTCTCCGAAATATTTAACTCGTAAACCGAAGGAAGCGGCCCGGAATCGAACCCACAACCTTCGGAGCACGAGTCAAACGGCTTGACCACTTCACCACAGAGACTCCCCTTGACTGTCTGTCTACCTATAAGGCAGCACGTTTGTATGTAATCATTTGGATCTTTGACCTGTCTGACATGGGAGAACCTACCTGTAGCTGCACTACTGTCTGTTTAGCTCTTGGGGTCATTGAAATACTCAAGTCCCTCTACCTCTTCAAAGTAGAGACCCATCACAAGGGCACTTGTCTGATTCTACTCTATGCTTACTCGTAAACCTATCTTTTAATTTAACCTAGTAAACCTATCTTTTGACTTACCCTAGTACATCTATCATTTGACATACCCTATTAAATCTATCTTTTGACTTACCCTAGTAAACCTATCTTTTGCTTACCCTAATAAACCTACCCTAGCAAACATGGCTTAGTAAAGCCTCGCAAGTAATCCTGGTTTTGTGTTCCTGAGCTACGGTTTGTGTGATTCTTTTGACATATCCTAGTAAATTTACCCCAGGCTTACCCTAATAAATATATCATAGCAAGCATAGCTTAGTAAAGCTTTGCAAGTAAGCATACTTTAGTCATCCTGAGTTACGGCGACTTAGAGGTATGTGTGGTTGCCTGTCAAGATGTGTCCAGGTTCGATCACCCACAGAGATTATTACTTTTTCAGACCAGTACCGCACAGATCCAGCCATTAAAAAAATTTAAAAAAATTAGTGCCAGACAATTTTCACAATGTTGAAGGCGGGGGGGGGGGGGGGGGGGGGAGGGAGGGGGGGGGGGGAGTTGGTCTCAAGGTATGGTGTCCGTCTCGAGTGCTGGAGATCCCAAGTTTAAGCCGCGGTGAGGGCCGGGATTATTTTCACGTGGACTTCTAGTAACAACATTTCCCCTGGTCTCTGGGTAGTGAGGTGAGATCGGAAGCCCGTGAGTATTGTTGAGCACGTGAAAAATACTCTGGCAGTTGGAAATCGATAAAGAGTAGCCTAACGGCGTTGCCTGGGCAAAATTTCGAGTTAAAAATCTATCCAAAGTATTTCAGGATAATCGACGGTGCTACGGAATGCGTGCACTGAGCTGATATTCTCCGGACTCAGGTTTGGGTTAGGAGTAGAACGGAGCACTTATGGGTTACACCGTGTGCCATGATGTTGATCCATCGACTAAACTAAATTTGGGGAGATGAAGAGCAATTATGCAAAATATATTTAAAAGCAGAAGATCAAATGGTTCGGCCATCTCGTTAGAATGCAACACCATCAACTACCAGTACTGCCGTTACGAAAATCTGATACGAGAGCAAGAGGAAGCCCAAGAAGACAATTGATTGACGACGTCAAAGACATTGAGCAATCACATGGAATGGCACTATACGGTGCCACCAATCGGGCGGTGGAACGTCAACTACTCCTCCCGGGACAAAAGTGGAAGATGGTTATAATGATGATACTTGTGACCGACATCACAACACCAGGGTTGATTGGTTGATTATTTGGTTAAGTAGTCATTCGGTCAATCAGTCAGTCAGTCAGTCATTTATACACATAGTCAATTAATTATTTTGTCAATTAGTGAGTTCGTTAGTTAGTTATTTACTTAGTCGGTTAGCTCAAATTACATTAAATTAAATACCTAGTTAGTTAGCCGGTAGTTAGTCAGTCATTAAAATAGTAATTCGTTAATTAATTAGTGAGTAAATTTGTTAGTCAATAAGTTAGTTAATTAATTGATTACTTACAAACTTAGAATATTATTAATTGGTAAGTCAGCTGGCTAGTTGGCTAGTTAACTAGCCAGTTAGTTAATTAGTTAGTAAGTTAGTTGGCTAGCTAGCCACTTATATAGTTAATTAGTAAGTCAACCCGTTAGTTAATTAGCTAGACAGTTAGTTAGATAGTTAGGTAGGTAGCTAACTAGCCAGTCTGTTCGTTAATAAAGTTAATTAGTTAATTTGTTAGTTAGCTATCCAGTTAGTTAATTATCTAGCCAGTTAGTTACTTAGTTAGGTATATACCTAGCCAGTCAGTCAGTTATTTCGTTAGTCAGATAGCTAATTAGTTAGACAGCTAATTAGTTAGATAGTTAGTTAGATAGATAGTTAGTTAGTTAGATAGTTAGTTATATAGTTAGATAGTGAGTGAGTTAGCTAGTTAGTTAGCTATCTAGCCAGTCAGTAAGGTTAGTTAGTTAGTTAGTTGGTCAGTAGTTAGTTAGATGGGTAGAGCACTATTTAGAGCTTTACTCAAGTGAGACCAAGCTGGCGGATGATGCCCTCAACGCCATAGAGGCCCTGCCAACTCTTGACCACCTGGACACACTTCCCACTATAACAGAAGTTAAGTGTGCTATAAATGAGCTTGCATCTGGCAAGGCTCCAGGTAAGGATGGGATTCCAATAGAGGTCATCAGGAGTGGGCAAGACACCCTCGCTCTACAGATCCACCAGCTAATAGAGCTATGCTGGCGAGAAGGACAAGTCCCACAGGATTTCAAAGATTCAAACATCATAACGCTGTACAAGAACAAGGGAGATCGGAGCGACTGCACCAACTATAGGGGTATCTCACTTCTGTGTATTGTTGGGAAAGTATTTGCCAGAATTGTCCTGCGCAGAATTCAAGTCCTGGGAGATCAAGTCTACCCCGAATCACAGTGCGGCTTCCGTCAGAACCGGTCTACCATTGATATGATATTCTCATTGCGACAGATGCAAGAAAAATGCCGGGAACAAAATCAGCCACTGTTTATTGCCTTCATCGACCTCACAAAGGCATTCGATTTGGTCAGTCGTGAGGGTCTGTTCAAAGCACTAAAGAAGATTGGCTGTCCACCAACTCTTCTGTCCATTGTGGAATCGTTCCACACAGGCATGAAGGGTATAATCAAGTTTGATGGCTCAACTTCAGAAGAGTTTGAAATCAAGAGTGGAGTTAAGCAAGGCTGTGTGCTAGCCCCCACCCTCTTTGGGATATACTTTTCACTTCTACTGAAATATGCCTTTCGTGATCAGGATGACGGTATATACATTCACTCACGCTCAGATGGTGGCCTCTATAATGCTCAGAGATTGAAGGCCAAGACCAAAATTAGCAGGGTACTAATCAGAGAGTTGCTTTTTGCGGATGATGCTGCGATTACGACCCACTCTGAGGAAGAATTACAACATCTACTATCTGCATTCTCCAATGCTTGTTCTGAATTTGGTTTAACAATTAGCAAAAAGAAGACACAGATTATGTCACAAGGTGCACATGGTGTACCATCAATCTTTATTGACGACGCCGAACTGGAGATAGTAGACCATTTTACATATCTAGGATCAGAGGTAAATAGCAAATTATCCCTCGATCAGGAAATCAACATCAGGATTGGCAAGGCAGCAACAACAATGAACATGTTAGCAAAAAGAGTCTGGGAGAACAGGAAGCTTACTGCCAAAACAAAAGTCCTCGTCTACCAAGCCTGTGTCCTTAGTACTCTTCTTTATGGCAGTGAAACCTGGACAACTTACTTACGTCAAGAGAAACGTTTAAACAGCTTTCACATGCGGTGAATGCGAAGTATACTTGGTATTAAGTGGCAAGACAAAATCACAAATACTGAAGTATTGGAAAGATCAGGTTGTGTGACGGTGTATTCCATGCTCAGTCTTCGTAGACTTAGATGGATAGGACACGTTAGGAGGATGGATGGTGGTAGAATACCAAAGGACATCTTTTTTGGTGAATTACAGACGGGTAGGAGATCTCAGGGTCGGCCTCTACTACGATACAAAGATGTGTGTAAGCGGGACATGATTGATACAGGCATTGATAATACACAATGGGAGCACGTCGCCGCTGAACGTGTTGCATGGAGGGCAACTATCAGAAATGGAATAAAGACAAAGGAGAAAATGATTGCAGATAAAGCACACACAGAGCGTGAGAGACGTAAGATGGTGCAAAATGGTGGAAATGACCATGTTTTCACATGCACCTACTGTGGGCAAACATTTGCAGCAAGAATTGGCCTTACCAGCCACACTCGCCACCGCCATGGATCGTAGTTATTGCCATATGACAGTTATTAAGCTTTTTTGAAGCACAATGTACCAAACTATCGTCTGTCAAGACGGAAAGGTGCCAATGTATGTAGATAGCTAGTTAGATTAGTTATTTAGTTAGATAGCTAGTTAGTTAGTTAGATAATTAATTACCTAGTTAGATAGCATATTAGTTACTTAGTTAGGTAGTTAGTTAGTTAGTTAGTTAGTTAGATAGTTAGTAAGTTAGATAGTTAGACAGACAGACAGACAGACAGACAGACAGACAGACAGACAGACAGACAGACAGACAGACAGTTTATCGACACTCAATAAATGATCCGATGACTACCACGCTTGTTGCCTTTACTTTGCAGGACATGTCCAGGTGCCAGGTTGGTCTCCATGTTGAAATGCTTAAGCCGCTTGTGTTTTTCTAAGAAGGTCCTGGCTTAATTTTCACAGTCCGTCATATGGTTCTTTCCAGTCCACAAGTCAAGGGTGAGAAGTCAACATGTTAGTCCAACCTTCCTGATTAGGGGTTGAACCCCCTTACCTCGGCATGAACACACCAGATGTTTAATAACGCGCGTTCTTATCCATTAGGCCCTGCTAACCTCCCGGGAGAACGAACGAACGAACAGACTTTATTTTCAAAGGGTAACAAGTTGGGCACGCAGGCCCGTCTTACATTCGGCCCTTCGAATCACTCATATTTCTTTCATCAACAGTGCATAGGAAAAAACATTGTCAAATGAATTTTGTAAACATAAACAATGCATATTACTATGTTAAGAGACACATCCACCACCCACCCACACATCCCCCATTCACTCCAGCTCCCCCACCCAACCACACACATAACCCACACACATATACATCTCCCCACCCACACACACCTCTCACCCACCACACATCCCATCCACCTACACCCCAATCACACATACATTCCCCAACCCACACATCCCCCACCAACACACACCCACCCACCTACAAACATCTCCCCACCCACTCACATATCATCTACCCGTCCCATTACCCACCAACAATCACTCACCCACATATTCTCCTCCACCCACACACCTCAACCATCCAGCCAAACACACATTCCTCAGCCACACATCCCCCAACACACACACACACACACATCTCCCCGACAACTCACATATCCCGCGTCTACCCACACACAAATTCCGCACCCACCCACATAATCTCCCATCTCCCCCAGCCCACTCACAGATCCAGAGCCCACCCTTACAAACAACCCCCACCATCTCATAACCTACACACACTCACCCGCACACATATCCTCTACCCACCCATCCCTCAACCAAACATCCCTTAACCACACACCCTTACTCATATACAATCACCCACCCACACATCCTCTACTCAACCACACATCCTCCACCCACCCAGCCCCCAGCCACACATCCCTTAACCACACACCCCTACCCATACACACATCCCCACTCACACACAATCTCCCCACACATACACACATCCCTCACACACATCTATTAGAGTCTGTCCTCTTGGCATTGGACATACGTCAGCGCCAGACTTCCTTCACTATGTCAGATTTCAGCACCAGTCGTGCTATACTATGATAAATGTCAGTGCCAAACTTCCTTCATTACGACAGAAGTCAGTGCCAGACGTGGTGCACTATGACAGATGTTAGCGACAGACTTGCTCATCTATGACAGACATAAGCGACAGACTTGCTATACTATGACAGACATCAGCGACAGACTTGCTCTACCATGACAGATGTCAGCGACAGACTTGCTACACTATGACAGACATCAGCGACAGACTTGCTCTACCATGACAGATGTCAGCGACAGACTTGCTCTACTATGACAGATGTCAGCGTCAGACTTGCTACACTATGACAGACATCAGCGACAGACTTGCTACACTATGACAGACATCAGCGACAGACTTGCTACACTGTTTATGGGAATGCTGTGATGTCGGTTCCTAAATCAATCAATCAATCAATCTTTGTCCGTTGTCACACGCACACCATCATCTCTATAAATTGTTCCCACTGTCATAGGCCGATCCTTCCTTTGTATTTGTCTGTGCAGTTTCCAGAATTTTCGCAGTGTTTTATCACCTCCAATCTCCTTCATGAAACATTCCCATTTCGCGTTTTTGGCCTCTGAAGCAAAGTGCTTGAAAACCTCCACCCTATCTCTCTTGACATTTTCCGCTGTATCCACAGCCTCTCGTGAGCTTCGGGGTGTCTTTCGCACTTTTCTTAGCTGTTTCACTGGCCCTGTCTGAGGCGTACCTAGAAGGCTGTCGGTCCACTCATACCGGAAGGTCTTGCGCTCTCTCTCGGCCTTAACTTTCCTTGATTTAGAGATCAGGACTAAACATGGCATGTGGATCACTCCCATGGTCATTCAAAACAGTCCACTTTACATTAAGGACTGATGACTGGGAGACAAATATTCGAATTGCCCCCCTTAACAATCGAATTGCGCCCCTGTGGGGGCATGGGCCCCACGTTGGGAAACACTGGTCTATATCATATTGCTATAAGTGTTTTTCTCGCTATACAAGTAGAAACCTTTTGCGAGGCAGACTTTGGCAATGTTCTAGATAGACTTTTGACTTTCATATGTCTTAGCAGATGCTTGTCACTCCTATGTAAACTAGCCTAGTCGCCTTTTTTTGTGTGCATTTAGTTGTACATACTATAGTTCATGGACTATATTTCTTTTATTCTTACCACGACCGTGGCTAAGTAGAGACTAAACCGGACAGATAAGCAATGTGGCTGTTCTGGGTGGTTACTTCAATTAGAATTGTTGTATAGCTCATTTTGTAGCTATACATTATTATTACTAATTAATAATGCATTATGGTATTATGTTGAGTATCATTATATTTATATGTATATTTTGAATTGGTATACTTTATGTGTATTTGATGTGAGATTTATTGGACATAGGCAAACCTACCAGTATGAATGGGGTTGTGCTATCTTGTTCGCGCATTGGCATAGGCCTATGATTGTTGTTGATGCAGAGGTGTAGTGGTACGGACCTTACCCACAATTGGTATAGGGTATATGGTGCTTAACCCTTTAAGTGTGTTGTGGACGAGCGTTCACGGTAACTCACAGGGGTCTTTCACAAAGCTGGTCATGGCATGCAAACCCGGAGATCAGGTACTGTCATGATACCATTACCAACCCTGGGATCTGCTAACCCAATATCAGAAAAAGCGGTGGTGAGGAACGGCATGTTTGCCTAAATTAGGGACATGAACATAGGACACTTCATTCATCATGACGGACGTCAGAAGGGATGGCAGGACTTGTAATAACTACAGGCTTGTTAGACTGGAAAAGTCCTTCCCAGACTAGACAGTAGAATAGAGATATAGAGGAGAGTGATCGCAGCACAAGCTGGAAGAGAGACTTGGCCATATTGGTCATTGTATAGGGGATGATATAATATATGTATTAATTATGATTGTACTGATGTAGAACTAGATAATAAACATTCTTGATATTCTCTTCCAAGCCCTCAACAGAAGCCCAGTTTCCATGCTGTGATAACAGAGGAACTAGGGGATACAGGATAGAACATTACTGTTCTGAAACCGTCCGGCTGTGTGCTGATCTGAATATAGGTGGAGATCTTACCATAGCTGCTTAGCTGATCTGGATCACAGATCCAGATAGGAGACAAGGAACATTAAAGTTATGTAATGTTTGTCATCACTATCTATATGTAATGGTCATATTGTAAAACTTATATGAATTCACCATCATCATCATAATAACCATCAATAACTAATGATAGAAAATAAATATTGCAGTTTGTTTTAACTATGTTATCTGTTTTTTTTTTCAATCGTGCATGCATGTTTGTGTGTGTATATTGGTGGGGGATTACTTAAGTATTAGGTAGGGGAAAGCAGTCAGAGGGGATAATCTGCCCTGGCTAGAAATCCGTTTGGAGATGGAAACCTAGTCAACTAACTTTCCCTTTTTCCACTTCCTGGAGAATACCCAGCCCAGCTAATTTAACGATCCACTTGTAGCGGTAAGCTTGAATATGCATGGGCATCATCTTTATCTCAGACATATATATTTTGTTCAAAGTCAATTTCTGACTATTTGGGGTTGTTAACCAGTGATAAGTACTTTTACCATTAGTGGTGGCACCCCCACTTCCGACAAGATATCAGCGCCAGACTTGTTATACTATGATAGATGTCAGCGTCAGACTTGTTATACTATGGCAGATGTCAGTGCCAGTCTTGTTATACTATGATAGATGTCAGCGCCAGACTTTTTATATTATGACAGATAGTCAGCGTCAGACTTGTTATACTATGACAGATATCAGCGCCAGACTTGTTATACTATGACAGATGTCAACGCCTAGACTTTTTATATTATGATAGATGTCAGTGTCTGACTTGTTATACTATGACAGATGTCAGCGCCAGACTTGTTATGCTATGACAGATGTCAACGCCAGACTTGTTATACTATAACAGATGTTATCATTAGACTGACTATACCATGACAGATGTCAGGGCCAGACTTGTTATACTATGACAGATGTTAGCATTAGACTGACTATACCATGACAGATGTCAGCGCCAGACTTGTTATACTATGACAGATGTTAGCGCCAGACTTGTTATACTATGATAGATGTTAGCATTAGACTGACTATACCATGACAGATGTCAGCGCCAGACTTGTTATACTATGACAGATGTCAGCGCCAGACTTGTTATACTATGACAGATATTAGCATTAGACTGACTATACCATGACAGATGTCAGCACCAGACTTGTTATACTATGACAGATGTTAGCGTCAGACTTGTTATACTATGACAGATGTTAGAATTAGACTGACTATACCATGACAGATGTCAGCGCCAGACTTGTTATACTATGACAGATGTTAGCGCCAGACTTGTTATACTATGACAGATGTTAGTATTAGACTGACTATACCATGACAGATGTCAGCACCAGACTTGTTATACTATGATAGATGTCAGCGCTAGACTGACTATACCATGAAAGATGTCAACGCCAGACTTGTTATACTATGACAGATGTTAGCATTAGACTGACTATACCACGACAGATGTCAGCGCCAGATTTGTTATACTATGACATATGCCAGCGCCAGACTTACTATACCATGACAGATGTCAGCGCCAGACTTGTTATACTATGATAGATGTCAGCGCCAGACTTGCTATACTATGACAGATGTCAGCGCCAGACTTACTATACCATGACAGATGTCAGCGCCAGACTTGTTATACTATGACAGATGTTAGCGTCAGACTTGTTATACTATGACAGATGTTAGCATTAGACTGACTATACCATGACAGATGTCAGCGCCAGACTTATTATACTATGACAGGTGTTAGCGCTAGACTTACTATACCATGACAGATGTCAGCGCCAGACTTGTTATACTAGGACTGATGTTAGCATTAGACTTACTATACCATGACAGATGTCAGCGCCAGACTTGTTATACTATGACAGATGTTAGCGCCAGACATGTTATACTATGACAGGTGTTAGCATTAGACTGACTATACCATGACAGATGTCAGCGCCAGACTTGTTATACTATGACAGATGTCAGCGCCAGACTTGTTATACTATGACAGGTGTCAGCGCCAGACTTGTTATACTATGACAGATGTTAGCGCCAGATTTGTTATACTATGATAGATGTTAGCATCAGACTGACTATACCATGACAGATGTCAGCTCCAGACTTGTTATACTATGACAGATGTTAGCATTAGACTGACTATACTATGACAGATGTCAGCGCCAGACTTACTATACCATAACAGATGTCAGCGCCAGACTTGTTATACGATGACAGATGTCAGCGCCAGACTTACTATACCATGACAGATGTCAGCGCCAGACTTGTTATACTATGACACATGTCAGTGCCACATTTGTTATACTATGATAGATGTTAGCATTAGACTGACTATACCATGACAGATGTCAGCGCCAGACTTATTATACTATGACAGATGTTAGCGCCAGACTTGTTATACTATGACAGGTGTTAGCATTAGACTGACTATACCATGACAGATGTCAGCGCCAGACTTGTTATACTATGACAGATGTCAGCGCCAGACTTGTTATACTTTGACAGGTGTCAGTGCCAGACTTGTTATACTATGACAGATGTTAGCGCCAGATTTGTTATACTATGATAGATGTTAGCATCAGACTGACTATACCATGACAGATGTCAGCTCCAGACTTGTTATACTATGACAGATGTTAGCAATAGACTGACTATACTATGACAGATGTCAGCGCCAGACTTACTATACCATGACAGATGTCAGCGCCAGACTTACTATACCATGACAGATGTCAGCGCCAGACTTGTTATACTATGACACATGTCAGCGCCAGATTTGTTATACTATGATAGATGTTAGCATTAGACTGACTATACCATGACAGATGTCAGCGCCAGACTTGTTATACTATGACAGATGTCAGCGCCAGACTTGTTATACTATAAACAGATGTTAGCGCCAGATTTGTTATACTATGATAGATGTTAGCATTAGACTGACTATACCATGACATATGTCAGCTCCAGACTTGTTATACTATGACAGATGTTAGCATTAGACTGACTATACCATGACAGATGTCAGCGCCAGACTTATTATACTATGACAGATGTCAGCGCCAGACTTACTATACCATGACAGATGTCAGCGCCAGACTTGTTATACTATGACAGATGTCAGCGCCAGATTTGTTATACTATGATAGATGTTAGCATTAGACTGACTATACCATGACAGATGTCAGCTCCAGACTTGCTATACTATGATAGATGTTAGCATTAGACTGACTATACCATGACAGATGTCAGCTCCAGACTTGTTATACTATGATAGATGTTAGCATTAGACTGACTATACCATGACAGATGTCAGCGCCAGACTTGTTATACCATGACAGATGTCAGCTCCAGACTTGTTATACTATGATAGATGTTAGCATTAGACTGACTATACCATGACAGATGTCAGCGCCAGATTTGTTATACTATGACAGATGTCAGCGCCAGACTTACTATACCATGACAGATGTCAGCGCCAGACTTGTTATACTATGACAGATGTTAGCATTAGACTGACTATACCATGACAGATGTCAGCGCCAGATTTGTTATACTATGACAGATGTCAGCGGCAGACTTACTATACCATGACAGATGTCAGCGCCAGACTTGTTATACTATGACAGATGTTAGCATTAGACTGACTATACCATGACAGATGTCAGCGCCAGACTTGTTATACTATGACATATGTCAGCGCCAGACTTGTTATACTATGACAGATGTTAGCGCCAGACTTGTTATACTATGACAGATGTTAGCGCTAGACTTACTATACCATGACAGATGTCAGCGCTACCCTTCCTACACTATTTTCGATGTTACCATGACTGAAACGATGCGTTCTACTTCTTAATCTAGTGCACCAGTGGCGGGGTAGTGGGATCACCATATGCCGGTTTGTTGGGCGTTAACATTGACTTCTCATTCAGAAGACAATGGCCAACTGACTGACTGACTGGCTGACTGACTGACTGGCTGACTGACTGGCACCTTGCTGTCTTGACAGACGACAGTTTATAAGGTGGAGTTATACCTCTCCATAGCACAAAGTATGGTCTGAAGTTAGGGGCCATGTGTTGCCCATGCAGCATGATCCCTCTCTTGCCCTGCCTAGTATACTCTAGAGCAGGGGTCACCAAACTACGGCCTGAGGGCCGGATCCAGCCCGCGACATAATTTCATCCAGCCCGCCGACGGTACTTGAACTTGATTAATATATCGTATGGAACACGAGACGTTGCAATACACTTTAAATGTAAATATTATGTTTAGAATAATAGGAGATCTTCACACGTGCGGAAATTCCATGGCTGTTATGTTTCTTTAATTTACTATTTTCAAATTTAAATTATTGTATCTAGATTTTCTTGGTTATTGTAATTGCCAACGAGCGCTTGCCGATGTAACTAGGGGTATTGGGATGCTGTTACGTTGACAATCATTGTATAACGTACGCTGATACACAGTGAACACAACTCATTGCCTCAGAGTTATAGAATGGCATCATGTAGTTTCTCTGCGACACAGCCACTGTTCCGTCTACACACCATATCTTCTACACACTTATCGTAGAACGGCCTGCTATCCAGGCTAACTGTTAATATACAAGTGTACACACACGAATCTGTTAAACCCTACTTACACCAGTCCTGTTAGACATGGCCGCAGGCGCTTACATTCACAGACCGGCAACTTCTGCACACGACATAACTGGACCTCGTGCTGTAGAGTGAACATGTCCGACCGCCTGGTCGCGGTAATGCATTTCTCAGCCATGGGTACACGCTGAGGATATTTAGCGTACAATCAGTTGCTAGCCGTCGATGTCTTTCGACATTTTAATTACGACAGTGAAGACTACGTTCTCGGCTCCCTGCCTGGTCATTCGATTTGTACCCAATGGTCTCCAGCTCTCTGACTCTCGTCTTTGTCCCCCCCCCCCCCCCCGCCTCTCGACCTATCCGTTCACGTGGTTTCCGTTTCCGATTCCGATTTCCGAAAAAAAAGAAACTTTCCACCTCGTTCAACCCGTCTTAATGACGTTGGTTATAGTTGTGGTGGTTCATAGTGCGGTATAGGTTTTCTGGTCTTTTGTGCGTTGGACAGCTTCTATTTCTGCATGTCTGGCCGAGTTCCTCTTTTTGCCATCCTTTTTGCATCTGTCGTTTTGCTGGTGTGTCTGCTGTCATTATCGGTTTGCCCATCCCTCTCGTTTGGTGTTTTCTTGTCCGGGGCTGACCCTGGGGGGTGGGGAGGGGCTGCCTGTTATCGGCTGGGCTTATTTTCTTGGGTCTTTGTTCAGCGGTTTTTTGTCAAGCGTAGGGGTCGGATTGTATCATCTCTCTTGTCCATCGTTGGGGAGGTGTCCTACCGTCTCCTCTTGTCCCACTCCGGAGAGGTTTCCTGCACGTCCCTCTTATCCATCGTCAGGGAGGTTTCCCATCTTCTTCTCCATCGTTGGGGCAATTTCCACCCTTCTCCTTGTCTCCCCCGTCGGAGACGGTCGTGTCGTCTCTCTATTGTCCCCCATTTGAGAGTTTTAACGCACCCCTATAAATTTCCTATTGTCTGGTTTTCGTGTGGTCGAGTTTTTCCTCACTGTATTTTTATTTTGCTGTTGGCTTTATTTTATGTTGGTTATATTTCTTTCCCTGTTCTTGCAATGAATTGTTTTGTAAGCTGTTGTACTTCTTTGTCGCCTTTCACCTGTAGGCATTCCTTCATCGTCATCGTAGTGTTTCTTGATTGGAAGTATTCTACTAGGTCCCTGCGTTCCTGGGCATAGGCTGTGCACGATAGTAGGTAGTGTTCTATAGTGTTTTCCTCCCGGCAATCAATGCAATGTGGTCGGGTGATTTTATCTTTCCATTTCCCGATTCTCAATCTCCATAGTTTCTTGTACGTTGGTATTTTTGTGTTGTCTTTCACTTGACTTTTCATACTTGGTTCTCTGAGCATGTGGTAAGCGTGTCGTCCTTTATTGCTGTCTCTCCATTGTTGTTTCCATTTGTCGATTACTGGTTGTTTGATAATGCTTTTTGCCTCCAGAATGCCGAGTCCTGTGTTTACTATATTCTGGCTGCTTGTCCCGCGTTTTGCGGCCACGTCTGCCCTCTAATTGCCAGTTATTCCTCTGTGTGCTGGTATCCATGCAATTGTGATCTGGCATCCCATACTTTTTAGTTTTGTTGTTAGTGTTAGTATTTTCTCTTTCAGGTCTTGTCTGTTCACTTTAGAGTGGTTTCCTAGCGCTTGTACTGCAGATAGTGAGTCCGTCAGTATAGTTAGTTTTATAGAGGGGTTCTCTGTTGCTATTTCTAGTCCTTTCATAATTCCTACTAGTTCTGCCGTGTATACCGATGCATTGTCTGTTATTTTGTACTCCTTTTGGATGTTTCGGTATGTTACTACTACTCCTGCCCCTACCTCCCCATTCTCGTTCTTTGATCCGTCTGTGTATATAGTGAGGTTGTCCGTGCTTAATTGTCTTATGTATTCCTCCGCTATGTCTTTAGCTTCCCTGTCCTCTGTTGATTTTGGCCCTTACGTATAACCGCTTCCCGGTGTCTTTCTTTGCTCTGACCACCCATGACAATTCATCCTACCGTTGTTCTATAAACCAGACTCGTGGCATTAATGTTTGCTTATTTCGCGCCATCCCAAGTTCTTCCCCGGTTCGTGGTAGCGCCGCCTACGCTCAGACATTACCATGGTTTCCATGGCAACACACACACAAACACACACACACACACACACACACACACACACACACACACATACACACTCACGCACACATCTCTCTCTTACCCAGATGAGTCCGGCTGTCAACACAGATCCGATGCTCAAGAAATATTTCTTTCTTTGTGCCAGTTATCCATTTTATAAATATGTAACAAGGATTTCTTTGTTTGACAGTGATAAGTAGGTGAACTAAAAGTGTGAATAGAGGCAATAAAGTAGCACAAATGGCATACACATGTCATAGAATCCACGTGTTATTACGAAAATAATATCCACAGCTCAGAAAAATTCCCCAGTCGAGGTGTTAATCGAGCTGGTCTCTAGGCCAGTGGTTTTCAATCTTTCTGCTGAATCAGATACTTAGGCAAATGTTTGCGTTGCTCAAGTAACTATGTACGATGAAACAAGTGGCTGTCCTACTTTATGTAATAAACCAAATGGGCAGAAATGTTGCATTTAGGCGATTTCGGTCTGTTTCAGCGGAACCCCTGGCTGCCACTCGCGGAACCCCGGTTGAAACACACTGCTCTGGGCTGTTTATTTAGGTCGACCCTATTTAAATATTTTGAAGACCTTATTATGTGATGTATTCTATGTCCTAAGGTACCTATGAATTTTATATGTACTTTTGGTCGGCCGTAACTTCGACAGTGACCTCTAGTCTTCTGCTTTTCTTGTGTTTCAATCGGATTCTAATTATGTTTCTAATTAAATGTCTTTTTCTTTTTCAGATCCTGTGTACTTCAAACTTCATTATGGCTACTAAAAAGAAAAGAGGATGCCGAGTGTCGAGTTTTCATTGAAGAATGGGGAGTAAAGTACTTCTTTGTGGAAATAAAGGACCAGAAAACCAGTTGCGTAAAATACAGTGAAAGTGTTGCCGTTTCGAAAGAGCACACTACGAAACTTAACATCAATCAACATATTCAAAGTTTTCTGGAAAGTTACGCTCTGAGAGTCCGTGAAACGTGGTTTAGAAACACAAAGAAATTTCTTCACGAGAAAGTTTGCTGAAAATGAATCTGTCACTCGTACAAGTTACAAAATAGTGCATAAGATGGCAGAACGAGGAAAACTGTTTACTAATGGTAACATCTTCAAAGAATGTATGATGGAAGCAGCAAATGACTTGTGTCCCGAAAAAGCTGAAATGTTTGGAACTATCAGCCTTTCGGCAAGTTCAATTGTGCGAAGAACAGAAGAACATGTAAATAACATAGTGCTACAGATACGCGAGAAAACTAGGAGCTTGTTCTGGCATTCTCTGGCGCTGGATGAGTCAACAGATCTTTCAAGTACGTCAAAACTTCTCGTGTTCATTCATGGTGTCAATTTGCACTTTCAAATAACGGAATTGTTGGCATCCGTTTGCAGCATGCATAGAACAACAACTGGAAAATACATTTTCATGGAAGTGTAAAAAGATTTGCAAGACTAAAAATTCAGTGCAATCAGCTTTGTGGTGTTACAGTTGATGGAGGAAGAAAAAATACATGGCTGGAGTGAGGAAGGTTCTATTGGGGCAGATCAGGATCCAGTTGGAATATTTGCAAATTCCGTGCGCGCTGTTCATACACAGCATTATACATAAGCAATCAAACTTTGGGAAAGACTTAGATATTTCTTGTGTACTTAAACCAGTCATTCCTGCTGTAAAATTCATTCGGGGACATGCACTCAATCACCGTCAGTTCCAGGCTTTTCTTGAAGAAATTGATTCTGAATTCTGTGACTTGCCTTATCACACATCAGTGAGGTGGCTCAGCTGCGTAAAGTCATGCATCGTTTTTACAAGCTCCCAGCTGTAAAAATCCTATCTGGCTGTCAAAGTTGTCATTTTTGGTCGACATCAAATCCCACATGAGTGAACTGAATTTGAAACTTCAGGGAAAGGATAACCTAGTCTGTGATCTTTACAGAATAATCAAAGGATTTCGGAGAAAGCTGTCATTGATTTAAGCACAACGAGAGGGAGAAAACGTTTCTTATTTGCACTGTTTCAAAGAGTTTTGCGCTACAATCACCGAAGATCTCAACCACGAACAATTATTCGTGACTTAAAGAAGAACGTTTCTGAGAGATTTTCAGGTCTTGACAGAATTGTGAGAGACATTCTTCTGTTCCAGAATCCGTTTGATTGCAACCTTGATGATGTGCCAGTTGAACTGCAGTTGGAGCTCATTGATTTGCAAACATGTGACTTGTTGAAAGAGAATCACAGAGAAAGAAAACTAGTTGAAGTTTACAGCTGCTTACCTGATTTGAGTTTCCGAAACTGAAGTAATTTGCCGCTGGGATGACATCAGTGTTTGGAACAACTTATGTATGTGATTAAACTTTCTCGAAAATGAAGTATGTGAAGTCAACACATTGATCGGGATTGACTCTTGAACATTTGAAAGCAATTCTCTTGATTGGATGCAGCAATTCCAAACCAGACATTGATGATATTTTAAAAGCCAAATATCAGTTTCACAAATCTCACTAACCTTTTTTTGCTGCTTAGATTGTGAGATTCGGATATGTGCACACTAGGTCTGATGTAACTATCTTTTTGCTAACGTAGCTTCTTTGATAACTTTTTTGTTAGTAAATAAATATGTTGGTTGTCCTTGTTGTTTTGTGCATTGCACGCCACTTACCCATGACTAACTTAGCTTTTCGTCTTTTCCCCAGAGCTTTCTTTCTGGCTTGCAAGTATTGTTAAAATTAGTTGCATATCCTTTACAGGATGTTTGCAGTCAACACTAAGATATTGTGTTGTTGTCGATGTCTTGGCAAGTTTACGCTCAGTAATTTGCCATTGCTTTCTGAACGATCGACACCCATCCGTAGCGTAAAAAACCAGCGCAACGCTATCTGCTGCCATATGGCGCGCAGCTGTGTTTCGAACGCGGGTATACGGGATTACGCACCGCGTGCGTAAGACCTTCGATACCGACGCAAGTATTGTACAGAATGAGTTTGCCCCCTGCGCTCGTCACTTTGTCAGTTTTCCGGCCCGCAGTGAAAAATGTTTGGTGATCCCTGCTCTAGAGGAAAGGTAACACCAATACGTCTGGAACAAGACAAACTGCAGAAGCTGTCGGATCAACAACGCAACGCTCTAACTGCTTGCTTGTCTTATTCTCCATCCTAGATCAGTTACCAACCTAGGCTTAGGGCCTGGCATGCCCTGCCATAACGTTTAGTCTTCAGGATGCATTTCCTCGCACTAGATTAAGGCTTGTACCCTCCCAATTGCACTCCTCCATCAGAAGCCGTAGGCACAATATGTGGTGTCGGGTTTGATGAGCGCCGACCAACATTCGGCGCTAATAGAAAGCAGGTAGTACCTTCTAATGTCATATGGTAGATCAGTCATATCTGACTAAAACCTGACAGCAGAAAATAAAATTGCAATGAAAATTAACCCGTGGTTGGGGTTCATTGCAACATCATGGTTTTGTTTGAGATGGCAAGATGTGGGGAGGAATGGTCGCCCAGGTCAGTCGACAGGACTTTTGATGCTGATGACGTGCTCTGTAATATCATCATCATCATGTGCCCTGACAACTGGTGTAGGTGTTAATGTCTCTCCACTGATCTTTGCCCTTGATGTTCCTGATCAACGCTGCTGATTATATTCCTCCATGCCACTATCTCAAACCATCCAGCATCATTCTTTCGGTGAATGCTATATAAGAATGAAAACAGGCAAACAAGTGAGTGCGTTGAAATAAAAAAAAAAATTCAATTTTATTTATGTTAAAATGGAAGACAAGCCACTTTGAATTGGGATTATTTTCTTAAAGCGGATAGACAATTCTGGTAGAAGCTCTCGTGACACACACAACAATGTTCAATGAGCGAGTTGAACATGGACCCACATTCCGTGCACCCATACATAATCCTATGGTTCAGGACATCCCTTGGGATGGCCGCAAGGTCACATGTGATACAGGGGCTCTCTCTGGGTGCAGTGAAGACGCTCTGGGCGCGGGTAGAATCCGGCGTTAGGGCGATGAGGACAACCATCGACAGAAGTAAAATGGAAACACGTGAGATCATAGTTGTGGACGTTTTCTCCGTTGATTGGTTGAACTGTGAACTTGCAATATTTGTGTCGGTGTAATCAGCAATTTGAAACTGTGAATAGGAAAAAGAAACACGTTGATTTCCAACAATCATAACAGCACATTCCAGCTCATTTCTACTTCGCTTTCTATCTCCCATTGGGACGTATGCCATAGATCAATCCACACCAGCATTCATATTTTTGGCTGTCTTTTTTATTTTATAGTTCTTCTTCTTCTTCTTCTTCTTCTTCTTCTTCTTCTTCTTCTTCTTCTTCTTCTTCTTCTTCTTCTTCTTCTTCTTCTTCTTCTTCTTCTTCTTCTTCTTCTTCTTCGTCTTTCATTTTCCAGTCAACAACTTCTGTTCTCCTCTTCGTCAATCAACATATTCTTCTAACCATCATCACCTCTCTCCACCGATGCCTATCCCATACCCCCACACACACTCATACAACCTACTACCACGACAAATCTCAATTGACATTTTACTTTTGAGAAGAGAAAACATGTTGGAAGCATGCACACACGCAACCAAAAAAAAAAAGAAAAAAGAAAGAAACAAATACTATCCTCCTCTGCATGTATAAGAACGGACTAATTTTGAAGCTTATAGTTTCCCTTCCTCGTTATTGAAGTGTTTATCGTAACGACCAGACAATTATCTCAATAAGAATGACGATAATTTACCCGACGTCACACCATAATATCCCAAGAATTTACACTATACTATTATCAACGTAAAACTGAGAGAGTGAATTTGGACTTTTTTCTCTGGGCTGTGTCCTCCAGGTCGATTATATTCATCCTGCAGCGTGCAATAATGGATGTGGATATTAAAACATGTTGCGATTAGCGTGTTTTTTTGGGTGTCAAATGTGATCGATCAATTTATAACAATATTGAACTGATATTTACTACTACTACTACTACTACTACTACTACTACTACTACTACTACTACTACTACTACTACTACTACTACTACTACTACTACTACTACTACTACTACTACTGCTGCTGCTGCTGCTGCTGCTGCTACTACTACTACTGCTGCTGCTGCTGCTGCTACTACTACTACTACTGCAACTACTACTATTACAACTACTACTACAACTCCTACTACTACTATTACAACTACTACTACAACTCCTACTACTACTACTACTACACTACTGCTACTACACTACTTCTACTACTAATACCTACTACTACTACTACTACTACTACTACTACTACTACTACTACTACTACTACTACTACTACTACTACTACTACTACTACTACACTTCTACTACTACTACTATAACTACTACTACTACTACTACTACTACTACTACTACTACTACTACTACTACTACTGCTGCTGCTGCTGCTGCTGCTGCTACTACCACTACTACTACTACTACTACTACTACTACTACTACTGCACTACTACTATTACAACTACTACTACAACTCCTACTACTACTACTACTACTACTACTGCTACTACACTACTTCTACTACTACTACTACTACTACTACTACTACTACTACTTCTACTACTACTACTACTACTACTACTACTACTACTACTACTACTACTACTACTACACTTCTACTACTACTACTATAACTACTACTACTACTACTACTACTACTACTACTACTACTACTACTACTACTACTACTACTACTACTACTACTACTACACTTCTACTACTACTACTACAACTACTACTACTATTACTACTACTACTACTACTACTACTACTACTACTACTACTACTACTGCTATTACTCCTCCTGTTATTATGTAAGGACAAATGGGTTCGCTATTAAACTTCCGGTGCGCTGACTAGTAAGGTGGAGAAAGGAATGTTTCGTATGGAATGGCTCACCTCGGTTCAGAGGTCACAAATTGTAAGAATTGTATGAAATTTCAGCCCTGGCCATGCGTGAGTGTGGAGGGAATGATAGGTTGATAATCTTTCAGGGAATGTATCTCGTGATTGGAGATTACCTATGGACTACGTAGAAGTGATCGTGCATTTGTGGAACCAGGTGGAGAAAACAGTGGGACAGACTGAACATCCGTATGTGGAGAGAATAATATCGCGGGAGATCGGCAGGGGCTCTTGCCGAATCTCAAAACTGTGAGGGAAGACCAGGAGAACTTTCAGTCAGATTTCATTTGGAACCATTAGCAGTATGACTCTCTGCTGGCTGTTGAACGAGGGGACGGAGGGCTTGTTCGAATGTCCTGAGTGCAGTGTGATGTCGTTTCTTAACTTAACTCAACTTTGGTGTTTGGGGGGAGGGGAGGGGGGAGATAATATGCTCCAGTAAGGGTTAAGATACAGACAGATAAGGTTTGAACCCTGGCGCTGTCACTATGTGTAAGTACATGTCTGTTATCCATGTAGTGAGGAGTGTTGGGTATATGAGGCTAAGCCTGAAGTCAACATTTAAGTCCAAATGTCCGGTGTAAGGGTTGAACCCGCTACCTCGGCATCAACACACCCGATGTTTAAGAACAAGAGCTCTTATCCATTCGGCCATGGTGACCTCCTAGCGTCCTCTCTTGAGAAATGTTGACTTCTTGTCCTTGACCTTGGGACATAAATTACAAGTACTTCAGAAGTCGAAATCTTTTCGCCTGATGGCGAGGGACACTGGTAATAGGGAATGCTAATCCACACGCAAAATAAGTGGTAGATTGTGTATGGACTACGTTTGGGTTCAAAGCGAGCGAACGCAACACCCTAAGCTTACGAACCAGAATGGGTGTGCAAACTCGGTGCTGGATCTATACATCTGCCGAGAGACATGTTAGGGTGTAATTAGGTCATCATCCATCACAGCATACAGGAACTGTTTCAAGGGTGATTAGGTCAAGGTTGTTTAGGTCAAGGTTGATCATGAGTTTTAGATATTCCATTGTAAACAGACACCCATCCCCGAGACCAGAGTGACAGCGTTGGGGATAAAGTCAAAGTTCGCGAATATTCTAATGTCCCTCTCAAATGCCCTACGTACAACATAGATTTCAAGGAATAATTCTTTCACCACGACAGAGATGACACATCTAATATTATTTGATAATGATTGATTGACTGATTTAGGAATCGACATCACAGCATTCGGGGCATTCCCATAAGTGCTCCGTCCCCATCCTCAGCAGCCAGCGAAGAGTTCCAACACTAATATTATTTGATAAGATCTTGGTAAACCAAATATATAATAACTACAACGATGTTTAACAGAAATATAGTATACTGGTGATCAGCTGATGAACTAAATAGTATTTGATAATGACATCGGTGATAACCAAAATATTATATGATCAAATAACAATTTGCGCGCCACCACACAAAGCGAGCACAGGCAAAGTTTCTAAGAATGAACGCCTTATCTCAGATCTAATGGGGTTGCTGTCCACCTATAGAGGAAGGAGACGTAAAGATATCAGTGCCGGCTCAGTCAGAATCCCCGATTTAAACACTTTGTCAGACTTATTGGGGACGGCCAACGGTCACAGGTGTGAAATGGCCAGTCGCTCAGAGAGAATTTATGAAGGGCTAGAGAGTCAGAACTACACAAAGTGTGAACTAAAACGGCTTGTCTACGAAACCACTTCCCCTAACACCGACAGGCCAAATGCAGAGTGACGAGAGAAAAGGGTGGGAGGTAGATAAGAATAATTAAGTACCGTATCTTGCTTGCTTGCGTTCGCTGACTGTGATCTCCAGCGTGAAGTCTTGTATGTCGGATGAAGACATCCTGTTGTCCAACATCAGTGTTATGTCATACAGGACCTGAGGTTTGCGTGAGTATCCGTTGTCCCATGCCTGGCTTATAGATGTGCAGACTGGTGGTCCCTCGCCGTGCAGGCAGATACTCTCCGACTTCGGAGGAAAAGTACCGAATAAATAGACGGAAAGTTAGCATTATCATGAAAAGTGTCTATTCGAAAAACAGCTCTCAAATGGAGCTCCAGGTTAGATCCGGTTAAGTGACAATGAGGAGAGACCAGGTGGATTCAGGACTGGCAGTGGGCCAGAATACACGTCAACTCTCATTTCCTGCCAGTATAGAACCTTGCGGTGTATGGCAGGGGGTCTTGAGCCAGAGGAATTAAGACCGCCTGGCTAGTGCAGTCGCCGCGAACTATGCAGGTTAGAGTTTTCTTTTTGCCCCCGACAGAAAAAAACAAACAAAACTCCACACCATACCGAGGATTTGAATCCGGGTCTCTCGAAGGAGAATCCGGCATTCTGGCCACTCTGTTGGATTCGATTAAGCATTATCTCACCTGTATTCCTGATTCCATACCACAGACATCAACAACAGTTATGTAATGTATTACATCGGTGATGTATATTTGCATTATTCATTAATACCATCATCCTGCAAATACAGTTTTTTCCCCTTCATACTGATAGTAAATAAAGAGTTGTAGTTTGTTTTAACGTTTTAACTCATAGTTATCTGTTATTTTCCAAGTGTGCATACTTGTGTGTGTGTGTGTGTGTGTGTGTGTGTGGGGGGGGGGATGAATGTGTGTGTGTGTGTGTGTGTGCGCGTGTGTGTGTGTACCTTGCTGGCGGGCTTTATTGTAATCAAGAAAGTGATATTGTCAGAGGGAAATCATTCCCTGCCTAGTAGTCTAGTAGTAGAAATAAATCTCGGCACCTAACCTTCTCCTTCCAATTCCTTGGGGATATGTGGCATAACCACTATCCACCATTATTCAGTTACCAAGAATGCACGCCAAAGAGAGGGGAGAAAATACATAACAATTGACTTCTCAACTCAAAACTGAAACTGGACAAGTGACAGATGACGTCAATTCTAGGGAATATTTCATCAGCCAAAACTCAGGAGATCATTGGAGAAAAACCGACACGTGACAACGCCTCTATTCGAAAACCCGGTTATAATATGTTAATCGTGCACTCTTTCTACAAACTGCCTGATGAACAGACGTGAAAGCTAGTGTGACCGATTTTCAAATAGGGAAGGCAGAATGTCTGAATCCGAGGTAAGCTTGTTAATTCCTTAGATTAGACTGATGACCAGATGTATCAAGTATCAAGTAATGGTATCCAGTGTTTGTAATGTCAATTGAAATGTATTATTATAAATTAAAACCTCTGAAATGTAAAATGCTCGACTGTTAGATTCTGACTACGCAAAGCCGATTCCCGGGCAAACTGACAATCTACTACTCTCTTCGAATACTGCAATCTCTGATATTCTTAAAGATAATTATTAACTTTAAGAAGTGCATAATAATACTACATTCTATTCTGGACAACTGTACGAAGTGATGATTCTAAAGCAATCTTGTGCCTTTCATCAGAAACACTGCTAAAAATGCTATCACTATCTACAGCTATAAGACAGTTCGTGTACTAGAATGAGTGCTTTGTTCTAAAACAGACTTATCTATGTCTATTTTCAATTTAGAAAGCTGAAAGAGAAATCAAATCTTTCCTTTCTCCTTCATCTATTGAATAAATTGGGTTTGATGGAATAAATATTTATATTTGTGTCAATTTGTAATTAGATAAAGGCACTTATGAACTGCATTACATCAGAAAAGTTGTGCTTCGCGGAACTCCACCACCAGAAGTTGACTTAACTCATTACTCAACACAACTTAAAAACACAACCCCACACCACCCAACACTCAACACCACACCACCCAACACTCAACACAACAACAACAACAGATAATGGGAAAGGAGTTATTATACAAAGAAGAAGAAGAAGTTGGTTAATTGGGAAAACACAGAGAATCATTTATACACACTACAAACCCAATTGAGTGATAGAAATGTTATAAATGTATGTCATTTATTTACATGCATCTTGACACCTCCTCACTCTTGTCACTGTCTTACTGTACACGTCTCACCGACCCCAGGTCCAATGAGAACTTACATACAGCAGGAACCAGTTGATAGAAGGCGTACACAGTGTGATAAACTCTGACCACCCCAAATTAACCCAACACTAGATTAGAGAAAAGAGGAGGGAGGGGAACTAGTTCCTACTTCAGGAATTTAGGTTTTTTCCGACCTACTTCTAGAATATTGCATTGGTAGGATTGTATATGTTTATGTGAATTTTACACAGTGAAGTCTTGGTGGCAACCCATTGGCAACCCATTGGCAAACCAATTGGCATCCAACTGGCAACCAACTGGCCAACCAACCAAACCAGACCACCGAGAGAAAGAGATGAACCGCACTTGAGATGGAAGAAGACTTGGCCATGAGCAGAGTGGGGGAGGCCTTCAGAGATGCTACACGGGCAGAACTGAAGTGGATTCATCAGTCAATGGACCCAGGCTTTTCCTAATCTTCCAAATCATAAGGTTTTCCATTTCTCGAAAGAACACACACAACACTCAGTATCAGAACTGATACCTAAAGGTAGACTCATCATATCCACACTCAACATGTACAACATTCAAATGTTTACCATGATTTCACACTTGTTGTTATCATGTATTGATGCTTATTTGTTGATGATCTGTGACATTGGTCCTATATGCATTTTTCTAATTTATCTTGTATAAACTACCATAGAAAATGTATGTAGATGGCCTAGAGACACAGGCCCAGTCAATAAATAATTAACATTATGCGATCTTATTTGCATTTGTCTGTCCAACCTATCTGTGATGCACCTTCTTATGTGTGTACACCATGTTGTCAAGATCTATTGTGATTGGTTATGTGTTTAATTGTTTAAAGATAAATTAACCCATGAAGAAATATTAAATTGGGAGGAAAGACTCTGTCTATCAACTGCTCAACATCCATGCTTTCTTAACATAAATCAGGCTGAGAGAATTCTCCAGACTTTCCTCAGATTTGATAAACAAATAGGGGGCTCAAGAGCTAAAATAATCCTTGGAGAAGGGGCAGAATCCCAATTAGTATATTTTATTCTCACCAGGGCCATAATCTATATCTCCTAGCCTAAATTATATATGACGAGGCCTGCAGATAACTCGAGGGTCATATTCTGGGGTTATTGAAGATAGAAGAGGATGGGGCCCAACTTCTTTGATTAGAAATGGGGCATGCACCACAGTGATTTCCCACTCCCTTCAGAATATATGACAGGATACCAAGACCAGCTAATTATACATAGCAACGAGACATTGTCAGCCGTACTCTTGGGTATCCAGGGACTAGGTACGTCTTCATTCTGTAATAGACAAGTGTCCCGAATTGCTCTGGGATCTGGAGTGTAAGTAATCTGAACCTACCCCGGCACTAATCACGAGCGTGAGAAACAATGACTACTGACATATCGGACGGCAAGTCTGGAATCAAATTAGTAAACGGACTTCTAAGACTTGAACAAAAATGGTTGCCTTCCTGGTGTCAAAAAATAGTCACTACATGACAAATTGAGTGCTCGTCTGGCAGCTTTCGGGAAAGTAATTCAACCACTGATACAGGTGACAAACCAAATATTATACCACAAAGACAGAAGTGACAAACCAAATTGCATTCCAGAATTACATAAATGAGAAACCAAATATCATAATGTCAGAAGTGATTAACTAAGTATTATATCATAATGACAGAAGTGACAAATAAAATATATCATTTGAGAGAAATGACAAACTAAATATTATATCATAATGAGAGAAGTGACAAACCTAATTTTATATCTTAACAACAGAAATGTCAAGCCAAATAGTATATCATAATGACAGAAGTGATAAACCAAATATTATATCATAATGACTGAAGCGACAAACCAAATGTTATCTCATAATGACAGAAGTGACAAAACAAATATTAAATCATTGTGACAGAAGTGACAAACTAAATATATAACATAATGGAAAAAGTGATAGACCAAACATCATTTCCTAATGACAAATGTGACAAACCAAATAGTATATCATGGTGACAGGGACGCAGAGGTGTTTCCAAGGCACCAGGGCCGGGTTATATACTGGCCAAGACCTATTGACGCGTCCTCGTCGAGCGTCCTGGGCAACAGGTCCCTTTGGGGTCCTGGCTAAGGTCAATAGGATCGCCGATTCCTCCGAAGTCAGAGAGTGTCTGCCTGTACGGCGAGGAACCACCAGTCTGCACACCAATAAGCCAGACATGGGACAACGGATACTCATGCAAACCTCAGGTCCTGTATGACATCACACTGATGTTGGACAACAGGATGTCTTCATCCGACAAACAGGACTTCGCGTTGGAGCTCAAGCTAACGAACACAAGCAAGCAAGCATCATGGTGACAGAAGTGATAAACCAAATATTATATCATAATGACAGAAGTGACAAACCAAATGTTTTATCATAATGACAGACATAACAAACCAAATGTTATATCAGAGTGACAGAAATGACAAACTAAATATATAACATAATGAAAGAAGTTATAAACCAAACATCATTTCCTAATGATAAAAGTGACAGACCATATATTATATCACAATGACAGAATGACAAACCAAATAGTATATCACAATGACAGAAATGACAAACGAAATGTTATATCATAATGACAAAAGAGACAAATCAAACAGTAAATCATAATGAGAAAAGTGAACCAAGTATTTTCTTTTAAAAACAGAAGTGACTAACCACATATCATATCATAATGACAGCAGTGACAAACAAATAGCATATAATAATAACAGACGTGACAAACAAATAACATATAATAATAACAGAAGTGGCAAGTCAAATATTATATCAAAATGACAGAAGGGACTAACCACATTGTCAGAGCCTAGCTATGCAGCAACATCGTTACGGCACCCGGCGGACAAGAGTTGTCGGCTGGCAAGATTGCTACCTGACACGCGACCAGCGGTCAGGCTGACGACAGACGCACGCAAGCCACGTGACCCCACCAGAGGCAGTGGGCAGTGTGCGTGATAGCTCAGACCGAGCTGGGACAGGAGACTGGAAGGACATGTGTGACGAGAGCAAGGCGTTTGTGTGAATCTCCGTGGTTGAAAGCCGAACGACTGATATCTTGAGCGTCAGACCTATGAGCTGTATTGTGGTTGTGAGTTATATATTGTAGATCGTTGTAATTATCGTTCTGTATTTAATGTGGCAATAAATCCATAGAACTTGTGTTGCTGTGTCTTACGTCGAATCACGTTATACTTGTACTGTCTCACACGTGTTAGCCAACGAGCCGAATATAAGATCCTGACATGTGTGGACGTGGGTTGCTCGTCTTTGTTTAAGAACCTAATATATTTAGACGTGTGCTGCTCGTCTTTGTTATTTAAAACTATAATTCTTGTACTTGTAAAATTTGTCAAGGTTATAGTGATGTACATGTGATCGGAAAAGTCTCAGTGTGATCCATTAATACATTGTTTAAATATGTTTAAAATCATTAGTAAATGTGCAGTACAGATTGTTTGATCCTGTAAACGTGTAAAACATTTGTGATTTGTGAAACGTGTCACCGTTTGACCTTGTCAACATTGTGATTTTGTCGCCATTTTGACCTTGTCGCCATCTTGTAAACTTGATGTCTATGTCCTTACTGAATGTCATCTTGATGTAAGTGATGTGTCATCAATGTTATTGAGTGTTCACATACAGATAGATTGTCTTTGTGTATTGAGTTTGTGGAACGCAAAGAGTTTTGGAAAGAGTGTAACTTCTGTTGAAAGAAACACTGTTGACGACAAATTTACGACATACAATTACACTCGACGCCATCCAAACCAAATCAACACTTGCAGGCACACACCAACAAATAGACACTAACTTATTTCTCTCCAAAAACAAAGCAGGTTTTTTGCGTACCATCCATAACCTTGCCGTAGAGGTCATTTGTGGTTCCAAAGTAACGACCCTACAGTTTTCCTAGCCCGATTGTCCAACCATTCGTCACCGTATCCAAGGACACTTGAGTATATTTTTCTTTACTCTAACTTTACTTATGCATTAGTGGGCACGCATCGTATAGTAAAGTCAATTGTAAATTGTTTTTCTACTAACCATTTACAACATATTTTGTGTGGTTGATTTTCATTAACGTATTTTTTCCATCATGTCGTCATTATTTGATTTCATCGATATGGGGTTAAAATTGAAATTAGAAGGTGATGAATTAACAAAATGGAGTGAGAACAAATACGCAGAATACCTACTTGTTCAAGAAAAAGCTGCCGAACGCGATGAAAGAGCAGCAGAAAGAGCTGCCAAGCAAGCAGAGATTGAAACAGCCTTAAAACAGGCAGAGATTGAAACAGCATTAAAGCAAGCCGAAGTAGAAATGGCTGCAAAGACAAAGCAAGCTGAGATAGATAGTGCATTGAAAAGGGCCGAGATCGAGAATGAAACAGAGCTGAAAAAGGCAGAAATAGCAGCGCAGAGTAAGAGAGAAGAACTAGAATTACAATTGAAAATGAAACAACTTGACACTGAAACTGCAATAAATAAAGAGTCAAAGAAATCTGAAAGACTGGAAAAAGAAAACCAGTATAAGAAGTATCAAGGTATCGTACGTAACTATACCTCGGGTGACTGCATAGCAGCCTTTACCCAAAATTTTGAGACTTTAATGGAACATTACCAAGTTCCACTTTCGGAATGGAATATTCTATACATGAGGAGTCTATCTGGGGAACCTCTTAAAGTCATTGAAACCATCCCCAAAGACCTCAGAAAAGAGTACCATTATATTAAATCTAAAATAATGGCACATTTCATGTTAGACGAGGCAGGGTACAGAGAACAATTCAGTAAACTGAGTCCAAAATCAACTCAAACGTTCTCTGACTACCTCTGTTTAGTCCGAGACATTTTCAGCAAATGGACTTCATCAGCCAAAATTAACAAAAATTATGATAAATTAGAAGATCTCATCATTCGAGATAAAGTCATTTCTTCTATCCCATCATCTTTTTCTAAGTTCTTACAGGAGAATGAATGCACAAGTGTGGAAGAAATGGAAAGACGTGGGTCGGCCTATTATACGGCCAATAAACAGTGCTTTGCCACTGAAGCTACTGACAGTAACTGGGTAGCAGCAGCCAACTATGAGAAAAACTATAGTAGGCAAAAACCATACAGGCCTACCTCTGAAAAAGTTAGACATTGTATTCACTGTAAAATGTCTCACCATTTGAACGAGATGTGCGATAAAAACCCAGGGTACCAAACATACTTGCAAAATATGGTAAACAGACAGACAGAGAACGTAAATCGTTCAAAAGTTTACGTAAATGTTTTCTCTGCAAAGCTTACGGTCACCATCGTATGGATTGTAGAGGCAGGCATATGACCAACAAAGCCAATGCCGCCTTGTTCGATAGCTCAGCGTCAGAAGACGAAAATCCAGAAAAACATTCTGTACATGCAGCACAGGCTTGTGATGTATTTAGTGCCAACACATGCACTGTCTGTAATACCTTCTTTGAAAATGGTATCTTAACATGCGGGCACGCCATCCCTATTGCCAATGAGGAAGCTAACTTGGTAATAGACTCAAAAGGCAGATTAGACATCTATCACGGGTATGTTAATGGCAAGTTTGCTACAGTACTTCGCGACACCGGAGTACACTTATTGGCCTGAAAACAACATTCATAACGCCTACAGACTATACAGGCAGACACATCACATGTAGAACATTTTCAGGCAATATTGAAAAATATCCATTAGCTTGGGCATACATTGAAACACCATTCCTCACCGGGAAAGTAAAGGTCGCGGCACTTACAAACCCAGTGTGCGATATAATCATAGGAAATTTACCTGAGGTGAATGACAAACCTCATAACCATGACATAACATCACTATGTATAAATGATAACACATCACCACCAAATGTCATTGAAAATGTCATATCACCAGTTGAATGTATGTTAGCTAATGCAGCACTAAGTTCTCATCACATCATTGACGATATCATTCCATCATCATCTGATGTCATTGAGTGTGTGAACGCAGTAACAAGAGCTACTGCTAGAGTGCAAGATGAAAGTAACCAAACTGAGGCTATACAAATGCTTAGTCCAGAATTACCACCTAGTGACTCTATGAAGGAAACATTCATAACAGCTCAAAAAGCTGATTCTTCACTGTCAAAGTATTTTGACCTGATCGGCAAAAAGGCAAGAGTAACCAAAAATGCGAAATGGCATTTTGCTTTACACAATGATCTACTCACCAGGTATTACACCAAAGGTGACATTACAACAAAGCAAACTGTTTTGCCAACTACCTATCGCAAGCAAGCTTTACATCTTGCTCACGATATACCTTTTGCAGGTCATATGGCATATGTGAAAACCAGGTCAAGACTTTTGACACAGTTTCATTGGCCAAAATTTTGCAATGACATAAGAACATATTGCAGAAATTGTGATACATGCCAGAAACTAGTAAAAAAAGGTAAACACCCACAGGCAAAGTTACAAGTCACTGACTTAGCCAGTCGACCTTTTGAAAAATTATCAGTTGACATTGTGGGCCCTCTTAGTCATACAACTACTAGAGGGAATAAATATATCCTAACTTTAATTGATCAATGTAGTCGCTGGCCAGAAGCTATTCCACTAAAGAACATTACTGCCAATGACATCATGGAAGTGTTCTTCCATATTTTCTCCCGAATTGGGTTTCCAGATACTATCCAGTCTGATAGAGGCACTCAGTTTATTGCCGCATCCACCCAAGCTTTCACTAAAATGTTAGGAGTGAAGCAAGTCTTCAATACCCCCTATCATCCTCACTCGAGCGGGATTATAGAAAAGCTTAATGGGGATCTGAAGCACATGCTTGCCAAAGTAACTCAAGATCACCCCAATAACTGGGATGTATACTTACCAGCTGTTCTCTTTGCTTATCGCGAGGTACCACATTCTAGCACCGGTTTCTCTCCTTTTGAACTCATCTATGGTGCCAGACCACGAGGCCCATTAACAATTTATCACCAAATGTTAACTGAGTCCACTCCAGTACTGAAACCCATATCATCATTTGTGTATATAACATCATTGCGTGAAAGGATAATTAAATCATGTGAAATTGCTAAAAATGCACTAAAACTATCTGGTGCTACTTACAGACAGTACGCAGACAAAGGTAACAGGACTATAACATTGACACCTGGACAGGATGTTCTACTACTACTACCTAGTGACAGACAGCTACTGACGGATTCTTGGCAGGGACCATTTAAAGTGACAAGACAAATCTCACCCGTAGACTACGAGATCCTAATCAAAGACAAACACAAAATATTTCACATAAATATGCTAAGACCATACTACAACAGAGACAACGAACAAGACGACACGACAGCTTGCACCGTGATAATAGATCACGAAGATGACGATTCTAGCGACGAGATTCCAACACCTACATTAGACACGACAAACTGCTTGAAGGAGATCAAGATCAATCCAAACTTAAGTCAAGCAGAGACAAACAGTTGCAAACAGTTGATACAGCAATACAACACCATTTTTTCAGACAACCCAGGACAAACAGAATTAGTACAGCATCACATCACACTCACATCAAACACACCCATAAGATGCAGACCATACACCATACCATTACATTACAAGGAACAACTACATCAGGAAATCATCAATTTAGAAAAAAAACAACATCATCAGACGATCCCTTTCAGACTTCTCTTCACCCATGGTCATTGTACGTAAAAAGGACAACACCATACGACTTTGCATCGACTACAGAAAACTGAACAAAATAACTGTTTTAGATCTTGAACCAATGGCAAACACTGACGATCTTCTAACAGAACTGACTGACGCTAAGTTCTTTACGACGCTTGACATGTCTAAAGGTTACTGGCAGATTGCTGTACATGAAGACAGCAGACATCTAACAGCTTTCGCCACGCCTTGGGGACTGTACGAATGGTGCAAACTTCCATTTGGGCTAGTCAATGCCCCAGCCACATTCGTACGCATGACGCGACTCCTCCTATCTGACATTCCTAATATCATTTGTTATATTGACGACATCTGTGTCCATACAGAGACAATGACGGAACATATAAAGACACTAGAACAGACACTAAAACGTATCAGACAGCACGGACTGACAGTGAAGCCTTCAAAGGTGAGCATGGCTTACCAAGAGATATCATTTTTGGGGTACAGAATATCCAATGGCTTTGTCATGACAGACAACAAAATTGTCTCCAAAATTCTAAAACTGTCACTTCCAACAAATAAGAAACAAGTCCGCAGTCTGTTGGGACTGATCAACTATTACAGGAACTTTATTCCTGATTTTTCAGAACTGACTGAAGTTTTTTCTAACTTACTAACCAAGGATAAGCCTGAAAAAGTTGTACACGATGAATGCCTACGAAATGCATTTCATAAAGTTTTGGCACACTTTTCTGATAAAAATTCGAATAACCTAATCCTTAAATTACCCTACATCCGTTTACCTTTCAGATTGAGAACAGATGCTAGCTCCGTTGCGATTGGGGCAGTCCTGTTGCAGGAATACAACAACATCCTGCATCCAATTTGTTTCATATCAAGAAAACTAAGGCCTCGAGAGCGTGCATGGTCCATTCCGCAATTAGAAGCACTGGCCTTAGTAGAAAGTGTGACGAAGCTATCCAGATATCTTCTAGGACGTCACTTTATCATCGAAACTGACAACAGTCCATTACGGTATATAAATGCCGGAGTACCATCCAATAATATGATTGCTCGCTGGTCCTTGAAGCTTCAAAATTTCAGTTTCGAAGTTCGCCATATTCCCGGCAGAATGAATGCAATTGCCGATCTTTTGTCCCGTTGTCCGACCGACCCAGTAAGCAATGTCTGAGTGCAATGTGTGTAATACACTCAGACCAACACAGCCACCAATGAGTGAATATTTTTATCATTCACCTACTGTGTAAGGTCTAGAATTGAAATTGTGATACGGTTAGAAACCGACATGTATAATATACTTATTTTAATCAAGTCATGTAATGAGTGTAGTATAATTGTGTAGTGTGTGTTAGAAAGAGAACATTATTAATTGTAAATATACACCAAGAACAGTGTCACAGACGCTTAACCACTTACCAGAAGCGAACTTTACCATTGTGACAGCTGTGAGTGATTTTCTTCACCGTGATATTTTAACGACATGTGCAAATGTGGACCGAACATTGACTTCTACACCACCTCTGCAGCGAATTTAATCCAAATTGTTCGACGTTTGAACATCCGAAATAAGAACAGTCGATCTTATCCATAAGTTGTGAACACATCGGAAATAAGAACATTCCACCATAATCCGAGAGTTGTGATACTATAACATCGAACACAAACTTTGATAACATTTTACGATCTGTTAAAACCGGAACAGTTGTGTTCAAACAGTGTAACAACAGTTAAATTTTGCGTTTCGTGTGTATTTCCGGTATAATTTAAAAAGTATAGCAAAATTAGCAGACGATATACAAATTTTCAAAAATTTATGACGATTGTAAAATCCTTTTGAATCTATAAAATATAATACACCAATTGGGTACTTATTTATTTTGATTAGTGTAATCTTAGAATCATATCTTGATTAATATATTCATATTACCGACTTTTTCTCGTTAATATGAAGAAACGTCAAGCAATGACGCTAAGAAATTAAATAATTATTGTAATGTATAGAATTTCTGGAATGTCGAAATTACTTCCCTTGCATTTGTGAATAACATCAAGGGCCATAATTTGAAACATATTCATTAATGTGTATTGTATAGATAGACATTTTGTTGCTCAAATGGTTAGCACAGCAGGTAGGCGTCCACTTAGCATGTCATAGAGCTGCCAACATTGCAAACCAACATAAGAGCTCCTGGCCAAATGAGGTCAGAGTTTAAGTGTTTAATACGACTAATACAAAGCCGTATTTCAGTCTGGCTAGATGGCTGTTGCAAAACAACCATATTATTACGTTTTTTTTCAAATTGCTGCGAGGTAGATGCGTGAAGCTGGTACTACTGATCTGACTGGGTATTATTGCAATGGAGGTAACCAGGCATCAGGGGGATGAAACCTGAGTTGTGTTAAAAGTTGTACTTCATTTGTCATTTCAATGCAACTTACATTTTTTGTATATATTTCTATGCCATATATGTATTTTCATGCATACCACTGGGAAAAAGTAGTCTCTGACATGGAATTAACACTACCCCAGTATATACATACATCATGAATGAAAGATGGCATCTTTCATTGAGGTACCCGGGGAGAATGTCAGAGCCTAGCTATGCAGCAACATCGTTACGGCACCCGGCGGACAAGAGTTGTCGGCTGGCAAGATTGCTACCTGACACGCGACCAGCGGTCAGGCTGACGACAGACGCACGCAAGCCACGTGACCCCACCAGAGGCAGTGGGCAGTGTGCGTGATAGCTCAGACCGAGCTAGGACAGGAGACTGGAAGGACATGTGTGACGAGAGCAAGGCGTTTGTGTGAAACTCCGTGGTTGAAAGCCGAACGACTGATATCTTGAGCGTCAGACCTATGAGCTGTATTGTGGTTGTGAGTTATATATTGTAGATCGTTGTAATTATCGTTCTGTATTTAATGTGGCAATAAATCCATAGAACTTGTGTTGCTGTGTCTTACGTCGAATCACGTTATACTTGTACTGTCTCACACGTGTTAGCCAACGAGCCGAATATAAGATCCTGACACACATATTATATCATAATGACAGAAGTGAGAAACCAAATATTATATCACAATGAAAGAAGTGACTAGCCACACATTACATCATAATGACAGAAGTGACAAACCAAATAGCATATCATAATAACAGATGTGACAAACAAATAGCATATAATAATAACAGAAGTGACAAGACAAATATTATATCAAAATGACAGAAGTGACTAACCACATATTATATCAAAATGACAGAAGTGACTAACCACATATTATATCATAATGACAGAAGTGAGAAACCAAATATTATATCATAATGAAAGAAGTGACTAGCCACACATTACATCATAATGACAGAAGTGACAAACCAAATAGCATATCATAATAACAGATGTGACAAACAAATAGCATATAATAATAACAGAAGTGACAAGACAAATATTATATCAAAATGACAGAAGTGACTAACCACATATTATATCATAATGACAGAAGTGACTAACCACATATTATATCATAATGACAGAAGTGAGAAACCAAATATTACATCATAATGACAGAAGTGACAAACCAAATATTATATCAAAATGTCAGAAGTGGCAAATCAAATATATAACATAATGAAATAAGTGATAAACCAAACATCATTTCCTTATGACAACAGTGACAAACCAAATGTTATTTCATAATGACAGAAGTGACAAACCAAATATTATATCATGAAGACAGAATGACAAACCAACTATTATATCACAATGACAGAAATGACATATCACATATTATGTCATAATGACAGCAGTGACAAACCAAATATTATATTATAATGACAGAAGTGACTAATCACATTTTATATCATAATAAAAGAAGTGACAAACAAATATCATGTCATAATAACAGACGTGAAAAACAAATAACATATAATAATAACAGAAGTGACAAGTCAAATATTATATCAAAATGACAGAAGTGACTAACCACATATTATATCATAATGACAGAAGTGACAAACCAAATATTATATCATAATGACAAAAGTGACAAATTAAATATTATATCATTATGACAAAAGTGACAATCCAAATACTATATCATAATAGAAGGAATGCAGCATGGCCGAATGGATAAGAGTGCTCGTTCTTAAACATCCGGTGTGTTGATGCCGAGATATGGGGTTCAACCTCCACAACGGTCAGTTGGACTATAAAGTTGACTTTTCGTCCTTGACTTGGGGATGTAAATTACAAGTACATCTGAAGTCGGAGTTGGTTTGCCTATTGGCTAGGGGCATTGTTATTAGTAAAAGGTACTAAACTGGCAAATGTCCATCCAGTGCCAAACATTCGCGTATGGACTACGCTTGAGTTTTAAGTGAGCAAACTCAAAAAATAACAAAATGATATGTGTAGATTAGTAAATCTTTTAGTATTTCTTAATATAGGAATACCGAAAATGTTTGCAACATCATAGCATTAACACCTAGAGAGATTAACTGTCAAAACTATCAAAAACTGTCATTTACTGCCTTTACTGTACCTTGCGGTGTATGGCAGGGGGTAGTGGTGGTGGGGAGGAGGGTCGGAGGGGGGGGGGGTCTTGATCCTGAGGAATTAAGGTCGCCTGGCTAGCGCAGTCACTGCGAACTGAACAGGTTAGGGTTTTTTATTTTTTTTTGCTCAGCGGACAAAAAATGTCACACCTTAACGAGGATTTGGACCGGGGTCTCACGAAGGAGAGTCCGACATTCTAGCCACCAGGCCAGCCGTTCCTCAGAGAGATTAAAAACGCATTAGAAAATTAGGATTGTCAAATATTATGTATATTCAACACTACTTTATAGTGAGGACGCCTGGGCAATGAAGAAGCAATAAGAAAACCGAAGAGAGGCCCTGGAGATGTTGATGTACAGAAGAATATGTCATATTTCAAGAAATACAAAACATAATCAAATACAGAGGTTCTAGAAAAGCTGGGAGTTACAAGTTAGTTTTTGAAATAAATAAATAAAAGGCAGGTGAAATATTTCGGCCAATTAAAAGACATAAAACTCTTATAGAAATCATACTATAGGGTAAGGTTGATTGCAAAAGAGAAAGTGGCAGACAACGATACAAGTGGGATGGGCGAACAACAGTCTAACAGAATGTACAGTCATAACGAAAGACAGTGTTGGAGATCCATTGCAGCCAACTTTCATTGTGGAGACGGCACCTAATTAATTCATTGGCTGATTTAACATCGGTGTTAAACATTATAATATAATACATCGTGTCCTGTTCCGAGGCGCAGAATAATGACTTGTTCGGGTCTGTCCATAACGTGGCAGTCGTCTTGAGCAGGATTTGGTGGCTTTCTGACTGATGTGATCATTCTTTTGTCTTGGTATTATGCAAGGGGTACATCAGGCTATTCTCCTTTTGCTCCTTTCTTATCCAGTCGATCAGCTCTGTCGTTTCCGGATACTCTACAGGGAGATGGTATCCACTGCATGGTGACCTTATGCTGACTGCTAAGTTCAGAAAGTAGTTTCCCTAGTACTGGTATATTTCCGAGACAGGAGCGCCTTGAGTACTGATTTTGCATCTGTCAAAAGCACTAAAGGTTGGGTACCATGGCTGGTATTTAGTAATTTCTCTGTTGATATCTTGATTGCGTCAATTTCAACATCATAGTTATGGCAGTACTTTCCTGTTGGTACTCTGGCTGTGTCCCTAGCATTATTTGGGTATTTTATGTTCACTCCTGCTCCTCCATTTCGAACAACATTTTGTGCTGACCCATCTGTGTAGACTCGGATCCAGAGATCCTGTGGGTATTCTTCTTCAAGGAAGCTGAGAGTGGTTGTTCTGCGCTGTACATTGTTCTGTTCTTCCTTGTCAAATACTCCTCTCACTTTTTTTCTGGATTTGTAGTGATAGTCTGCCGGTCTCCCTGGTCAAGGGATTAACGACATTATTTGTAACCCCATATATCCACGTGGGGAAAACAGCAGCTGTGAGAATCGTCAGTGGTTCGCGCCGCTCTGGTAACTTACGGGAGTATGTGAGCCGGTCGTTCAGAAAACAATGGCAAACTACTGAGCGTAAATCTTGCCTAGTACATCAACAGCAGCTGAAAAATGCTGGTGTTGACTGCAACGTCCTGTACGGGATATGCAACATAAAATATATGTGATAGTCTATGTTCATCTTTTAATGGTTTCCCTGTTTGGCCTGGTGAATACTACTACTTCTCAACCACCCCATGGCTAAGTTTTCACATCTGTTCTTCATAGGGTGACCTGGCAAGGTGTAGAACATTTTGCTTGTATTAGTGTTTTCGTATCAGTGCTCTCTCTAAGTGCTTGTGTCCTCCCCATCTACTCCATTCCCACTATAGGGGTTGATCTCATCCCTCCTGTGGTGACTCTAAGTGCTTGATTTTGCACCTTGTCCAGTTCTTGTAGTGTGGTTTTTCTTGCTGAACACCACGCAGTTGACCCGTATTCCAGGTGTGGTCGTATGCTCTGCTGATAAATTTTGCTAAGTATTTTCCTACTGGCTCCCCATGTGGTTCTACTCATTTTTCTCACGATGGCCATTTTACTTCTGGCTTTTGCTACTCGGTCTCTGTGGCTGAAGGGCTTGCGAACGTGGTTTGTGAGCCCGTATACCCGGGTTAGAAACACGGCGGTGCTCGTATTTTCGAAAAAGGTATAGAGACCGGTCGTTCAGAAAGCAATGGCAAACTACTGAACGTAACACTTGCCTAGTACATCAACAGCAGCTGAAAATGCTGGTGTTGACTGCAACGTCCCGTAAGGGATACGCAACAAAGTTTTAGTTTTTTGCTACTGCTTTGTTGATATGCTTCCGCCATGTAAGACTTTCATCAAATGTTACGCAAAGGTATTTGTTTCTTTATCATCTCTTAGGGGTGTTCCATTTATCTGGATGATCCATGCTTTTTGTTTTGGAGAGAGGGTAAATAGAGTGGTGCTGCACTTTTCAGTGTTTATGCTGACACACCATCTATTTTCCCATGCAACAATTGCACCTACAGCTCTTTGTAGCAATCTGGTGGTCACTGATGCATGTTCATTTGTGCTCCATAGAACCATGTCATCAGCGTACATTACCACTTTAATTCCATGAGGTAGATTAGCAGCAAGATCATTTATGAAGATTTTAAAAAATGTGGGGGACAAAACTCCGCTCTGGGGAACACCGTGACGCAGTAGTACTTTCTTACTCTTTAGACCGTCTATCTGTACTCGGGCTCTTCTGTTGTGCAAGTATGCTTTCACCCATTTGTACATTCTTCCACTGACTTTACAGTTTCTAAGTTTCTTCATCATACCTTCTTTCCAGACTTTGTCCAAGGCTTTCTTCAGATTTATCCATGCCGCAAGCACCAGCTTCTTCTCTTTGAATGCATCCTCAATTTATTGAGAGAGGTAGGTTGTCTGATCTTCCGTAGAGTAGCACTGCCTAAAACTAGCCTGCTGTGGCACAAAGATGTTTTTACTTTCAATGTACCACTGCAGTCTATGATTGATGATGTTTTCCAGAGACAGCTGGAGAGGCTAATTGGTCTGTAGCAGGAAGCAATGGAAAAATCTTTCCCTGATTTTGGGAGGGGTATAGTGAATGCTTCTCTCCAGGCTTGTGGAACTCTGCCTAAGGTCCATCAGTTATTGAAGATCTGCAACAGCTTTGCTTTGGCCCCTGTTCCTAGGTTCCTGATCATTTCATTGGAGATACCATCAGCTCCTGGTGACTTTCTCATTTTCAGTTTTGATATGGCTAGCTCAAGTTAGCTGAACCTCATGCACTATTTTATTCGGTCCTTTATGTTGTAATTTCTCTGGAATCTCTTGTTGTTTCTCTGGACTAATTTTGATATTGTTATCTTGTGCGAATGAGACCGCAAAATGGTCAGCTGCTTGATTTCCTGTTAAGATGTTTCCGCGTTTATGTAGTGCAATTTATGAGTTTTTCCCTGTGCCCTCATCGTTAAGTTGTTTTATTAGCTTCAACAACTTCCTTGTGTCTCTTTCAAAGTTCAGTGACTCTGATTTCTCTTGTCAGCTTCTCCGTCTAGCCTGCAGCTTGGCCCTTTGAAATTTGGCTTTAGCGTTCTGGTATTTATTGTGGTGCTCTTGGCTGGGTTTGGCCTCTGCTTGTTTTCTACACACTTCCACATCATTATGCAACTATTCCAGTTCACTATTCCAGTAGGGTTTATAATGTTTACGTGCTCCTCGTGGCACCGTTTCTAATTTTGCCTGTAGTATGCATTTCCCAAACTCCTCAACTACTTTATTTATGTCTTTCTCAGTGTTCAGGTTTCTAAAACGTACGCTGGTGCGATGCTTGTACATTGCCCAGTCTGCTTTCTTGTAGTTCCACATCGAGAGGGTGCCGCTTTCACTTACAGGCTCATTTTCTACAGTTACAAAGATTGGTCGAGGGTCACCGCCTCCAAGATGTTTCTCAACAATTCGTGTAATATTCCACTCCAGGTCTGCTGAATGAATAGCCAGGTCAGGTGCAATTGTAGTGTGTCATGATCTCGAGTAGAAGGTATGTGGACCAGACGGCTTGTTAATCAAGATGAATCTATTCTTATCCTGCCATTCTTCAAGTCTCTCTCTTCTCTGGTCCATGTGATCATAGCCCCAGCTCTGCGAGTGGCTATTGAAATCGCCACACACAATAATTTTTACTTTAAATAGTAATGTGTCCAGTTCCTGTGCGTGGTCACTTTTGGACAGTAGTAATTAATCAGATGTGGGTCTGTATTGCTTGTATTAAGTTTAAGTGTCTGATACTCAGCCCCTTCCATGTAAACTTCAATTTCGGAAGCAGAGATGTTATTTTTTTACAAGGATCAGTATCCCACCCTTTTGCATGTCCTTTTGATCAGATCGGTAACACTGGTAGCCTCTGATTTTGAAGGCTATATTTTCGTTGAGATGAGATTCTTGCAAGAAACTGACGCTTACTTCCTCTTGGTCCAAGATCTTTTCTAGTTCTATTTTTTTCTTTGTTGTTGCTGATTCCCTCCGCATTCCAGTGCATTATTTTTAGTCTGCTTGGTATGGTCAGACGCTCTATTCTCAGGCCGCCTGGCTCCACAGTACAGTAGTTGTGGTTGGACCCATTCGAGGCATAGGGCCCGGCACTGCACCTGGCTGCGTGTCCAAAGCAGGGCGAGCACCATATTATTTAGCAGTAGTCGATATATTTCTTGGCGTAATTGCATTATGACAATTGACATCCTAATTTCTGTGGTGCGCCTCCTGGCTGGTTGCCTCCGTCTTCAGCATCTTTCCTTTGCTAGAGCAAACGTGGTCTTACTCGAGTGTAAATGTATAGGCGCGCACACACGTGTCTGCGCATGCATGCATGTACATACACAGCTATAGCGTCCTGGTTATTTCTCGGCACCAGAGACTCGCCGCCGCGCCTTCTTCTGTTAGTTAAAACAGTTCCGCCATGTGAAGGCCAGGAGTTGGAATTTTGCTGCAGAGGTGATGAATGCACGAGCCATTGGGGTATTTACGCAAGGTTGGGCAATCATCCCAACTCTGCTCCCCGGCTACATAAAAGAAACATTAGGAAGCCCGAATTATAATTAAAAATATAAGCCACCGAAGGTCGCTATATCGCCATACTAGGCTCATCGTGTTATTTGTTCTTTTTTTTTTTGCGGTAACTTTTGCAGTTTCATTGACCAGTGAATGGAAATTCACATTTAAAAAAAAATGTAAAGATTAGAGAACGCACTGGTCAATATAAACATTAAAAGCTATAGTTACCGATCTTGATTCAACACTATCACCTCCAAATGACGCGAGCACCTCGCTGCAGGAACAAGTGTACTTCAACCCATGACCAAAAAAGACACCCCTATTACAGGTGTCTTCATTAGCCAGGTTTAGCATCCACATGAAACCCACAACTATGGAATATGGAAAGAATTCGAATTGAACCAATGAGATAGCACCATAGGTCTTAGAATTGTATATTAAACCAGCATAGGTCAATAAACACACAGACACACCAGACCGTAATGCTGTCTCCAGTATTATCGAACATTTAAAGAAGATGTTGTATACGTATTACACTTAAATATCAATTGGGTTTGTCATTGAATCCATAAAAACAGTTCATAAATATACACTCGTGTTTTTCTTGGTGTTCATAAAAGTAGAAGACGGAAATAGAAATTAGAGGCCACGCTAGACAACATAAATAAACACACATGTATAGTTTGACGCTCACAGAAGTTGAAGAAAGAAGTAAGAAAGAAGATATTAAATAACGCACTTTAAAAAAAAATGCTTTTTACGGGACATCGCTATCAACACCAGCATTTTACTGCTTTTGTTGATGTCTTAGCAAGTTTACGTTCAGTAGTTTGCCATTGATTTCTGAACGACTGGCTCCCACACCGACTCGTCAAAACCAAGCTCAACGCTGTCTGCTGTCAAATCGGTCAGAGCTGTGTTTCGAACGCGTGGTAAACGGCTCACGAATCGCGTTCACAAGCCATTAGGCCACGGAGACAATGACGCACTACATAACACAAATAAACAAACATGTATAGTTTGACGCTGGTAGAAGTAGAAGAATGAAGTATGCTGTTTGTCCATCAAGAATGATGATGACCATTCATTTCATCCAGTGGGGTTGAAAGTATGGAGCCCTGAGTTCTAAGATGGCTGATGTTTATCCATCAAGAATGATGATGACCATTCATTTCATCCAGTGGGGTTGAAACTATGGAGCCGTGAGTTCTAGGATGGCTGATAAGGCTTAGTTTGGTTTGGAATCTTTTTTGGCAATGTGGGCAAAGATTGCTTGACGTTCCTGGACGAGGAGGATCTCTTGCAGTGGTTTTTCTGCCCAGCCTTTTCTTCACAGCTCTTGCAGTCCTGGTTGCTTCACAAGTAACTTCACCTTTGCATAATGATGTACGCCACGAATTTCGGTCTTTGGCAGCAGTCTCCCAGGTGTCATGATGAATTTCAAAAGCATTCAGTGAGATTTTCAGAGTGTCATTATAGCGTTTCCTCTAGCCGCATTGGGAGCATTTACCACAACGCAGCTTGCCGTTAAAAAAAAAAAAACCGTTTAGGGAGCCTGTGATCTGGCATACGAGTTAAGTGACCAGCCCAGTAAATCTGATTCTTCATTAGTAGAGTTTGGATACTGGGCATGGACGCTCTTTCTGGGACTTCAGTGTCTGGGATCTTGTCTTACCATTTAATCTTCAATAGCTTCCTAAGGCAGACTGTGTGGAAGTGGTTTAATTTTCTAGAGTATCACTGACAGACAGTCCATGTTTCACAAGCATATAGCAGTGTGGATAATACACCTGCATTGTAGACTTTCAGCTTTGTTTGCAGGCTTATTCCATTTCTGTCCCATACATTTTTGTACAGTCTGCCAAAGGTCGAGCTGGCCTTGGAGATTTTTGCATTCACTTCATCATCAGTTGTGGCAGCTTGTGACACAGTGCTGCCAAGATAGGTGAATTTGTCCACAACACTTAGTCTATGACCATTCACTTTGATATTCAGCACAGTGTGATTATTCCCTGGAGCTGGCGTGATTATTCCCTGGAGCTGGCTGGTACATAACTACAGTCTTCTCCAAGTTGATATTGAGCCCAAAGTTGGCACAGGCATGTGAGAAAGCTGAAACATTATGTTCATGTCTGCCTCTCTATAGAGCGCAATCATTAGGAAACATGAGCTCTCTGACGGTTTCGCTGTTAGTTTTGTTTTCAGCTTTCAGCCTTCTGAGACTGAATAACTTTCCATCCATGCGGTAGGTGATGTCTATTCCAATGTAGTTATTTGCGAAGACATTCGTCAGCATAGCTGAAAAATGAGGCTGAACAGTGTTGGTGCCAGCTCACATTCTTGTTTCACTCCATTGGTGACACGAAAGGGCTCAGACAGTTCACCATTTTCCTGTACTGTTACCTGAATACCATCATGAAATAGCCGCACTATTTGGACACACATTCGTGGACTGCCATAGTTCGCCATAATCGTCCACAGTCCTTCTCTCCTGACTGTATCTAAAGCCTTGGTAAGATCAATGAAAGTGGAGAACATTTCGAAGTTCTATTCCTGACATTTCTCTTGCAGCTGCCTTGCTGCGAAATTTATGTCAACAGTTTCTCGTTCTTTTCTGAAGTCACATTGACTCTCAGGAAGAATACCTTGATCGAGATGGGCCGTGAGGCGATTGAGAGGAATTCTGGCGAGTATCTTCCCTGCAATTGAGAGCAAGGAGATATCTCGGTGGTTGTCACTGGATTGGCGATTTCCTTTACGTTTGTAAAGGTGGACTATTGGCGCGTCCTTGAAATCTTGTGGCATTGTCTCGTTCACCCGAAAGAAGTAGAGACTAAAGGAAGCAATATAAAACATAAATAAACAAACATGTATAGTTTCGCGCGCATAGAAGTAGAAGACAGAAGTAGAGACTGAATGACACACTAGACAATAGAAATAAACACACGTGTATACTTTGGCACTAAGCTTCTACTCAGAATTATAATGAGAAGAACAAGAAAGAAAATAAAAATGGAAATTAGTGAAGAACAGTATGGTTTTATGGAAGGAAAGGGTACAAACAATGCTATATATATATATATATATATATATATATATATATATATATATATATATATATATATATATATATATATATTGAAAAAACATATAAAATAAGCAACAACAACAAAAATAATAAAATATAACAAAATAAAAGTAAAACATGATGATCTGATTTAAATGTTGGAAGATATCAACATTGATGGGAACGATTTAAGAATAATAAAGAATAGATACTGGAACCAAGTAGTAGCAATTAAAATGGGAAATAAAGAGTGTAGTTTCGAACAGATAAAGCTAAGAGTACGATAGGGGTGTGTCTTGTCACCCGATCGCTTCTCCCTGTATAGCGAAGTAATAATGAGAGAGATCAAAGAGAAGCCAGGAATACTAATCGGAGGATATAATATAAACAATATAAGCTATGCAGATGACACAGTATTGGTGGCGGATAATGCAACAGACCTACATCAATTATTGGACATTGTAGTTTCAGAGAGTGCACAGAAAGGACTCTCCTTGAATATCAAGAAAACAGTAACAATGGTGATATCAAAGAAAATGGGGACACCAAAATGTGACATAGAAATAGAAAGGGAAATTCTCAACCAAGTGGATAATTTTAAATACCTGGGGGAACTTATAACATCAGATGGAAGATGTACAAAAGAGATTAAGAGCAGAATAGGGCAGGCAAAAGCCACATTTTAGAAAATGAAGAGTTTCTTATGCAATAAGTCGCTATCAATGAATGTAAGAAAGAGAGTGCTTAAATGCTATATAGAACCAGTTTTGCTGTATGGTAGCGAATCTTGGAATGTAAATGAACAAATTAGGAAGAAATTAGAAGCAACAGAGATGTGGTTTTTAAAACGAATGTTGCGAATTCCTTGGACTGCCAAAGTAACTAACAACGATTGCCTGAGAGAGGCTAATGAAACTAGAACACTATATACAACAATAAGAAAGAAACAAACAGCTTTCTTTGGTCATGTGATGAGAAGAGAGGCATTGGAGAACATCGTGACAACTTGAAAGTTCGAGGGGAAGAGAACGAACGAACGAACGAACGAACAAACTTTATTTTAAAAGGGCAACAAATTGGGCACGCAGGCCCGTCTTACATTCGGCCCTGTCAATAACTCATCTTTAATTCATCAAATGTGCATGTTACATTTACATAGGGGCAAAAAAAAACATTGTCAACTGGATTTTGTAAGCATAAACAATGCATATTACGCATGGTACATTCACATGGGAGAAAAAAACATTGTCAAATGAAAGTTGTAAACATAAACAGTGCATATTGCAATGTAGAGAGGCAGAGGCAGACCAAGAGAAATGATGCTGGGCGGATTGAGACGGTGGCATGGAGGAATATTATCAGCAGAGTTGATCCAGAACACAAAAGACAGAGATCTGTGGAGAGCCATGAACGCCTACGCCAGCTGGCACGGCACTTGATGATGATGATGTATACTTTGGCGCTCGTGGAAGTAGAAGAAAAAAGTAAAGACTAGAGGACGCTCTAGACAACATAAATAAGTACACGTGTATAGTGTGGACACACTAGACAATATAAATAAGTACACGTGTATAGTGTGGACACACTAGACAATATAAATAAGTACACGTGTATAGTGTGGACGCACTAGACAACATAAATAAGTACACGTGTATAGTGTGGACACACTAGACAACATAAATAAGTACACGTGTATAGTGTGGACACACTAGACAATATAAATAAGTACACGTGTATAGTGTGGACACACTAGACAACATAAATAAGTACACATGTATAGTGTGGACGCACTAGACAATATACATAAACACACGTGTATAGTGTGGACGCACTAGACAACATAAATAAGCTCACGTGTATAGTTTGGTGCTCATAGAAGTGAAACAAAGAAGTAGAGACCAGAGGACGCTCTAGACAATATAAACAAACTCACGTGTATAGTTTGTCGCTCATAGAAGTGAAACAAAGAAGTAGAGATTAGAGGACGCACTAGACAATATACATAAACACACATGTATAGTTTCGCGCTCGTAGAAGTAGATGGAAGTAGAAATTAGAGGACGCACTAGACAATATACATAAACACACATGTATAGTTTCGCCCTCATAGAAGTAGATGGAAGTAGAGACCAGAGGACGCTCTAGACAGTATAAACAAACTCACGTGTATAGTTTGTCGCTCATAGAAGTGAAACAAAGAAGTAGAGATTAGAGGACGCACTAGACAATATACATAAACACACATGTATAGTTTCGCGCTCATAGAAGTAGATGGAAGTAGAGATTAGAGGACGCACTAGACAATATACATAAACACACGTGTATAGTTTCGCCCTCATAGAAGTAGATGGAAGTAGAGATTATTGGAGGCACTAGACAACGTAAGCATTGAAAGCTATAGTTACCGACAGGGATTCGAACCTGTTACCTACATATGACGTCAGCGCCTCGTTGTGGTTTCATGTGGATACTAGACCTGGCTAACGAAGATACATTTTTAGGTTGTCTAGTTGGTCATGCATGGACGTACACTTATTCCTGCTACCAGGTGATGTCATCATTTGGAGGTGACGTGTATACTGCATAACTGTGTGTATGTATGCAAAGAGTTAGGAAGAAAATACAAGCAGAAATAGGAGAAGAACAATGTGGGTTGTAGAAATCAAAGGTACAGTAATGGCGGTGTACATGCCGAGAACAGTAATTGAACGTTCTATAGAAGTAAATAAAGATATCCATCTTTGATTTATTGACTACACAAAGGCTTTCGATAGGGTTAAGACATGTCAACATGATACAGATGCTTGCAGATCTACACATTGATGGGAAATACCACAGACTTGTAAAAAAAGCGACAACATATATTGGAAACAACAAGAAGCCATCAGAATTGATAATGAAGTAGGTCAATATTCTCCTATTAAAAGAGGTGTGACACAGGGATGTGTAATGATGTCACCATCAATCAATCATGTGCCATGTCGGAAAGCGTGGGCGGTCATGACTCGCCATTTCACTCGATCACCAGTGTCGTGGATCAGCTCAGTGTTCCTGTCTCGTCCATGCCATGTGGCCAAGCCATCCAGGTATTTTCCTCTCGGACTTCCTCTTGGTCTGTTCCCCTCGATCTTGCCAGCTGTCACTAAGTTCTCCAATCCATTTCTTCTCATAACATGTCCAAAAAATTTTGACTGTCTACGTCTAATTTCTCTAATCAGTTTACGATGTTCATTTGTCTCCTGTAGTACTTGGTCATTGGTTTTTCTGTCTGTCCATGGTATTCTTTGCATTTTCCTCAGAAACCACATTTCTGCAGCCATCATGGCGATTCTTGTTCTAATCTCTTCAAGGCATCTCCCATCAGATGTTATAATTGTTCCAAGATAATGGTACCGATTCACTTGTTGAAGAATATTTCCATTTACTTGTATATTACATTGTGGCACTTCTTCCTTCCTACTGACGACCATACCCTGAGTCTTTTTACAATTTAATTCTAACCCCAGTTGTTCACTGTGTACAACAACCGCATCTACTAATTGTTGCAGATCCTGCTCATTGTCTGCAATTAATACTGTATCATCTGCATATCTAATGTTATTGATGTCTTCCAATGCTGATTCCATTTATATCCTCTACATTTCTGAAAATATTTTCACCGTACAGGGAAAAAAGATCTGGAGACATCACACATCCCTGCCTAACACCTCTCTTAATTGGCTGATACTGTCCCACTTCATTATCAATCCTTATTGCAGCTTGTTGTTTCCAATATATGTTTTTTATAAGTCTAATGTCTTTCCCATCAATTTGTAGATCTGCAAGCATATCCAACATGTTGACATGTCTAACTCTATCAAAAGCCTTTGTATAGTCAATAAAGCAAAGATGTATATCCTTGTTTACTTCTATAGCACGTTCAATAACTGTTCGCAGCATATACACAGCATTCCTCACTCTTTGCATGATAATTCTTAGCAAAATCTTTGTGATGTGACTCATTATACTAATTGTTCTATGCTGATCACATTCCTAGGTTCCTGATTTCTTTGGGATTGCAATGAATATAGAGTTACATAATTCAGGAGGTATATCTCCAGTATCATATAATGTGTTCAGCAGTCTGGTGACTTGATCTAGTCCAAATTCTTCTAAAGCTTTAATCATTTCTGTTGTGATGTTATCTGCACCGGGGGCCTTGCCAGCTTTCATATGCTTAAGAACATTTCGAACCTCCATCTCCAAAATTGGCGGTCCTTCATTATTAAATCTAATATCATACTGTTCGTCTCTGTTATCATCATAAAGGTGTTTCACATAATCTGTCCATACCTTTAGAATCTGGTCTTTTTCTATTATGATTTTGCCATCTTCAGTTTTTAGACACCCTGTTGATGTACTTGTTCTTTTATTAGTAAGTTCCTGAATTCTTTTGTGCATTAATTTGGTATTTTGACTGTTGTGTTGGCTTTCAATTTCTAAGCACTTTTCCTCAAGCCATGCTTCTTTTGCCTCCTTACATAATGTTCTGACTTGTCTGTGAATTTCTTCATATTTGACAGAATTATTTTTGCTGAGTCTTCTTGTTTCCATGAGGTGTAAAATTTCTTCAGTCATTCATTTCTTACGACCCACATTCTTTAATTTTGGAATAGTTGTTTCTGCAGCCACATTGATTGAATTCTTCAACGTTTCCCATTGATCATCCACATCCTGGAATAGGATCTCTAGATCAGACAAAATTTGATGTCACTATATATATATATCTATATATATATATATATATATATATATATATATATATATATATATATATATATATATATATATATATATATATATATATATATATATATATATATATATATATATATATATATAGCAGTGAAACCTGGACAACTTACTCACACCAAGAGAACAATTTAAACAGCTTTCATATGCGGTGTCTGCGAAGAATTCTTGGTATTAAGTGGCAAGACAAAATCACAAATACTGAAGTATTGGAAAGATCAGGTTGTGTGACAGTTTATTCCATGCTCAGTCTTCGTAGACTTAGATGGATAGGACATCTTAGGAGGATGGATGATGGTAGAATACCAAAGGATATCTTTTTTGGTGAATTACAGATGGGTAAGAGATCTCAGGGTCGGCCTCTACTACGATACAAAGATGTGTGTAAGCGGGACATGATTGATACAGGCATTGATAATGCACATTGGGAGCAAGTCGCCGCTGAACGTGTTGCGTGGAGGGCAAATATCAGAAATGGAATAAAGTCAAAGGAGAAAATTATTGCAGAAAAGTCACACACCAAGCGTTTGAGACGTAAGATGGTGCATGATGGTGGAAATGACCACGTGTTCACATGCACCCACTGTGAACGGACATTTACAGCGCAAATTGGCCTTATCAGTCACACTCGCTACCGCCATAGTTAAAAGTTATTATGCCTTTTTAGAGCACAAACTATCGTCTGTCAAGACGGCAAGGTGCCAATGATGATTACAATGATATATATATATATATATATATATATATATATATATATATATATATATATATATATATATATACATATATATATATATATATAAGGAATCATCATTGGAGGAAAAAACATAAATACTATTAGATATGCAGATGATACAGTATTGATTGCAGACAATGGCCAGGATCTGCAACACTTATTAGATACGGTTGGTGCACACAGTGAACAACTAGGGTTAGAATTAAATTGTAAGAAGACACAGATTATGGTCTTCACTAGATAGAACGAAATACTAAAATGTAATATACAGGTAAATTGAAATATTCTTAAACAAGTGAATCGGTACACTTATCTCGGAACATTTGTAACATCTGATGGAAGATGCCTTGAAGAAATTAAAACAAGAATCACCATGGCGAAGGTAGCCTTTTGTAAGACGAAAAACATATTGACGAATAAAATGACGTCAATTGCTACGAGAAAAAGAATGTTGAGGTGCTATATAGATCCTGCATTTTTGTATGGATGTGATGCGTGGACAATGAATAGTTAAGCTGAAAAACATCTAATGACTGTGGAATTTTGTTTTCCGAAGAGAATGCAAAGAATACCATAGACATACAGAAAAACCAACGACCACTTCCTACAAGAAACAAATGAAATTTGTAAACTGATTCGAAAAATTAAACGCAGACAGTCAAAAAATATTTGGACATGTTATGAACAGAAATAAATTCGAGAACTTGATGACAAGATCGATGGGAAGAAACAAGGGAAGACAGAGAAGTAAATACCTGGATGTCCTGACCACGTGGCATGGTCGAGACAAGAACACTGAGCTGATCCACAACTCTGGTGATCGAGTGAAATGGCGATTCATTACCTCCCACGCTTACCAACATGGCACATGATGAATGGATGAATGTATGTATGTATGATTTTTCTTAACGTATTTGAAATATTTTAACACTAAACAATGTGTTGACTTTCTTTACCTGACTTTTCTCAAGATGTCGCTTACTGTACAAGAAGTGGACAAAGTGATATTCTGGAATTTATCTAACCAACCGACGAGAAATACAAACAGAAGAATCACCTCGATGATAAACAGCCAGCGTCGAAAACTAAATGCAGACACTTTCACTGGTTCCTCGAATTTCTCACTGAAAGGACAAGAATTCGAAGCTTTTATACACTCACATTGTCCCTGATTTTACATTTTCTCCATGGCGTTGTGAAGGCGCGGGCGACGCCAAACGTCCACTGAACAATCGAGAGCCCCCGCATGTGTCACGTTACTGTAACCACTACATGCCCTTTTCTCTGCAGAATAATTCATCTGGCATCACACTGTCTTCTTCGGGTCTTTGGTATGGAGCAGGCATGGACAACCATAACTCCCCAACACTGTTTTCTTATATTTTCGATTATACCATTATCCCTACCCCGTTCAACCTCAGAAGAGAAGTTATATTCGGGTCCATCCCTGGCTCAAATTAATAATCCAAGGACTGAGTCAGCCACAAATGGGAAATTAATTTTAAGTTGGTTGTTGTCCAGGAGGGTGCTCTTCTTTCTCATCATCTCATCTCATTTTGTTCTTATTGTCCCTTGCCGTGTTGTGGTGAAGCATAAACAGCGGGTGAGTAATCGTTTATGAGTTTCATATATCGAGATTCCCATGGTCTCTGTCCTCCTGTCCAGTGTTTACATGGTCGGCCTCTTCCTCTGGTTCCATTTGGTCCGTACATAATTGCTTGTTGTGATATACTGTTAGTTGGCAGCCTAGATATATTTCCTACTAATTTCACTTGCTATTTTCTAATGAAATCTATCGCTGGTATATCCCCCACTTTAGTCATGATTACATCATTTCTCTCTTCTTTATACATTGAGAAATCTTCTCTGGAATCACATTTCTGTTGTTGTAATTGTTCTTTTCTCCTTGTCTGTCATTGTCCAGGTTTGGCATTGGTAGCATAGACTTGGTAGGAAGATTGTGTTATAGTTTTTTTTTTTTTTTTTTAAAGTTTCCACTGATACTTGTTTGTTCTTTAGTGTTGGTGCCATTTGTCCAATGAGTTGGTTTTCCTTATTGCATCTATTTTTGATCTCGTCTTCCGATTTGCCATTTGATGATATTATACTTCCTGGAAATGAAGATGATATTATACTTCCTAGGTAATTGAATCTCATTACTTGATTCAGGGGGTGTTCCTCCACTTTAGCCATGATTTCTTCTTTTCTCTCTTCTTGATACACTGAGTAATCTTCTCAGAAATCACATTTCTGTTGTAGTAATTTTTCTTTTCTCTTTTTCTGTCATTGTCCAGGTTTGGCATTGGAAGCATAAACTTGGTGGGCAGATTGTGTTATAAAGTGCTTTTTTAGTTTCAACTGATACTTGTTTGTTCTTTAGTGTTGGTGCCATTTTTAAAATGTAGGCTTAAAATTAGGCTTATTTCATTTATTTTCGATCTCGTCTTCTGATTTGCCATTTGATGATATTATACTTCCTAAGTAATTGAAACTCATTACTTGATACAGGGGGTGTTCTTTAAAATGATTCTTTGTTGTTTTTAATTCTTTTTGTATAGTCGTTACTTCTGTTTTACTGATGCTAATTTTCATGTTATGCTCCTTGCACACTTCGTTTAGACTATTTACGTGGTATTGTAATTCTGCTTCTGATTTTGCTGTTAGTGCTTGTTTGTCCGCATGTAGGAGTTCTTAAATGGTGTAAATTGCAATTGGTTCTTCTTTTTCTTCTTTCGTTCGTGGAAATGTACCTATTACTACAATATTGACGTTTGTGTGAACCTCGCTGTATTGTTTAGTTCACTCACTGGTCCATACAGTTATGTTCCACTGTTGTTTCTCTGGGCCAGAAGGTTTGCCTAGATATGTCGTCTTTTGGGCAGTCTTGGAGTATGTGATCTGCTGTCTGCGGCGCCAATTCACATGTGCACATGGCTGATTCGATTTCCTGTTGCTTATCGCTTGTTGCCCGACTGCTTCTACTTTCTACAGTTATAGTTTTCTGAAAAGCTGTCCTGAAAAAGTTGAACTGAATACAGAACCGACATCACAACGCTAGGGGGCATTCATATAAGTGTTCCGTCCTCATCTTCAACAGCGAAGAATCCCAATATTAATAGTAAAGTTTACTTATGTGTCACGGTGGCATTTCCTCGGTTTCTCGACAAATAATTATTCTACAGAACGAAGGAACGAACGGATTTTATTTTCAAAGGGTAACAAATTGGGCACGCAGGTCCGTCTTACATTTGCCCCTTCCAATCACTCATCCTTCGTTCATCAATAGTGCATGATACATTCAAATAGGAAAAAACATTGTCAAATGAGTGTTGTAAACATAAACAATGCATATTACCTTGTTATGAGACACATCCCCCACTCACCACACATCCCCCACCAACCAAGACAAGACCAATGAAGACACTATTTTGGAGTGTCTAGTTGGTCGTGCGTCGAAGTACACTTGTTCCTGCAGCGAGGCGCCGTCGTCATTTGGAGGCGACAGGTTCGATCCCGGTCGGTAACAATAGCTTTAAAATTTTATGTTATCTGGTGTGTCTTCTAGTTTCTATTTCCTTCTTCTCCTTCTTTGAGCGCCAAATAATACTATGTGTGTTTATTTATGTAATTGTCTTAGCGGCCTGTGACATGTCTCATGCCCGTCTTCATACGAAGATCGAACGCACCATATACAAGGACAAGTATACAGATAGATAACAGTTTTAAATGGAAAGGAAAGATAGCAAGCAGTTCTTAAGTTTCCAAACTTAAGCCAGACAACGAAGAAATGCAGAGTGAGTCAGCGGGACAAAGAATTTTGGCGTTCTCAAAGTAATTAAGTACCTGTCATTTGTCAACTTGGAGAACCTACCTCGGAGAAGATAATAGCAACTGCGGTATTGTGATTTCATTTGCAACAAATTGCATAGGTCAAGAGCGCACTGTTGATGTTTCAGTACCGGGAGAAAGTAGGTGTCTGGCAACAAAGAAACTAGAAAACAAAGACAGGAAGAATAACAGGTATTGTTATCAGTAACTTTGGACGGTAATTGGAAGGATGTTGGTAGAATGTAATTGTCACGTCGAGGGAATTTTAAAGATTGTGGAAGACTAATAAAGGTGTGTTGGAGGAGATATATATAAGTTGCAATCGGCAACTTAGGGCCAATTTAGTTACAATGTGAGACAGACAGCAGGCGTGTTCCATTTAGTGTCAATATAATACTTCTCTTGGGAGTGAAGGTAAGAAATAATTAATATGCCTCTGTAAAGTTAACAGATAGATGTCTTCTATAGAGATCACTTGTTCTTTATGATAAGGAATATATCTATCAATCTAGAGACAATCTCAGAAGATAGAGAAGATTTTCTTGACTTAGAGAAACTATTCTGATGAGTAGATAAGTCATCCTTCGGCTAGAAGAATTCTTAATGAATCATTTGAGGCGTTTGTCATGTATTTGATGAATGATACACTTTCTCAGAGTCTGCAGAGACGATCTATACTTTATAACAAATCTACCATGAGACCTTTATCAGGGATAGTCATTATATTCTATGTCTGGAAAATTATGTTCTAAAGTGTATTGCATGTTCTAACTCTATATGATTTTGTGTTACAATAATTCATATGTTTTATTTGTGAATGATGCTTTTCTAAAACCTACCTTGTGAGATTTTATATGTGTATTAAAACATATGGGAATATGGAAAAAAAAAGATGAAGGGTTAGGCGGGTGTTTTCCCGGAGGAAGGAAAGCATGGTACAGGCAGTGGGCTCATATCGTTCTACGGACAAGAGAAGGACCAGCCTGCAGAACGCCTGAAGGAAGAGGACATGTCGTGCCAGTAGATGAGGTGGACACCTCCAACGGAGATTATAGGAAATAATCAGGCACACAGAATAGCCAGGCTGGACTACCCTGAGCTAAGGAAAGGACCCCTTCTCCCTTTGCTTATATTTTTCCCCTAACCCAGCTCTTAGGAGAGATAGATATATGGTTTTTGGTCCTATTTCTGAAGGGTGGTGGTTAAGTTGAGTGCTAAAACTGGGCAGAGACCTGTATGCTGATGGTTGTCATTCTGGAGGAACAGCATCATTTTACCTCAACTGCTTCTCCTATGCCACAACCCTGCAGCCCAGGAATGAACAGCTAAGTACATGTCAGTACAGTCTGTGTTGTCCTCGACGCTAGAACCAAGATAACCCCGGTAACATCATCCCACGTAGGATCTACAACAAGAGTAGTTACATCGGTAGACTCATACCTTCAAGAACATTGCTCGAGTGCCATTAGGAGTGCACCAAGAACAGTTCGAATAGTTATAGTAGTATATGACATTTTGGGATAATAGATTATTGTTGTGAAGAACTCAGAGACACATTTGGTTTGGTGCCATTTATAAATCAAGGACCGACTTTAATTCCTTCTTTGGCTAATGATTGATTTATCTCATTTATGGTGTTATGCTGAATCGTGTATCTGATACCATATGTCATTCTAACATACATACCCAGGAACCCACCACCATATTATCTCATTACAGTATTATAATGTGTATCAAGGTGGTGGTCGTTTCCTTGTTGAGTTAGAGTGCTAATTAGACCAAATACATTAGTTACTACAGAAGAGTGGAGCCAAGTGTGGCCAGAAAACTACAAGTATTTCAGATTTTACCAGGGAACATATCCCTTATCGGAGTACTGTGAACTTCCGGGGCTCCACTGGCCCTCTGTGAAGAAACTTCTAATATTGATCACTATCTACCCTAGGGATTCTTAACGAGCCATTTTCAAGTTTCTCTAAACAGTTGGCTATTAGAATTTGGGGTTCCCATCCTCATTTCTTTTTAACTTACCACATGGCCTCATCGGTTCTCCCCATTGATTTCTACATATACATTGTATAACGTAAAAAAAATAGTGATTCTCACACACACAGATAAAGCATGCGGTATGGCAGAGCACGCTTGCCTGTGGGAGCGGTGGTAATATGTTCGCGTTCAGTTGCAAGGTTTTTTTCAAAATTGATCTGGGCTCCCAGGGGCACCATATCAAAAATGGGTATCAGGAAATGTCGTGTGAAGTAAAAGCGACTGACGTGATATTAACCCATGACTCTTCGAGTATCCGAGTGGTATATACGCTTATGTGGTTGGCACCATATATCAAATGAGCCTCGAGGGGTGGAGCAGGGATCATTTTTCCCGCATCTTGAGATCGTTCATTCAGAAAGCAACGGCAGAGTACAAATGTGGCATGTCCTTTGTGGCGATCAACCCCAACCTCAAGTTGATTTACTAGGCAATTTTACTTTCAGCAGTTTGTCTTGAGAAGCTGCTTTCTGAAAAAAAAAGAGATCCAGCTAAACATCAAACAAGAGGTGGAGCGCATGGTGCAGACGACAAAGAAGAATGAAGACATTCTACGAGACATCAAAGCGGAGAGAGAAATGCTAAAAACTGAAAGTGAGCCAACCCAAATGAAACCAGCAGAAGACACGGAAAAGAACACAGAGAAGCCGCAAGATGAAACCCAACAAGAAAACGTCGAAAATTTTCTAAAGACAATACACAAAAAAAAAAAAGGAGGAATCAAAAACACGCATGATGGAGCCAAACCACAGACCATTCAGAAACAGCAAGTTAAAGCCAGTAGTCCAGCCACGATGCCCACGCAACTCAAGGAGAATCCAGAATCCCGCCAGACACCTGAAGAAAGCCCAGAGGAAGAAACCGACACACGAGAAGACAACTGCAGCCAAGAAGAGACAGACAAAGAAACCTTAACTCCCGAAGTGTATTGGACAAAATATGAGGAGGATGGATGCAACGATAGGGAACGCCAAAGAAGAATACGAGCCGGCAAATGGATCTACGAATCGCCATTCTCCACCAAATGTATCTATCCGAGCGACACGCACAATTACATGTAGCCATCACTGACAATAGAAACCACCAGAAGAGACGGACTCAAAAGAAAACTTGCCGGCCATCTAATCCCCCAGCTGACGTCACAGACACAAACGCTTATGTAACCAGTCCTAGTTAGGACTCACTCATAAGAGAGCACAAGACAAAATCAGGGTTAAAAACCCCCACAAATACCACGGATCTCACTTCTAAACTTGGCCGAAAAAAAGCAGGTTGAACGAGACCGAATTTGGAATTTTTGTTTACGAATTAAGTCAAGTCGTTAAGAAAGCAATGACAAACTACTGAACGTAGACGTGCCAAGAAATCACAAACGGTCAAAAATACTGGGGTTGACTGCAACTAACTAAAGTTCTTCTTCCCATAAGTCTGTATGTCTTCTGCTATTCCTTTGGCATTGTAGGTTCCAGAATAAGGCTTTTCTATTTATACTAGCCTTGAGTTTTCCCGATGTTTGTCCTATCCAGTGCCAGTATCTTTCCTTCACCTCTTGTTGCTTACCAGATTTCTGTTGACTTTCACAATTGTCCAAGTGTTATAGAAGCTCCTCCAGTCTTCTGTATTCTAATTTTACGTATAGAATCAGTATATCACAGACGGTACTGTATGGGGGTCATGACAATCCCACAACGCAGCTCGCCGTACGAAAAATGTTTTGAGAGCCTATGATTTGGCATGCGAGTTAAGTGATCAGAACAGCGAATCTGGTTCTCCATTAGTATAGTGTGGATTCTAGGCATGGACGCTCTTTTTAGGGCTTCGGTGTCTGGGATCTTGTCTTTCGATTTACTCTTCAATAAGGCAGACTGTGTGGAAGTGGTTTAATTTCATATATAACCCATGAGCACACATTTATATAGGCAAATTGGTGTGTTCAATATCAGACCTGCAGCCGTTACTTCCCAGAGCAATTCCCTGTGTCCATGTTACGTTGGTCTACGTGTCCATGTTAGGTTGGTCTACGTGTCCATGTTAGGTTGGTCTACGTGTCCATGTTAGGTTGGTCTACGTGTCCATGTTAGGTTGGTCTACGTGTCCATGTTAGGTTGGTCTACGTGACACACACACCAATTTTAGAATATTTCCCTTTCGGTGGGATTCGTATATATTTTCACCGGACTGGCAGACAAGCGTTCTACCAATTGCTCTACTGCGCCTCTTGTTATCATGTAGCTATTCTTAAAACACAGACAACATGTAAGTGAGCTTAAAATGTGATTATGCTGCCCCACAAACGAATAACGTAAAATATATTGCATTTTTGCCCTAAAGTATTTTTCTACGAACATACAACCGAGAGCGAGAGAGAGAGAGAGAGAGAGAGAGAGAGAGAGAGAGAGAGAGAGAGAGAGAGAGAGAGAGAGAGAGAGAGAGAGAGAGAGAGAGAGAGAGAGACGGAGAGAAGGTTGTAGAAATATACATAGACAAACAGTAGGAAGAAGATTAGACAGACAGGTAGACTCGCAGGCAGACAGTAGGTAGAAATGTAGACAGACAGACAGATTATGCTACCAATGTTTCTTGCAGAGCTGACTTCTATGTTTATGCTCGTTGAAGACGACTTTTGTCGAAACGTTGGACTTAACATTGCTTTTATGTTGTTTTTTTTTTTTGGTTAGAATATCCTTTACAGGACTTAGCTGTCAACACCAGCACCTTTCAGCTGTATGTTGATCTCATGGCAAGATTACGCTCAGTAGTTTGCCATTGCTTTCTGAGCGGCCGGCTCAGTATCCCGCAAGTCACGAGCGGGGGTCGAACCGCCTCAGCTCTCGCTCCGCTACGAGACTCTGCGTGATAAACGGGATTACAGAGAGAAAGTGTTGTAACCCCACAGCCAGAGAGACCGGCTTTTTTTATGTTTGTACATCTCCTATATTACATTTCACTTTACTTTGTTTTGTCACCAATGTGGATTGCCTTGCCATTTAAGAGCCATCGTTACACTGTTTCATTTTTGTTACAGGACCGAAGACGTCTCAGATCTTGTGACCATTATCACAGAATTGATCACACAATAATGTGTGAAAGTCACAAAATCAAATGTGCGACTTTCAGCGCAACTTGAATCTTTTAATGACTTGTGGGCTGCTGTTTGGCCTACACCATCTGTCAATTGATCTACTTAGATCAAAATCTGAAGCCGACTTGTTTCGGTATGAATTACAAACATCGATCACTCTTTCTTCACACATTGAACAGTTCTTGTAAATATTATATTATTAACGGTCAGAGACATTCTTTCACATTTTCGTGTAAATTTCAGTTCAAGTTCTTGTCTTCTTGTCTGTTGCATATTTAACTTGTAAGTTACAATTAGAGACATATTTTTATCCAGTTTTTGTTTGTTTGTAACGTCCAGTTTTCTTGTGTCTTTTCATCACAACAAATTTGTTCGCAAAGTATAAGTTTACATGTAAACAGATAATATACATGCATGAAGGGAGATAATTTGTCAGAACTTTGGCCAAGAAGGAAACAGCTCAAAACAGAGAAAGGACCAGAAGAAATACAGTGACCTGCATCACAAGAATGGGCTGGTGTGGACATTTCTAGAAAACACGACCAGTAAAAGGAAGGTCGTATCTCGCCATTGCAAACGGTAATCTGATATTTACAGGAAGTTATTGTTTCTGATATTACACACCCAAATATCATAAAGATTGAAGGATGTTTCGTCAGTTCCGTACCGATCGATGGCCCACGCAGATAAAACAAAGTTAGGTGCATATCCTATAATCTACTTCTCGTTTTTTGGGTGATTCATTCATATCCTTTACAGGACGCTGCAGTCAACCCCTTCATTTTTGGCTGTTTGACAAACAGCAAGTTTACAAGTTTTGGCATGTTTACGTTCAATAGTTTGCCATTGCTTTCTGAACGACTGGCACTCATTTCATTTTATAAAAACCAACGCAAGACGGACTGCTGCCAAATCGTCCGCAGCTGTATTTCGAACGCGGCATGCTGGAATACGAACTGCGTCCGTAAGCTCTTCGTCACAGAGCCACTACAGATAATAATGCATACAAAGCTGGTTTTTTTTTTAAAAGTTTCAACCAGCTCTCATATACATCATCATCATCTGGTGGCCTGTACTACCGCACAGAATGGTCGTCTACTCGACGAAGTCTTGCGCTGGTTTCATACAACGGTAATAGTCCCAGTCATACAGTCATAAACTATCATGTTCCTGCCTATAGCACCTTGCAGTGTAGTGCAGGGGGTTCTTGAGCCTGACGAATTAAGGCCGCCTGGCCCAAGCAGTCGCCTCGAACTGTACAGGTAAGGATTTTCTGTTTACCCCCGACAGAAAAAATCCACACCTTACCGAGGATTCGAATCCGGGTCTCCTGAAGGAAAACCCGGCATTCTTAGCCACTCGGCCAGCCGCTCCGTTCAGTAACAATGCGAAACTGCTGAACATAAATTTGGCAAGAAATGACTAAATGGCCAACAAATGTCGTGTAAAGGATATGCAACTAACTTGATAACTATCACTTCCCACCTTAGCGGCAGTAGGCCTATCCTCTATGTGACTTAAACTCTATGTGACTTAAACTCTATGTGACTTAAACTCTATGTGACTTAAACTCTATGTGACTTAAACTCTATGTGACTTAAACTCTATGTGACTTAAACATGCCCTTTGCAGGAACGAGAAGTCAACGCTTAAGTCCATCTCACCGGCTTAGGAAACGATCCCACTACCCCTCTAAGTTATACATCTTCATTGGTCATGGCTGGTGCGTAGACACTCACGATGGCTGCAAGCGTCCTTCCTTTTAGCATGGGTAACTTAATGGTCGTAAGCCTGTCGTTTATAGCCTTCGGAAATTCAGCTAGTTTTGCCAATCAGGGCCGACTTAAAAGCAAATCCAACACCGAACTGGCGTCTTTCCTCGCTTTTCCTTCCACTCCAGAAGAATGTATTGCCGGCACCAACTTCACAGATTTGGCCTTTTTCTGTAAGTCGTGTCTCGCTCAAGGCTGCAATGTCGATGTTGTACCTGCCCAACTCTCTCCCAATCAGTGCTGTGCCCGACGCGCCGTCGCTATCAAGTAGGGTGTGTACGTTCCAAGTTCCGATGGTTAAGGGAATATGGTATGCTTTCTTTGCTTTACCTGATTTTACTTTGCATGTCGACCGCAGTATAAGGTACCAACCAACTGCGGCTAGCTGGTTAGGTAATGATGGAGCTGACTATGTTTAAGACATCTTTTCTAGCCCCTTCCTCATGCTATGGGTTTGAGCTGTGCGTTCCTGAAGAGGCCTGCTCAGTCGCTCAGGGCGCTGCCGAATCCCACTGCTGCTCCGGTCAGTAGAAGACGACCATATGGCCTGAGCCGCTTGTGTGCAGGTCTGCGACTACGACTGCCAGCGTGAAGATGACGTCAAAAACAAGTTCTATGAAGACCTGTATTAACATCTGTCTCCAAAGGAGACAAACGTATACTCCGTTAGGACTTCAATGCTACAGTAGGCAAGGACACCGCCTCTTGGAGTGGCATCATTGGAAAATACAGAGTCGGAAATTGTAACAGCAATGGACTCCCCCTCCTTCAGACCTGTGCCAAACACGATTTTGGATCACCAACACAATTTTCCGTCTTCCCATGAGAAATAGGACATCATGGGCCCACTCTCGCTCGAAACACTGGCATCTCATTGCTATGTCGTTGTCAGGAGGAGTGATAGACAAGACGTTCGAGTGACAAACTCCATGTGTTGTGCCGAATGTTGGACAGACCATCGTCTGATTATTTCAAACATAATTATGCACATCAAACCACCACGGATTCCTCAAGGGGTAAAAGCGCAAACAAACAAACAAATAAACAAACAAAAACAAACACATTCACCCGCCTAAACAGTAAAGAAAACGCAGCTGTCGTTTGAAAATATGCTGGATGACCGCCTCAAGCCCAGTGCCACAGCTTAACAAGGCGCGGAAACAGAGTAGAGAGCCCTAAAGGTCACAATTTACAAGACTGCTATTGAAATCCTGGAGTCAAGCCTTCAGGAAGTATAACGACTGGTTTGATGAAAATTCCAAAGACATCAACCAATTGCTGGATTACCTTCTCCGCAAGGCATATTTGATCGACCCGAAGTCAACATCAAATTTAAAAAAAAAAGATGCCTTTAGTAACATTCGGAGAATAGTGCAGCAGAAACTTCGGCACATGCGGGACTCCTGGCTGAGCACCAACGCTGATGAGATTTAAGGCTTTTCTGACATACATGATATGAAAAGCTTCTATGACTAACTAAAAGCGGTCTTTGGTCACACATTCCCAGGCATAGTTCCCATCTTTAGTGCAGATAGGGGAACATTGGTCACTGATAAGAAAGAATTCGCCCAACGCATGGACAGAGCATTTCAGCAACATCTTAGATGCAACCTCCTCCATCGATGATAAATCCATCAACTGCTAGTATTTTGTAATGGCGGAAACAAGTCTTATTTCTGGAGCTGCTCCATCTAGGTCACGTTATAAATCCTTCTATGCGAGTTAAACAACCCCCTTCTTTCGTCACAAAACTGCTCCAGATTTGACATACTTTTTAAAATATCACAGTATGTGTTAGTTCCGGTCTACTGTGTCTCCAGGGGCTGGCGATACGAAACGACGCGAACCTGAAAGAGGGGGAACCGGGCCGGGCGACACCGGCGGTGTAGCCGGTGATCAAGCCCCTCGGTGCAGAGATCGAACCCAATACGATTGACAGATAAAACCCGAGATGGTCCCAAGTGTAGAGCGAATCGGATTTTTCGATCATTACCCTTAACCCGTTCAAGAAGTTATATGTATCACCGACTCAGAATTATAGTCCTAAGTTTACAGGCATAGTAATCCGACGGTGATTATTTTCCATCTGGGAGTAATGGTAAATTGGACTTCATAAGCCTCATGAAATAAAATGATATGTCATCGTGGGTTAGCATATTATCGAGGATGTAGAATTTCATAATAAAATAAGCTAATTAGCGTATAAAAGTTTCTTATTCCTAGAAGGTTCTAACATAAATTAGTAACCTTGTATTAAAAATATTCGACTGAATTAGCATACTTAGTGACATTTGTAAAATAATTGTTAAATTATAATAGCATAATATTATTGCGAATCGTTTCCTTTGTGCAAATCAGAATAAATTGTCTCCCCTGATATTTTCTCAAGTAAAAATCTTATGCACACAAAACCGAAAAAGGTTAACGGAGGGTCAACTGGCGCGCAAAGACATGTGAAATACTGATAAGAGTGTCTCAGATAAGTAGCTGTTAATACCAAAGTCGACATGCTGTTCACAGGGGCTGTAAAGATTTATACCACGTGTCTCTGTGTATGCGTGATTCTGTCTATCTTTTATTCTGTCTGTCTCTCTCTCTCTCTCTCTCTCTCTATCTCTCTCTCTCTCTCTCTCTCTCTCTCTCTCTCTCTCTCTCTCTCTCTCTCTATTTCTTGTCTATGTGATGGCATTATATTATTGACTTTACAACACTTTAAGTAATACAAACGTAATACAATTTTTGAACCGCTGAGTCATTCTGCCCTGCCGGGAACCGACAACCGACAAACGTGTCTATCTGCCCTGATCTTATCACGACCAGGAAGCTGGCGGGCATCCTTGTGTGTGGCCAGACATTAGAAAAATCCAGGGTGATTTATCGCTGTTTTACCGGGCATCGGGGCATTGAAAGCGTGTCTTAACATGTTTTTGTGGAACGTCCTTTCTTGCGGTAAACTTGCTAATTTTCGCCTCACGATTTAACGATAAAACCAGCTTAGTAGGCAGTTTCTTAAAAAAAAAATAGTAGATGGTTTACCACAAACGTCAACAACCGGGTTGAACTGGATACTGGATAGTTGACTCAGCACATTCTTGGTGACTAGATTGCGTATAAAAAGCAGCGCAACTGCTAGCTAAAATCACTTTGATTCCAACATACGCAGTGACAACATCTCACAAACAGCATAGATAATTATTCTATTGTATTCTCGTTATACGTCGTCGAGTCGGCTCAGATCATAGTAAACACTGAAAATAAATATTAGACAGATGTTCATAGCGCCGAAACCAGTGCTGTACATGATGTAATACAGTCGTAAAAATGATGCTATCAACTTTTCTAACAAACAGTAATGTAAAGCAGCTGGCACAAGAATATTCGTTTAAGAGTGCATCGGTTAATAGCGCCGCCCGCTCTCGCCGGCAATCTCTATTCACATTCTCAGCCGGCCTCTTCCACACGCCTCAACTATCCAGAATAGCCCTCCTGTAGTACGCATATCTCGTGAAAACGTGAGGTGAGGGTTCTTATTTCATGCTTGTTAAAAGTTTGCACTCAAAAGTGCATAAAGTAATGGCATGGCTTTGTACACTTTTTCGCACTCGTTAATCAAATGTAACTCGCGTTAGAATTAACGCACGGTAGTGAAGGAATCTGTTAGCACTAATGAATATGATGCTAAACAGTCACTGGTACCAAAACTTAGAGGAAGTTGAAATTACAATGAAACATTAAGACTAATATTTTTCAAAGACCATTTCATGCACATTGTTGATATTGACAGAGCAGCTCATGCATTTATTTGCCAAAAATAAGGGAAGTTGTGGAAGTAGTATCAAAATATATAACGACCTGAGATCACATTAACGAGGCAAAACTGCAGAAAAATTAAAGGAGGGGTTTACAGTCGAACCAGCGACCATAGGGTAGCTAAATGCAGAGCAAGGCATCCAAGTATATGCCAAATATACAGAGAAACTTACGACTATGAGTGCTATTTTGAGAATTCCAAACTACCTAGTGATTCTAGTTCAACAAATTGTTTAGCTAAATAATTTCCAGTGTCATGTTCAGTCGCGTCTAAGTCCCTGGTTTCAGACCCCGGTCTGCTACATCACAGTGGCGATCCTCACAACCTGGCGAATAGAATGTTTGATAATTTTACATAAATCGCTGATGCAGCATATTCAGAACTACGTATTGAGTTGGAATGTTGAACACAGCGTTATAAGAGATAAACGAAACCAACATACTTAATAGGTTAGATACGAACTTAAAAGGGATACCAGTCTGAGGTTCAACTCTGGAAAGTACGATATAATTCTCATTAATCCATACCTTTTCTCATACTTTATTAAATCGGGAAAAGTGTCATGCAACTTTGTCGTTCAAAGAAATAATAATTTTATATGCATTGCCACCGACCAACAAACATCTCTAGATATTAGTAATTATTTATAGCCAGCATTCAACTTTTCAAAATACCTAGCCGCCTACAGCGTTGAGGAAATCAAGGAAAATGTATGTTACGAATACTTATCAGATCTAGGAATATTAAAAGAAACAAAAGTACACCCTCGCGCAGAATTGTTTTGTCAAAGCTTCAAAATAGCACCATTACAGACATAGCAAAACAGGAGTGTCAGAGGGTGTGGTTTAAAAATAAGATGGCTACATTAGAAGACTATCTAGTTTGGTATAATAACAAATATGTACAAACCTTTATTAAGGCTGTTGATGCACGTGTTATTTTTTATAAGGGGTTATGTGTATACATATATAAGGATGCCACTCTGCCCCCGAAGAAAACTTAAAGTATCTCTCTCAAACCCTGCCCAAAAATTTAGTGTTTTCACAATGTTCTGAGAACGAGAATGATCTGCACAACACACTTAGAGACAATACTGTAGGAGGCATATCCGTAATTTTTCATTGACATCATGAGGTAGGTAAGACACATATTGAAGAGGGTAAGCCAGTTAGGAGTTTGAAAGGGTATGACGCTAATGACTTTCACCTGTGGGCTCTAATGCAAAAGATGCCCACGGGTTTTCCTGTCATTAGAAAGGCAGAAGATGAGTTCAAGACTCATAATTATAGATTTTACACTGTTCCGTGCAGAGAATTTTTGGTGTGGATAGAGCGTAGCCAGGACATAGAGCCGGAGATACAATTTAATGGGCAGGACATGTCTCTGGGACCACGCCACATTAGAGTAGATGGGTAGGAATGGGGGACTAGAACAGTATATGAATTTCACGAATGCCTATTCCACGGGCACCCAGACTGTCCTCTGACCCGCGGTATAGATATTAACCCAGTAAATAAGATACCTCATACAGACCTGTATGCCAACACATGTGACATTCACGACTACTTAGTTAATGGTGCTAAAGTTCAGGAGTTCAGGACAAACATTCAGATGTTTCCTACTGTAAGGCTAAAGACACGACAAAATTAGTGAACAATCCCCATTTTGAGAAAATGACTCCGCAAACTGACTATATTTTTGACGTAGAAAAGGGAAAAAAGACAACAGTCTGGGATCTCCCTTTACAAATAGGGTTTTTCGTTTACCAATATGACAAATTGAGGATGCTAGTCTTTTATTATTACTTTTTGGGTAAATTTATAGACAGGCGGGATTTTCAGCGAAATGGACACTGACTCTCTCTACTTAGCCCTTAGCGCCCGACACTAACAGAAGCCGTTAGATCCGACCTTCAGAAAGAATATGATAGAGTATATCATCAGCTGCTCCCGGCTGAAGTATGTCCCAGTCATATAGTTAGTACTAGTTCATGTAAGGACTTCCAGATTATCAAAGCGTATTAAAAGAGAACCCCTGGTCTTTTCACACTAGAATATGACGGGAATGGAATGGTGTCCATGTGTAGCGAAACGTATCATTGTTTTGGTGAATATAATAAAACAAGTACCAAATGGCTGACAAAACAACACAATATCACATTAAACAAAGACACCATTTTAGATGTACTCAAATCCACACAGCGAAAGGTGGGACAAACATTGGATTTAAGACACACGATACATCTATCTTCACATACACCCAACACATAAACTCTCTATCCTATTTCTACATAAAACGTCAAGCACACGCAGGCAATGTCACTACATCACCACTAGACATATAACACTCCCCTGTCTTGCTTCTAGTGTAAATATGTAACATACTGTGTAAATACTTGATTCTACTTTTTGAGCTACTTTTTGCTGTCTAAAATGTGATCAATTACGATTGCTTTGATCTATTAAAACTTTAATGCGGTGTTACAAATATATGTGTACTGTGATAACCGTGTGGATTTGATGGTACAGTGACATGCCTATATCATTGATGAAGAATAAAAGAATAAATGTCTGTGAATATGTTTTGTCACTTTATGTCATATTTTCACTGTTTCGCCAATAAATACTACATGTGATGAAAATAAAATACTGAATGTACTTTGTCAATAACAGTGCTCTATTGATAATGTTTTGTACACGAAAATTTTCCGCACTGGTTTTGACTGAAAAATAAAAGTTATGAAAACGAAACATTCTTGTTTGTTGTTTTTTCAGTTGTAGGATTGGTTTGTTTTCGTCTTACGTGTTTTAATATCGTCTTTCTTGTCTTTCATGTTGTCTGCTGCGCTAGCTTGCTGTTTCATGTTGATTGTAGCTGTAAAATGCAACACAGAGACACCATATAGTTTGTTTTTTTTTAAACCAAGTGAACGAATTTTTTTTCTTCTTTTCTTCTCTTGTATTTTCAAAAGTTATACACATTGTTTCTGAACTTCTTCACATCATTGTCTGAGTAATAACTTTTAGCTTTTATCTGAATTTGGTCGAAAAACCTCTGGCGGTCGGGTACATATCTGGTGTACATTAGACATCTGGAGCATATCAAACATCTGACTGGGTTGGGTAGTATTTTGGTAATCTGCTATGTGTCCATTATTAGTCGTAATCTGTTAGCACTAGTCTAGTCTTGGAGATTTCAATTATCCCGATGTGCTCGGCGTAGACGACGACTTGTAATGGCACTGGGGTGAGTGTGTTAAACTTACACATTAAACTGTTAAAGGCTCAGTCCTCGGCGTCTCAAACTGGTCTCCGTCCAGTAAACTGGGACTCAGATCAAAGTCATACAACGTAGAGCCATACTTGAATTGATTATAGTCAATAGATTTGCCGGAGTCTTTGCCCACTAGATCCATGGATAGATTAATACCAAAATAGGCTCGCACATATTGCTTACAATCAAAGTCCATGGTTAAATATTTCATGGTGGCAGTTCGACCATCGACGGTTACAATCAGATACGTCAGACCAAATGTTTAAAAATTATATGAGTTAGAGTTTAAGGAACCGTTAAAAACTGATGTTGTAATTAGTCCAATAACGATGCGAGTCGGTGTTTGACTCATAAACATATTGTCTTGTGTGTGAAATAGCATACCCTGGCGGATAGCTAATGTTTTGATCGGGAAAGTGGCTTGGTCGGAAATTTCACTTTGGCTCTCATCCAGGCTTTCTCGTGACCGAGAGCGATGTCCGGATTTAGTCGGTCTTTACAAAACACAAGCTTGGCATACGTTAAAATGGATGAATAACCAAGCGCCCCGTCGGAGGCCAAGAGGTTCAAAGTGGCTTTGGAGGGCGTCAGCTTAATTTTCACATCCACACCGTTTAACATGTATCAGTCTTGCACACAATTGTCGACGTGCAATTGACCCATCACATATATTTCTTGACGATCACTAGCTAGTTGACGTCGTGTTCTTAGTCCTTTGTTTTTATCGCCTTGCGTGTCATCAAGGAATTTGGCAGTGTCATAGTAATAAAGGGCTGCTGAGAGAAGACTCTTTTTGGCTTCCTCCCCATGATTCAACGTCGCTTCCAGATAGGCTCTTTACGGATATGTATATTCACTAGTGTTGATCAGCGTGTCGTTGAGTGAGACATCAACTTGAGAAAATAAACTGTGCAGGTAATAGTTGACTGGAGCAACATCGGCCGTGGGTGGTAGTTTGTCACCACTAGGTAGTGTGACTTTAGCTCTCACGTCTAAGAAAGTGTTAAACAGATACATATACTCTTCACTGGCCACAGAGATGGCAAATTCTATAGGTGCTCCCGGTGCTAGCGACTCGAGTGGGTGTATCTCCAGAAACTGTCCCTCTTCTACAGCGGTCTGCGTGGGAGGAAAGCTAAACAGATCCAGACCAGAATGAAGACACTCACAGGAGTGGGGGTGAATCAGAGCCATCATGCAAAGATATCCAAGTACACTTGGTTCTTCTTGGGAGCTCGACGCGGTGCGGGGGTAAGTTTTATACTTTTACTGGGTTCACCAGGTGGCACTGGACGTCTCTTTCTTCTAATACCGCCACCGATTGGCTAACGTGGTTGACAGATCCTTGCAGTAGACGTTGACCGGCTTGCTTGGCGTTCTCCATAAAGGATTCCCCAACGTTCCTACCAGCTAAAGCATGTTGGGCCACTCGCAGACCCGCACCGACACCTTCTCTGAGCAAGGCCTTACCACCGGACTTTAGCCACGGTAGAATCGTGCGACCGAGTCCACTGCAGAAACTACCGATACTACAACATCTCTGACTCCGACCACCCACAAACAGCGACATGCCATGTCCAGCTTGGTTACAGTAAAAGCCTTCGTACAGCTTGAGACTTCGACGTAACGCCATATATTTCACCATTATTCTTGGTCTAAACAATTCCGACCTCGAAAATGTAACGTCAGTACTGATGTTCCGGTAGTGAATAAGGTCTTCGTGTCCGTATCGGTGGGTAAAATTATTTCCACCGTATCGAAGGAGTAACGACTCAGTGGTAAGTTGTGAGATTTATCGTAGGCGAAAAACACTGAGGTCGAGAGCTGATTCATGATAGGGACCGTCCTTAATAGTGGGACCATGGCGTCTCCGACTGGTCTCACCGCAATAAGATCGCAGTAGAAGTAGACATTTTGCAGGTCGTTATTCGGGTATATCGCCACTTGGCCGTCCATTATTGAGTTGGTATAAGATATCCTCGATGCGGGAAGCCCTGATATCTCTTTCAGCTTGTCGCAAAATGTAGCTATGGCCCCAGCTTCAAATATTTTCACGATGACTTTCTTTGGTGCATTGTTGAAATATAAACTGATGCATGTCTGGTCACCCACCACTGTCTCTGTCATTATTCGATTTAGATCAGCTATAAACGCATCTGGTGAACTGTATAGCCAGGGGATGGGGGAGGGGGACAAGACCTTCTAAACACTCTACTGTTGGGTGAGTTGTATTTTATCCACACTTCATTCTCTAGCACATTGCAGTAATTGCTGGGAAACTGAATTTCGGCCAGACCCACTTTGTATGTTGACTAGCCTAAATAGTCTGTGGTAAATTGACAAAACAATGGCTTGGAGTGTTGTTGGGGAACATGTTAGATGAAGCATTGCTCTGTAATATCACGTAGAAACTCACATTTTAAGGTTTTGTAACATGTAACCCAGACATCTACATAGAAGAACGATCCACACCATGTCCTCGGATGCGTCGAAGCTGTCTCGAGACGACTGAATAGTGATACGGCAATGACGGTGTATGTAACGAACAATTGACAGAAGAAGACAATCTCTAGTCGCGGTACTCGGTGTCCAAACAAAGGTCACGTTGTTTCCCCTGTAATTGGAGATTCCATTAGTATCTGGTTAGGTCTGATATCCAACTGTTTAATGACTTGGGATAGCCGAACCACTTCATTAAGTACTCTTTACCACCGCATCTCTTGGGTCTTTCTTGTAAGATTGTTTCGACACGATACACTTGCTTGTCTCCGACGGGTTGTATTTCTTCTCGGTAGAATGACCCTTGAAGTTCCTCAACTGAATCATCTTTTAGAACATACGTCACCGAACTAGTCTGATTGATGCAAATGACGGTAAACACTTCTTCTGTCCACGATGGCATATGGCCTTTTTAAAAGGATGTTTGGATTGAGCCAGTCTGACTTTGCAGCCAGCTGTAAAATGGACTTTTTTCGATGCACATGTCTTCTGATAAAGATTATTCCACACCTTTTCTTGATTCGTATAGTTGACTTGCACGAGCGCCATGCGAATACTTCTCTGATACAAAAAGTTGTAGTTGCAGATCAGTCGACATATTGTGTATTGCTCTTGGTGAAATAGCGCCACATGTTTTCTTTAAGGGTCCGGCTGAATCTGTCCACTATCGCGGCATTAACATCTTCATTCTTAGTTGTAAAGAAATGCACACCTAGGTCTTTCAGAAATTTTAAGAAGGTCCGGTTGAAAAATTCCGAACCTTTATCGGTCTGAAAATTTACCGATTGTCTATCGGCAAATATTTTTCTCATGGCCTCCACTAGCTCTTTCCCCATATACTTCTTGATCGGGATGGCCCAAGCATATTTACTAAACACATCGAGACACGTTACTAGGTACGACATCCAATCATTGTATCTTTGTAATTGTCTTTAATCTATCAAGTCGGCTTGAAACTGCTGATTTATACAACCGGTTATGGTATGACGTCTCTGAAAAAGGCGGCGGATAGGTTTATGCAAAGTATACGTATCCTGATGTCGTAACTAAGCCTCTATGTTAGTTTAGTATTTAGTTTTAAGGCCCTGGACCCGCCGTACGCTCAGAGTTTCTGAGAATCATAGTAATACTTTCTTGTTTGCTCGGCCATTTTCCCCACTTGGGTATAGGTATCTTACTCGTCCTCTTGATTCGCCTGAGTATGTACCCTGGTGTTGTCTCGACAATCGTGGACTCGACTATTTGACTCTTGGGCTCGACTACTTGATTCTTGGGTTCGATTACTTGAATTGGTGTTGTCTCGACTACTGTTGTCGGTAAAGTGCTGACTTCGGGTTTTTGTTCCTTGATATCCACTGTGCCTAAAGGCTTATGTCTGTACTGAATGAGTCGATTTAGGTACGCTGCAGTGTTTGCTGATATACTCAGGCTTTTCCCATGGCTTCCAGGACTTGTTGCATTTGATGATCCAAGTAACGCAGACTATCATTTAGTGTGTCGGGTAGTACATAGGGTTTTTCCAGCAGCCGAGAGTCGATCAGGATCATTTTCGTTACTACAAACCCACGATGTCTTTCAACGTGTTTAGAATGGAGCCGAGTAAGACACCTATGAAACCACCTTGTTGCAAGATTTGTTTCTGTTTCTTGATAGAGAGGCACTTACGCGTAAGCACTCTGAGACTGTTTTCGTGCCGCTGCAAAGCCTCTTCTGAGCAGGTGTCAATGGAACATTACCTTTTAACACGTTGTGACGGCACTCGCAAATTGATTGGACGAGGTCCGGGTACGCTGTTTTAATTACGGATTTCACGTCAGCCGGCTTCGCCTCATCCAGAAACCGCAACATGGCTCCATTACGTTTCACTCAATTTGACATATTATTTGGGGAAGTAGACGACTTGACGCTGATCGGGAAAAATATGACTTCGTAAGCGGAGCTGATACGGTGTTTCCAGTCGACGGTCAAAGAGTTAATACCCACGTGGAGCCGCTATCGCGTCCTTAATACTTTCTTGGAAATATGACACGCGGCCTGGGTACATCTGTTTAGCCAGATTGGTAATCTGAGATCCGTCAAGCGGGTTCATAAAAACAAGAATTTAAACCAATGGTTCGTTGTGCTTTATTCTTACAAAGAGGTTCTGGACTATATACATGACATTGAGGTTGCGACGACTACCCTTATTGGCATCTTGCCGTCTTGACAGACGATAGTTTGTTACATTGTGCTTCAAAAAGGTTTAATAACTACCACCCATGGCGGTGGCAAATGTGACTGATAAGGCCAATTAGCGCTCTAAATGTTCCTCTACATGGATGCATGTGAACAAATGGTCATTTTCATCTTCACAATCATGCACCATCTTATGCCTCACACGCTCGGTGTGTGACTTATCTGCAATAATTTTCTCCTCTGTCCTTATTCCATTCCTGATATTCGTCTGCCATGCGACCCTGAGATGTCTTACCCATCTGTAATTCACCAAAAAAAATATGTCCTTTGGTATTCTACCATCATCCATCCTCCTAAGATGTCCTATCCATCTAAGTTTACGAAGACTGAGCATGGAATATACCGTCACACAACCTGATCTTTCCAATACTTCAGTATTTGTGATTTTGTCGTGCCACTTAATATCAGGTATTCTTCGCAGACATCGCATATTAAAGCTGTTTAAACGTTTCTCTTGGTGTGAGTAAGTTGTCTAGGCTTCACTGCCATAAATAAGAGTATTAAGGACACAGGCTTGATAGACAAGGACTGTTATTTTGACAGTAAGCTTCTTATTCTCCCAGACTCTTTTTCTTAACCTGTTCATTTTTGTTCCTGCCTCACCAATCTTGATGTTGATTTCCTGATCTAGGGATAAGTTGTAATTTACATCTCATTGAAGATATGTAAAATTGTGTACTATCTCCAGTTTGGCTTCGTCTATGTTACACAGAACCAATTTTAGTTCGGCGTCGTCAATAAAGATTGATGGTAGAATAAGTGCACCTTGTGATATAATCTGTGTCTTATTTTTGCTAATTGTTAAACCAAATTTAGAACAAGCAATGTAGAATGCAGATAGTAGACGCTGTAATTCTTCCTTGGAGTGGGGCGTAATTGCAGCATCATCTGAGAAATGCAACTCTCTGACAAGTATCTGCCTAATCTTGGTTTCGGCCTTCAATCTCTGAGCATCGTAGAGGTCGCCATCCGAGCTTGAGTGAATGTATATACCACCATTCTAATCACGAAAGGCATATTTCAGTAGACGTGAAAAGTATATTCCAAAGCGCGTGGGAACTATTACACAACATTGCTTAACTCCACTCTTGATTTCAAACTCTTTTGAAGTTGCACCTTCAAACTTGATTATACCCTTCATGCGTGCAAGGAACGATTCCACAATAAGTTGGTGGGCAGCCACTATTCTTTAGTGCATTGAACAGACCCTCACGACTGAACAAATTAAATGCCTTTGTGAGGTCGATAAAGGCAATAAACAGCGACTGATTCTGTTCACAGCATTTTTCTTTCAATAGTAAACCGGTTCTGTCGGAAGCCACATTGTGATTCGGGGTAGACTTGATCTCCTAGGACTTGAAGTCTGCGCAGAACAATTCTGGCAAATATTTTCCCAACAATACACAGAAGTGAGATACCCCTATAGTTGTTACAGTCGCTCCGATCGCCCTTGTTCTTGTACAGTGTTATGATGTTTGAATCTTTGAACTCCTGTGGGACTTGTCCTTCTCGCCAGCATAACTCTATTAGCTGGTGGATCTGTAGAGTGAGTGTGTCTTTCCCACTCCTGATAACTTCTACTGGAATCCCATCCTTACCCGGGGCCTTGTTAGATGTAAGTTAATTTATAGCACACTTAACTTCTGTTATGGTGGGAAGTGTGTCCAGGTGGTCAAGAGTTGGCAGGGCCATTATGGCATCGGGGGAATCGTCCGCTAATTTCGTCTCACTTGAGTAAAGCTCCAAATAGTGCTCTACCCATTTATCCATCTGCTGTTTCTTACTAGTTATGATTTATCTAGTCAAGATTTTCAATGGTGCACTTCTTTTAATCATTGGGCCCCAGGCTTTCTTTATCTCTTCATACATGCTTCTTATGTTTCTTTTATCACCTCCATTTTGAATGTACACACATAACTTGATCCAATAGTCATTTGCACACTGCCTGGCAGGCTTTTGCACATCCTTCCTAGCTTGCTTCAGCTCACTAAGAGTGCTACGCGTTTTTCTTGCCATTGTTTCTTAAGAGAGCTATCTTTTTTTTTTTTTCAATCAAAGGCTGCAGTGTCTGGCTGTTTGCCGTAAACCAGTCCTGCCTCTTATGATCCACAGTGCCGTAAACCCCTACAGCTGTTTTACAAAGAGTTTCCTTAAGTTTGCCCCACTTTTCTCTTGCTGTACAATTTGCTGACGTATCAGTGAAAGCGTTTTCAAGTTGCTGTTGGAGCTCAAAGCACTTATCAGGATCATGGGTGTTAATAATAATAATCCTGAGGCTAGATGTGTAATTAGTTTTGTATATTGTTGTATATAGTTGTGTTTAGCTATGTTTCTGTCTAACCCCTGCAACAACCAAAGAATGATTTGTATCACAGTCAGCACTGTTGTAACTTCAAGTTAATGATGTTTGGTTCAGATGTTGTCTCCGTGTGATGATGAAGTCCAGATGATTCCAATGGCCGGATCTTGAATGTTTCCATGTGACCTTATGCAGCTCTTTTATTTAAAAAAAATGAATTTGTAATACATAGGTAATTTCTGGTGCAATGCTCCAGCAGCCTTTGCCTATTATCATTCATGCGACCGATGGATGTTGTATTTTCCAAGTCACACTGGCCATGAACTCGAGTCCTTGCCCACACGAGCATTGAAATCACCGAGCATATAAATATAGTCGGATTTTGGAACTTCCTTGATCACAGAGTCTAACTCCACATAGAACGAATCCTTTATATCATCAGGGGATGTGAGTGTCATGAATATGAAGTAATAATGGTGGCAATGCCACAAGAGGTTGCCAAGCGCAGGGATAATAGTCTTTCATTACCTCCGACTGGAATTTCAATCATTCCCAGTAGCGAATTCTCACCGCAAAGCCCTCACCATGTGCCTTTTATTCTGTCTGCTCTTTACCCTTAAAAATTGTGTAATTATTCCCCCTCCCCCCCCCCCCTAGTGATCCTTCCTCAGCGAGACGAAGACACTGCAGGCCAGCAATATCAATGTTAAAACGATTGATTTTGGCATCAACCACAGCCGTTTTTCTCACAATATTCGTCAGGTCATTTGAATATCCTGGACACATGGTTCTTACGTTCCAGGTTGCAAGCCGTAGCTTGAGGTTTCTATTTTTTTCAGTAATACCTGGTGCATTGGTTTTACAGCCTGCGATTCAGATTTTGTCCTAGCCCCAAGCACCAATTGAAGCAGGCAGGTTGTGAAGGGTCAGCACCCAATTGGCCGGGGGCTACCCAGCTTGAGACGTGCGGTAGCTGGTCATTGACACCTGTAGGTGTCTCCCATTGCGCCTCATGTCTACGCCAATTGACACTGACTTATAACCCGTAACTACCTCTCGCTTTGATTCCAAGACTGGTTAAGACCAGGGATAGAGTGATACCTCTCCATAGCACAAAGCCTGCACTAAATTATGGAGACCATGTGTTGCCCATGCAGCATGATTCCTCTCTTTGCCTGCCTAGTTCACTCCAGAGGAATGGTAACACCAATGCATCTGGAACAAGACAATCTGCAGAGGCTGCCGGATCATCAAAGCAATTCTCTAACTGTCCGCCTGTCGTAACTTCGATCCTAGACCAGCTGCCAACCAAGGCTTAGGGCCTGATCTGCCCTTCTAAGACATTTTGTCTTTATGTTGCATTTCCTCGCACCAAGATAAGGCTTGTACCTTCCCAGTTGCGCTCTTCCGCCCCGAAGCCGTTGGCACAATGTGAGGTGTCGGGTTTGGTAAGTACCACCCAACATTCAGCGCTTTCAGAAAGCATGTAGTACGGTCTACTGTCATACGGTAGCTCAGTCAAATCTGACTAAAAACTGATATACAGTTAGTTAATTAATTTGGTAATTCAGACACCACGAGACTGGGGAAACGCCATAATTATCCCAATTTGGAAAAACAAAGGCAGCGAAAGAGACTGCACACAATACAGAGGCATTTCACTGTTGAGTCATACTAGGAAAATATTTTGCAAAATTCTAGAAAAAAGATTACGAACTACTTTAGAACCCCAGCTAAGCGAAACACAACTTGGATTTAGGAAAAACAAAGGATGCACAGATGCCATTTTTGCTCTTAGACAACTTATAGAAAAATCAATCGAATTCAATGAAACACTATACTTAGCCTTTGTCGACCAAGAAAAGGCATTCGATAGAGTATATTGAAACAAGCTGTGGGAAATCCTTAAACAATAAGGAGTGAGTACACATCTAACAAACCTGTGTAAAAGTTTATACAACAACAGTGAATGCATAGTGAGAGCAACTGGAGGACACTCAGAACCCTTCATCATAAGATCTGGAGTACGACAAGGTTGTGTCCTGTCCCCTTTCTTGTTCATAACATATATAGACAACATATGTAAAGAAACCAGCCAAGCAGAGACAGCAAGAATACCGCATGATGAGAACACAGAAGAAGAACCATCTGCAAATCTAACCATTAGAGAACTCCTGTTTGCGGATGACCAAGCACTAATAGCAAAATCAGTAGCTGAATTACAAGACTACATGAATAGTCTAAACCAGTGGTTCTCAACCTTTTTTTGCCCGTTCCCCCCTTCACCATATTTTTAGGACGTCATCCCCCCCCCACTCACCATATTTTTAGAACGTCATTCCCCCCCCCCCCTTTCGTATTTCCTCCCTAAACATTTCCCCTTGCCCCTACACAGTATACATAATAATTGAAGCTAAATTTAATAGCACATACTAAAACAAGTCTAGACGTCCACATAAAATGTGATTTGTGGGTCTACTTACTTTATAAAATGAATTTTAGAAGGGTGAGACGTACAGAACCGTAAAGTATGAAGAGAAAAACAAGATCAAGTAATCGGTTCTTGTATTAACGCAATTTTGAAATAATCTTCATTCCCCCCCCCCCCCTGGAAACCCCAAAATTCCCCCCTGGGGGGGGGGGGTATTCCCCACTGGTTGAGAACCACTGGTCTAAACGAAATGTGTAGGGAACATAACATGAAAATTAGCACAAGCAAAACAGAGGTAATGACTATAACTAAAGAAGAACAAACAACAACAATTCATCTAAACGAACATCCCTTGAAACAAGTAAAGAGTTTCAAGTACCTAGGAAGTATAATATCATCAAATGGCAGATCAGAAGACGCGATCGAAAATAGGTGCAATAAGGCAAATCAACTCATTGGACAAATGGCACCAATACTGAAGAACAAACATGTATCAATAACTACTAAGAAAGCACTTTACAACACAATTTTCCTGCCAACTCTATGCTACCAATGCCAAACCTGGACAATGACAGAAAAAGAGAAAAGAAAAATCACAACAACAGAAATGAGGTTCCTGAGAAGAATACTCAACGTTATCAAGAAGAGATAAGATCAGAAATGAAGAAATCAGGATTAAAGTGGGGGTTAAAGCAGCACTAGATTGTATCAGAAAACAGCAAGTCAAATGGTTTGGCCATGCAAGGAGGTTACCAGTCAACAGCATACCACAACAAGCAATGATGTACAGACCAGATGGAATCAGAGGAAGAGGCCGACCACGTAAACGTTGGACGGAGGGAATAGCAGAGTCCATGGGAATATCGATACATGAACCCCATAATCGGGCACTCTCACGATGTTTATACTTCACGTCGACACCGCAAGGTACAAGAGGAACATGATGAGATGAAATGAGATGATTAGTTAATTAGTTAGTTAATTAATTAGTTGGTTCATTAATTAGTTTATTAATTAGTTAATTGGTTAGTTAATTAGTTAGTTACTTAATTATTTAATTAGTTAATCAGTTACCTAATTCGTTAGTTAATTAGTTAGCAAGTTAGTTAGTTAATTAGTTAGTTAATTACTTGTTTAATTAGTTAGATGAATAATTACTTAATTCGTTAGTTAATCACTTAGTCAATTAGTTAGTCAATTAGTTAATTACTTAGCTTAGTTAATTAGTTAGTTAATTAGTAGTTAGGTAATTAATTAGTTAATTGAATAGTTAACTAGTTATTTTATTAGTTAGTCAGTCACTTAGTTAGTTTAATAATTATTTAATTAGTTAATTAATTAGTTGATTGGTTAATTGATTAGTTAATTAGTTACTTTATTAGTTAGTTCGTTAATTATTATTTTACTATGACAGGTGTCAGTGCCAGATTTGCCACACTATGACAGATGTCAGTGCCAGATTTGCCACACTAAGACAGATGTCAGTGCCAGATTTGCCACACTATGACAGATGTCAGCACCAGACTTGATACACTATGACATGTGTCAGCGTCAGACTTCCTTCATCATCATCATTATCACCATCATCTTCATCATCATCTTCTTCCACTTCTGCCGTCAAGCTTCTTTGGGAGGAATAATTTGCGCTCCAGCGACCGATGGGCGGCACTGGATATTGTCTTTCCGTGTGATTGTACAATGTCTTTGATGTCGTCAATCCATTTTCGTCTTGGACGTCCTCTTTGTCTCGTCGCAGATGATCTTTGATGTAGGGCCAGTGTTGTTAGTTGATGGTGTTACATTCTAACGGCATGGCGAAACCACTTGATCTTCTGTCTTTCAATAAATGTGGCACTGTATGTCTGATGACAGCATTTCTTACTCGGTCTCGGATTGTTAAGTTGGCAGCTCTCTTCAGGCATCTCATCTCGCAAGTGTTGATTTTGCGAAAGAGTGATTAGGATAAAGTCCAAGTTTGAGATTGGTAGCATAGTGATAGTGTGAATATGCTGTTTATTATCTGTCGTTTTGCGGACATGGGTATATTCGGATGTTTCAGTAAGGGTCAATAAGAAATCCTTCACCATGACAAATGTCAGTGCCAGTCTTCCTTCACTATAACAAATATCATTTGAAGAGTTCCCTCACTATGACAGATGTCAGCGCCAAACGTGCTACACAATGACAGATGTCAGTGTGAGACTTGCTACACTATGCTGGAGGTTGCTGTGACTAACAAGTTCCAGCGTTCTACTTCTTCAACTTCCGTTGCACAAGTGGCGGGGTCGCGTGATTACCTCTACGCCGATGTTTCGGGCATCAAGGTTGACTTCTCGTTCAGAAAGCAGTGACAAACTGACTGAGTGGCACCTTGCCGTCTCCACAGACGATAGTTTATACAACTGAGTTATACCTCTCCATAGCACAAAGTCTGGGCTGGATTTAGAGACCATTTCTTCTTCAAGCAGCATGATCCCTATCTCTCTCTCTCTCTCTCTCTCTCTCTCTCTCTCTCTCTCTCTCTCTCTCTCTCTCTCTCTCTCTCTCTCTCTCTCTCTCTCTCTCTCTCTGCCTGCCTAGTTTACTCTAGAGGAAAGATAACACCAATACATCTGCAACAAGACAAACTGGAGAAGCTGTCGGATCAGCAAAGCAATGCTCTAACTGTCCGTCTGTCGGAGCTTCCATCCCAGACCAGTTGCCGACCAAGGATTAGGGCCTGGTCTGCCCTGTCATTACCTTTAGTCTTTAGGTTGCATTTCCTCGCACTAGAGTAAGGCTTGTACCCTCCCAATTGCACTCCTTCGTCCGAAGCCGTAGGCACAATGTGTGGTGTCGGGTTTGATGAGCGCCGACCAACATTCGGCAGAAAGCAGGTAATACCTTCTAATGTCATACGGTAGCTCAGTCATATCTGACTAAGACCTGACAACTGAGAGTAAAATTGCCGTAAAAATCAACATGTGGGGAGGAATGATCTCCCAGGTCAGTCGACAGGACGCTTGATGCTGATGACGTTCTCTGTAATATCATCATCATCATGTGCCCTGACAACTGGCGTAGGTGTTCATGTCTCTCCACATATCTCTGCCCTTGGTGTTCCTGATCAACGCTGCTGATTATATTCCTCCATGCCACTATCTCAAACCATCCAGCATCATTTCTTTCGGTAAATGATATAATAGAATGAAAACAGACAAACAAGTGAATGCTTTGAAATAAAAAATACAATTTTATTTATGTTAACATGGAAAACAAGCCACTTTGAATTTGGACTATTTTCTTAAAGCGGATAGACATTTCTGGTAGAAGCTCTCGTGACACACACAGCAATGTTCAATGAGCGAGTTGAACATGTACCCGCACTCCGTGCACCCATACAGAACCCTATGGACCCGAACATTCTCTGGGATGGCGTAGATGTCACAAGGGGTACAGGGGCTCTCTCTGGGTGCCGTGAAGACGCTCTGGGCACGAGTAGAATCCAGTGTTATGGCGGTGAGGACAACCACCACCAGAAGTAAAATGGAAGCACGTGAGGTCATAGTCGTGGATCTTGTCTCCGTTAATTGGTTGAACTGTGAACTTGCAATGACGGTGTAATCAGCAATTTGAAACTGTGAATAGGAAAAGATATACATTAATTTCTAACAATCGTAACAGAACATTGCAGTTCATTTCTTCCTTGCTTTCTATCCCCCATTGGCACATAGAGCCTCGACCAAACCAAAATAGACTTTGGCTGTCTTCTAGTATTTTATTTTAGGGCTTCTTCTTCTTCTTCTTCTTCTTCTTCTTCTTCTTCTTCTTCTTCTTCTTCTTCTTCTTCTTCTTCTTCTTCTTCTTCTTCTGTGTGGGCGAATTAGTGTATGGGAGATGCGTGTGGGTTGAGGATAGGTGTGTGATGGGTGTCGGGATGTATGGGTGGGGGATATGTCTGTGTGGGTGGGGGTGTGTTTGGGTGGGGTAAGTGAGATGGGTGGAGGATGTATTTTTGGGTGGTGAGGGTGTTTGTAGGTGGGAAATGTGTGAGTGGGTGGGGAGATGTGTGTGTGGGTGAGAGATGTGTGGGTGCGGATGTGTATGGGGGCTGTATGTGTGTGTGTGGGTGCGGGATGCGTATAGTATATGGGTGGGGTGTTGTGTGGGAGGGGAGATGTGTGTCGTGAGGGATGTGTGTGTGGGTGGGTGGTTGGGGAGGTGTGGTTGGGTCTGGAATGTGCGGGTGAGTGAAGGATATATGTGAGGGTGGGGATATGTGTTTGCCTGGTTGGTTGGTGTGTGTGAGTGTGGGTGGCTAGATGGGAGATATGTGTGTTGATGGGTGTGTGAGGGATGTGTGAGTGTGGGTGGTTGAGGGATGAGTACTGAGTGGATATGTTTAAGATATGAGTGTATGGGTGGGTGATGTGTTTGTGGGTGGGAAGATGTGTGTGGGTTGGGTAGATGTGGGTAGTGATGTATGTGTGTGTGTGTGTGTGTGTGTGTGTGTGTGTGTGTGTGGGTGGGAGGTGTGTCATTTTGAGTAGGGGTGTGTTTTTGGGTGTTTTTTTTTTTGAATGGGTGGGAAGATGTGTGTGAATGTATGGGTGGGGTTTGTGTGGGTGGGTGATGTATGGTTAAGAGATGTGTGGTTAAGGGATGTGTGATTGGGGGGGGGGGAGGGAGGGGGGGGAGGATGTGTGGGTGGGTGAGTCTATGTAGGTATGATAATGGGTGGGGGGGGGCTTGTGTGTGTGTGGGTGGGTGCGGGAAATTGTGTGGATGGGGATGTTTGGGTGGGTACGAGTTTTGTGTGTGATTAGATACGGGATGTGTTGGTTGGCGGGGACATGTGTGTGTGTATGTGTGTGTGTGTGTATGTTTGTGTGTGTATGTGTGTGTGTGTGTATGTTTGTGTGTGTGTGTATGTTTGTGTGTGTGTGTGTGTGTGTGTGTGTGTGTGGGTGGGTGGGGGATGTGTTGTTGGGGGTTGTGTTTTTGGCTGAGTGGTTGGAGGTCTATGGGTGTATAGTGGAAGATATGTGGGTGGGTGAGTGTTGGTCGGTTATGGGATGGGTGGAGATGTGTAGGTGGATGTGTGTGTGTGGGATGTGTGGGTGGGGGATGGGTGGGGGCATGTATATGTGCCTGGGGGTGTGTGTGTGGTTGGGTGGCGGATGTGTGTGTGTGTGTGGGGGGGGGGGGGTATGTTCTTCTTCTCCTTTCTTTTACCAGTCAACAGCTTCTTTTCTCCTCTTCGTCTCTCATCATATTCTTCTATCCATCACCACCTCTCTCCACTGAGTCCTATCTCTTACCCCTCCCCCAACACACACACGAAATCTTCAACCACGAAAAATCTCAATTCGTTCTCTCCTGTTGAGAAGAGAAAAACTGTTAGAAGCATGCTCGCGCGCGCACACACACACATATACACCCCCCTCCCAAAACAAAAAACAACTAATTATCCTCCTCTCCATGTATAAGAACGGAATAATTTCAAACCTTATGGTTTCCCTTCCTCGTTATTGAAGTGTTTATCGTAACGACCAGACAATTATCTCAATAAGAATGGCGATAATTTATCCGACGTCACACCACAATATCCCAAGAGTTCACACTATACTATTATCAACGTAAAACTTAGAGAATGAATCTGGACTTTTTTTCTCTGCGCTGTGTCCTCCAGGTCGATTATATTCATCCTGCAGCGTGCAATAATGGATGTGGATATTAAAACATGTTGCGATTAGCCAGTTTTTGTCAAATGTGATCGATCAGTTAATAACAATATTGGAAGTTGAGTTAGTAATTTGAGAAGTTTTCAGGAAGTTTGTTATGGAAGCAATGTCCTGCAAAGGATATGCTATTGAATGAATGAATGAATGAATGAATGAACGAATGAATGAATGAATGAATGAATGAATGAATGTAAGAATACAACAGTAAGAGAGACCTGAATATTAATACGCCGCCCCATCCTGAATGATGATTGCGAAAACGTGGAAGGCACTGAATACATAATCTAGACAAGGTGTCGATACATGACCGCTCACGCTTATCAGCATAGCATATGATGATGATGTCTGAGTACACAGTCATTAAGAAAATGAGCCTTTTAAGGCGCACTGGGCCTACGTTAGTAGACCCATATTTTGATAGAACTCCACTCAGTGGAAGATGCGATTAACATCGCCCCGGCCGCCGTTACTACCCCAGATATGTTCGGTACCCGGTTTGAGGCTGGTTAGACTTGGGAACCCAAACCTTTTTCAAAAATCATTATTCGCCCAGATGCGGTTCGAACCCTTGACCATCGGGTGAACAGGCGTGTGTCTAGCTACTCGTTCATCATGTGCCGTGCCGGTAAGCTTTGGCGATCATGTTTCTTCATCTCACACGATCACCAGAGTCGTGGATCAGCTCTGTGTTCGAGTCTCCATCATGTCATGTGGCTAAGCCATCCTGATATTTAGTTCTCTGAGTTCCCCTTGTTCTTTTCCCCTCGATCTTGCCAGTTGTCACCAAATTCTCTAGTTTATTTCTTCTCATAACGTGCCCAAAGAAAAATTTGATTGTCAACGTCTAATTTAAATATTGAGCACAACCCACTCACTACTGGCTGATTGTATTCTGGTGTGAACCTAAGGCCTATCCACGTCAATGTGGAAGCACTAGACTCGAGTTTCGCTCTCGTATAAGCTCTTTTGATTGAAACTCGAGTCTAGTGATTCCACATTGACGTGGATAGGCCTTAGGTTCACACCATAATACGATCAGCCGTTGCTCAATATTTAAATCTCAAATCCCGAAACAACCAAATAGATCAACGTCTAATTTCTCTAATCAGTTTACGGCTGTAATTTCCCTCTTGTAGAACTTGCACATTATTTTCTCAGTCTGCCATGGTATTCTTTGCATTGTCCTGAGCACATTTCCACTGCCATTAGATGTTCTTTTTTACAGTTTGTCTGTTCATCGACCACCTTTTACGTCCATAAAAATGTAGCTGTAGCCTCTAGGCTACTAATTCATTTCAGATTAATCACACAAAACCTGAAGCAAGGTCATTATAAGTGACGGACATCGTGGACTGAAGTGCAATAATAACCTTGTAGGCTGGGAAAGATGGCAGAGGACAAACAGAAGAAAGCTGAAGAAATAGATGATCACAAAATGAACACAAAAACTATGCAACTACAATTGCGTCTCTATAAAGTGAGACATGTCGACATGATAAGGATGCTTGAAGATCTACAAATTGATGGAACAGACCTTAGACTTGTAAAAAACATATACTGGAAACAACAAGCTGTCATGAGAATTGATAATGAAGTAGGTCAATATCAGCCTATTAAGAGACGCGTGAGACAGGGATGTGTAATGTCTCCAGAACTGTTTTCCCTGTACAGTGAAAATATTTTCAAAAATATAGAAGATATGAAGGGAATCAACATTGGGGGATGATACATCATTAACATTAGATATGCAAAATTTAGTAGATGCAGTTGTTGCACACAGTGAACAACTAGGAGTAGAATTGAATTGTAAGAAGACACAGATTATGGTCGTCGCTATGAAGGTAGAAGTACCACAAGTAAATGGGTGTATTCTTCAACAAGTGAATCGGTACAGTTATCTCGGAACAACCATAACATCTGATGGGAGATGCCTTGAAGAGATTAGAACAAGAATTGCCATTGCGAAGGTAGCCTTTTAGAAGATGAAAAACATACTGACCAATAAAAAGATATCAACTGAAACGAGAAAAAGAGTGTTGAAGTGCTACATAGAACCCGTACTTTTATTTGGATGTGAAGTGTAGGACAATCAGCAGACAAGCTGAAAAACATCTGATGGCTGTGGAAATGTGGTTTCTGAGGAAAATGCAAAGAATACCATGGGCAGACAGAAAAACCAATGAACAAGTCCTACAAGAAACAAATGAGAATCGTAAACTGATTAGAGACATTAGACGTAGATATAAACATTTTTTGGGCATGTTATGAGAAGAAATAAATTTGAGAACTTGGTGACGACAGGCAAGATCGAAGGGAGGAGACCAAATTGAAGACCAAGAATTAAATACTGGATGGCTTGGCCACGTGGCATGGTCGAGACAGAACCGCGGAGCTGATCCACGACTCGGGTGATCGAGTGAGATGGCAAAACATGACCGCACAGGCTTATCGGCATGGCACATGATGGATGGATGCAAATACAATTTCAATTAACAAATTTCCTGTCTTGAAATGATAAATTGTCTTATTCAAATTTCCCATAACTACCATGGACGTATAAATCAAACTATAGTTAAAATGTCAATACAGTAGTTTTCCGTTTACAACCCTCTTTAATTTAATATATAATACAACATGTCTGCTACCATATTAAAAACCTTTAGGTCATAACTGCGACACCCCTCCCTCCCACTTTCCGCCGTCCATTTTATTTTTTTATTGTTGGTTGAAACCTTCTTTTTTGTTTGAGACGTATTCAGCCGCCACAAGGATACAGATAAGTAACCTTTGCAGTTTCATGTAGTATTTTTCATGTAATTATGTCGATTTGTGTTTGCTTCTTATATGCTGACGAAGACTTTAGCCGCAACGTCCATTTTGTTTCTTGTAATCGTGTTCTAGTAACGCTCACCATCTTCTTCTCGTTTTTTCTTGTAATCGTGTCCTAGTAACTCTCACCATCTTCTTCTCGTCTTTTTCGTGATTCATTCATAACGTTTCGTTTGGCATTGAATCTGTTTAAATAAAAATGGAAACAATAATAATGTCATGTACAGAGAAGATTATTCTGTGGCAAATGTGTTACGGACGTAGTGCGTTGGATTGTTATGAAATGTATGGGTGCCGTTCATGCAGTAAGCAATGACAAACTACTGAATGTAAACTTGCCCAGGAATCACGAACAGCCAAAAAGTGCTGGGGTTGACTGCTACGTCCCTAAAGGATATGCAACTAACTAACGGAGAAGATTATTTAACAGCTTAACTGAGAATGAATGTTGAATTCAAATGGGTAGAATTTTCACAAGAAATAAAGGATACATTTTATTATTAATATTATTGTGTTGTTGTTATTATTATTATTATTATTATTATTATTATTATTATTATTATTATTGTTATTACGTTGTGTTAACGCGTATTAAACTCAGGCGTAGTCCGCACTGCCAATTACTCTACTAGACTGATTTTTTCTTGCAGGTCGCGTAGACCAACATGCGTTGGCTTTCATACAATAGTGTGAGTGCCAGTCGTTCGGTAAGCAATGGTGAACAACTGAGCGTAAACTTACCAAGAAGTCACAAACAGCTGACAAATCCCGGGGTTGACTGCGACAAACTATGCAATTAACTTTTCAAAGTCAGATTTTTTTCGCCATCAGGCGAACTGACTCTGTCTTCAAATGTACTTGCCATTTATGTCTCTAAGTCAAGCACGAGAAGTGAATAATTTAGTCAAATTACACTACGCTGTGGCCATCAGATAACTACTACTACTTCTACTACTACTACTACTACTACTACTACTACTACTACTACTACTACTACTACTACTACTACTACTACTACTATTACTACCACCACTACTACCACCACCACCACCACTACTACTACTACTACTACTACTACTACTACTACTACTACTGCTACTGCTGCTACTGTTGCTGCTACTACTGCTGCTGCTGCTACTACTACTACTACTACTACTACTACTACTACTACTACTACTACTACTACTACTACTATTACTACTCTTGTTATTATTATGTAACGACGTAGCCGTAATGACAAACGGACCCACTCTTAAACTTCCGGTGCGCTGAAGACGGGGTAGGTGTTTCAACCCCTACACCCGCATAAGCTTAGTCGTAAACATTGACTTTTCGTTCAGAAAGTAATGGCAAACTTCTGCACGTAGCACGGTCATGAACAGCAAGCTTAGGTTGATCGCTATGTCTTCCAACACGAGATGCACATATAGAGCTGAACCCAATCGTCTCTATTCTTTGAATGTTCGTAAAGTATTAGACCCAGGTCTACACGTGTACTTGTTGAGTTGAGTTGTGTTAAGTTGTTGAGTTAAGCTGTGTTGAGTGGTGTTGAGTTGTTGAGTTAAGGTGTGTTGAATTATTGAGTTGATGTGTGTTGAGTTGTTGAGAAGAAGTGAATTGTGTTGAGTTATTGCGTTGAGTTGTGTTGAAATTTTGAGTTCTGTTGAGTTATTTAGTTGAGGTTTTTTGAGTTGAGTTGAGATGAGATGAGTCGTATTTAATAGAGTTGTTCAGATGAGTTGAGTTGTGTTGAGTTGAGTTTTTGAGTTGAGTTGAGTTATTGAGGTGAGTTAAATTTGAGTTGAGTTGGGTTGTTGAGTTGAGTTGTTGAGTTCAATGGAATTGAGTTGTTAAACTGAGTTGTGTTGAGTTGAGTTGAATCTAGAACCGACATTACAGCACACACGACAATCCCAAACGATTTCCGTCTTTACCTTCAACAGCCCACGACAAGTTCCAGTAATTATGGTACCAGTCAATCAATCAATCATGTGCCATGCCGGAAAACGTGGGAGGTCATGACTCGCCATTTCACTCGATCACCAGAGTCGTGGATCACCGCAGTGTTCCTGTCTCGTCCATGCCATGTGGCCAAGCCATCCAGGTATTTACTTCTCGGTCTTCCCCTTGGTCTGTTCACTTCGATCTTGCCAGTTGTCACCAAGTTCTCCAATCTATTTCTCTCATAACATGTCCAAAAAATTTTGACTATCTACGTTTAATTTCTCTAATCAATTTATGATTTTCATTTGTCTCCTGTAGTACTTGGTCATTGGTTTTTCTATCTGAAACCATATTTCTGCAGCCATCAGATGTTTTTCAGCTTGACTGCACATTGTCCAAGTTTCACATCCATACAAAAGTACAGGCTCTATGTATCCCCTCAACACTCTTTTTCTCGTTTAAATTGACCTCTTATTATTGGTCAGTGTCAGAGCCTAACATGGTATAGCTATGCAGCAACATCGTTACGACACCCGGCGGACAAGAATTGTCGGCTGGCAAGATTGTTACCTGACACGCGACCAGCGGTCAGGCTGACGACAGACGCACGCAGGCCACGTGACGCCACTAGAGGCAGTGGGCAGTTTGCGTGCTAGCCTCAGACCGAGCTGGGATTTGAGACTGGAAGGACATGTGTGATGAGAGCAAGGCGTTTGTGTGGATCTCTGTGGTTGAAAGCCGAACGACTGATATCTTGAGCGTCAGACCTATGAGCTGTATTGTGGTTGTGAGCGTCGTGAGTTATATATTGTAGATTGTTGTAATTATCGTTCTGTATTTAATGTGGCAATAAATCCATAGAACTTGTGTCGCTGTGTCTTACGTCGAATCACGTTATACTTGTACTGTCTCACACGTGTTAGCTAACGAGCCAATTATAAGATCCTGACATGTGTGGACGTGGGTTGCTCGTCCTTGTTTAAGAACCTAATATATGTAGACGTGTGTTGCTCGTCTTTGTTATTTAAAATTATAATTCTTGAACTTGTAAAATTTGTCAAGGTTATAGTGATGTAAATGTGATCGTAAAAGTCTCATTGTGATCCATTACTACATTGTTTAAATATGTGTAACACCATTAGTAAATGTACAGTACATATTGTTTGATCCTGTAAACGTGTAAAACATTTGTGATTTGTGAAACTTGTCACCGTTTGACCTTGTCGACATTGTGATTTTGTCGCCATTTTGACCTTGTCGCCATCTTGTAAACTTGATGTCTATGTCCTTACTGAATGTCATCTTGATGTAAGTGATGTGTCATCAATGTTATTGAGTGTTCAAATACAGATAGATTGTCTTTGTGCATTGAGTTTGTGGAACGCAAAGAGTTTTGGAAAGAGTGTAACTTCTGTTGAGAAAAACACTGTTGACGACAAATTTACGACATACAATTATACTCGACGCCATCCAAACCTAATCAACACTTAGTGACTTGCAGGCACACACCAACAAATAGACGCTAACTTATTTTTCTCCAAAAACAAAGCAGGTTTTTGTGTACCATCCATAACCTTGCCGTAGAGGTCATTTGTGGTTCCGAAGTACGACCCTACAGTTTTCTAGCCCGTTTTTCCAACCATTCGTCACCGTATCCAAGGGCACTTGAGTATATTTTTCTTTACTTTAACTTTACGTATGCATTAGTGGGCACGCATCGTATAGTAAAATCAATTGTAAATTGTTTACTACTAACCATTTATAACATATTTTGTGTGGTTGATTTTCATTGACGTATTTTCTCCATCATGTCGTCATTATTTGATTTCATCGATATGGGTATTAAATTACGTCTAACAGGTGATGAATTAACAGAATGGAGTGAGAAGAAATACGCTGAATACTGTGAGCGCGAAGATAGAGCAGCAGAAAGAGCTCTAAAACAAGCAGAGATGGAGACGGCTCTAAAACAAGCAGAGATTGAAACAGCATTAAAGCAAGCCGAAGTAGAAATGGCTGCAAAGACAAAGCAAGCTGAGATAGACAGTGAACTTAAGAAAGCAGAAATAGCAGCTCAGAGTAAGAGAGAAGAACTAGAGTTACAGTTGAAAATGAAACAACTGGACACTGAGACTGCAATGAATAAAGAGTCAAAGAAATCTGAAAGACTGGAAAAAGAAAACCAGTATAAGAAGTATCAAGGTATCGTACGTAACTATACCTCGGGTGACTGCATAGCAGCCTTTACCCAAAATTTTGAGACTTTAATGGAACATTACCAAGTTCCACTTTCTGAATGGAATATTCTATATATGAGGAGTCTATCTGGGGAACCTCTTAAAGTCATTGAAACCATCCCCAAAGACCTCAGAAAGAGTACCATTATATTAAATCTAAAATAATGGCACATTTCATGTTAGACGAGGCAGGTTACAGAGAACAATTCAGTAAATTGAGTCCAAAATCAACTCAAACGTTCTCTGACTACCTCTGTTTAGTCCGAGATGTTTTCAGCAAATGGACTTCAGCAGCCAAAATTAACAAAAGTTATGATAGATTAGAAGATCTCATCATTCGAGATAAAGTCATTTCTTCTATCCCATCATCTTTTTCTAAGTTCTTACAGGAGAATGAATGCACAAGTGTGGAAGAAATGGAAAGACGTGGGTCGGCCTATTATACGGCCAATAAACAGTGCTTTGCCACTGAAGCTACTGACAGTAACTGGGTAGCAGCAGCCAACTATGAGAAAAACTATAGTAGGCAAAAACCAAACAGGCCTACCTCTGAGAAATTTAGACATTGCATTCACTGTAAATTGTCTCACCATTTGAACGAGATGTGCGATAAAAACCCAGGGTACCAAACATACTTGCAAAATATGGTAAACAGACAAGACAGAGAACGTAAATCGTTCAAAAGTTTACGTAAATGTTTTCTCTGCAAGGCTTACGGGCACCATCGCATGGATTGTAGAGGCAGGCATATGACCAACAAAGCCAATGCCGCCTTGTTCGATAGCTCAGCGTCAGAAGACGAAAATCCAGAAAAACATCCTGTGAATGCAGCACAGGCTTGTGATGTATTTAGTGCTAACAAATGCACTGTCTGTAATACCTTTTATGAAAATGGTATCCTAACATGCGGGCACGCCATCCCTATTGCCAATGAGGAAGCTAACTTGGTAATAGACTCAAAAGGCAGATTAGACATCTATCACGGGTATGTTAATGGCAAGTTTGCTACAGTACTTCGCGACACCGGAAGTACACTTATTGGCCTGAAAACAACATTCATAACGCCTACAGACTATACAGGCAGACACATCACATGTAGAACATTTTCAGGCAATATTGAAAAATATCCATTAGCATGGGCATACATTGAAACACCATTCCTCACCGGGAAAGTAAAGGTCGCGGCACTTACAAACCCAGTGTGCGATATAATCATAGGAAATTTACCTGAGGTGAATGACAAACCTCATAACCATGACATAACATCACTATGTATTGATGATAACACATCACCACCAAATGTCATCACTGAAAATGTCATATCACCTATTGAATGTATGTTAGCTAATGCAGCACTAAGTTCTCATCACATCATTGACGATATCATTCCATCATCATCTGATGTCATTGAGTGTGTGAACGCAGTAACAAGAGCTACTGCTAGAGTGCAAGATGAAAGTAACCAAACTGAGGCTATACAAATGCTTAGCCCAGAATTACCACCTAGTGACTCTATGAAGGAAACATTCATAACAGCTCAAAAAGCTGATCCTTCACTGTCAAAGTACTTTGACCTGATCGGCAAAAAGGCAAGAGTAACCAAAAATGCGAAATGGCATTTTGCTTTACACAATGATATACTCACCAGGTATTACACCAGAGGTGACATTACAACAAAGCAAACTGTTTTGCCAACTACTTATCGCAAGCAAGCGTTACATCTTGCTCACGATATACCTTTTGCAGGTCATATGGCATATGTTAAAACCAGGTCAAGACTATTGACACAGTTTCATTGGCCAAAATTTTGCAATGACATAAAAACATATTGCAGAAGTTGTGATACATGCCAGAAACTAGTAAAAAAAGGTAAACACCCACAGGCAAAGTTACAAGTCACTGACTTAGCCAGTCGACCTTTTGAAAAATTATCAGTTGACATTGTGGGCCCTCTTAGTCATACAACAACTAGAGGGAATAAATATATTCTAACTTTATTGATCAATGTAGCCGCTGGCCAGAAGCTATTCCGCTAAAGAACATTACTGCCAACGACATCATGGAAGTGTTCTTCCATATTTTCTCCCGAATTGGGTTTCCAGATACTATCCAGTCTGATAGAGGCACTCAGTTTATTGCCGCATCCACCCAAGCTTTCACTAAAATGTTAGGAGTGAAGCAAGTCTTCAATAGCCCCTATCATCCTCACTCGAGCGGGATTATAGAAAAGCTTAATGGGGATCTGAAGCACATGCTTGCCAAAGTAACTCAAGATCACCCCAATAACTGGGATGTATACTTACCAGCTGTCCTTTTTGCTTATCGCGAGGTACCACATTCTAGTACCGGTTTCTCTCCTTTTGAACTAATCTATGGTGCCAAACCACGAGGCCCATTAACAATTTATCACCAAATGTTAACTGATTCTACTCCAGTACTTAAACCCATATCATCATTTGTGTATGTAACATCATTGCGTGAAAGGATTATTAAATCATGTGAAATTGCTAAAAATGCACTAAAACTATCTGGTGCTACTTACAGACAGTACGCAGACAAAGGTAACAGGACTATAACATTGACACCTGGACAGGACGTTCTACTACTACTACCTAGTGACAGACAGCTACTGACTGATTCTTGGCAGGGACCTTTTAAAGTGACAAGACAAATCTCACCTGTAGACTACGAGATCCTAATAAAAGACAAACACAAAATATTTCACATAAATATGCTAAGACCATACCACAACAGAGACAACGAACAAGACGATACGATAGCTTGCACCGTGATAATAGATCACGAAGATGACGATTCTAGCGACGAGATTCCAACACCTACATTAGACACGACAAACTGCTTGAATGAGATCAAGATCAATCCAAACTTAAGTCAAGCAGAGACAAACAGTTGCAAACAGTTGATACAACAATACAACACCATTTTTTCAGACAACCCAGGACAAACAGAATTAGTACAGCATCACATCACACTCACATCAAACACACCCATAAGATGCAGACCATACACCATACCATTACATTACAAGGAACAACTACATCAGGAAATCATCAACTTAGAAAAAAACAACATCATCAGACGATCCCTATCAGACTTCTCTTCACCCATGGTCATTGTACGCAAAAAGGACAACACAATACGACTTTGCATCGACTACAGAAAACTGAACAAAATAACTGTTTTAGATCTTGAACCAATGGCAAACACTGACGATCTTCTGACAGAACTGACAGACGCTAAGTTCTTTACGACGCTTGACATGTCTAAAGGTTACTGGCAGATAGCTGTACATGAAGACAGCAGACATCTAACAGCTTTCGCCACGCCTTGGGGACTGTACGAATGGTGCAAACTTCCATTTGGGCTAGTCAATGCCCCAGCCACATTCGTACGCATGACACGACTCCTCCTATCTGACATTCCTAATATCATTTGCTATATTGACGACATCTGTGTCCATACAGAGACAATGACGGAACATATAAAGACACTAGAACAGACACTAGAACGTATCAGACAGCACGGACTGACAGTGAAGCCTTCAAAGGTGAGCATGGCTTACCAAGAGATATCATTTTTGGGGTACAGAATATCCAATGGCTTTGTCATGACAGACAACAAAATTGTCTCCAAAATTCTAAAACTGTCACTTCCAACGAATAAGAAACAAGTCCGCAGTTTGTTGGGACTGATCAACTATTACAGAAATTTTATTCCTGATTTTTCAGAACTGACCGAGGTTTTTTCTAACTTACTAACCAAGGATAAGCCTGAAAAAGTTGTACACGATGAATGCCTACGAAATGCATTTCATAAAGTTTTGGCATACTTTTCTGATAAGAATTCGAATAACCTCATCCTTAAATTGCCCAACATCCATTTACCTTTCAGATTGAGAACAGATGCTAGCTCCGTTGCGATTGGGGCAGTCCTGTTGCAGGAATACAACAACATCCTGCATCCCATTTGTTTCATATCAAGAAAACTAAGGCCTCGAGAGCGTGCATGGTCCATTCCGCAATTAGAAGCACTGGCCTTAGTAGAAAGTGTGACGAAGCTATCCAGATATCTTCTAGGACGTCACTTTATCATCGAAACTGACAACAGTCCATTACGGTATATAAATGCCGGAGTACCATCCAACAATATGATTGCTCGCTGGTCCTTGAAGCTTCAAAATTACAGTTTCGAAGTTCGACACTATTCCCGGCAGAATCAATACAATTGCCGATCTTTTGTCCCGTTGTCCGACCGACCCAGTAAGCAATGTCTGAGTGCACTTGTGTACTATTACACTCAGACCAACACAGCCACCAATGAGTGAATTTTGTTGCTATTCACCTACTGTGTAAGGTCTATAATTGAAATTGTGATACGGTTAAAAACCGACATGTATAATATACTTATTTTAATTAAGCCATGTAATGAGTGTAGTATAATTGTGTAGTGTGTGTTAGAAAGAGAACATTATTAATTGTAAATATACACCAAGAACAGTGTCACAGACGCTTAACCACTTACCAGAAGCGAACTTTACCATTTAACAGTGACAGCTGTGTGTGATTTTCTTCACCGTGATATTTTAACGACGTGTGCAAATGTGGACTGAACAGTGACTTCTACACCACCTCTTGCAGCGAAACTTAATCCAAAATGTTCGACATTTGAACATCAGAAATAAGAACAGTCGATCATTATCCATAAGTTGTGAACACATCGGAAATAAGAACATTCCATCATAATCCGAAAAGTTGTGATACTATAACATCAGACACGAACTTTGAGACCATTTTACTATCCGTTGCAAAATAAAACCAGAGCAGTTGTGTTCAAACAGTGTAACAGCAACTAAATTTTGCGTTTCGTGTGTATTTCCGGTGTAATTTAAAAAGTATAACAAAATTAGCAGACGATATACAAATATTCAAAAACTTATGACGATTGTAAAATCCTTTTGAATCTATAAAATATAATACACCAATTGGGTACTTATTTATTTTGATTAGTGTAATCTTAGAATCATATCTTGATTAATGTATTCATATTACCGACTTTTTCTCGTTAATATGAAGAAACGTCAAGCAATGACGCTAAGAAATTAAATAATTATTGTAATTTATTGAATTTCTTGAATGTCAAAATTACTTCCCTTGCATTTGTGAATTACACCAAGGGCCATAATTTGAAACATATTCATTAATGTGTATTGTATAAATAGACATTTTGTTGCTCAAATGGCTAACACAGCGGGTAGGCGTCCACCAAGCATGTCATAGAGCTGCCAACATTGCAAACCAACATAAAAGCTCCTGGCCAAATGAGGTCAGAGTTTGAGTGTTTAATACGACTAATACAAAGCCGTATTTCAGTCTGGCTAGATGGCTGTTGCAAAACAACCATATTATTACGTTTTTTTTCAAATTGCTGCGAGGTAGATGCGAGAAGCTGGTACTACTGATCTGACTGGGTATTATTGCAATGGAGGTAACCAGCCATCAGGGGGATGAAACCTGATTTGTGTTAAAAGTTGAACTTCATTTGTCATTTCAATGCAACTTACATTTTTTGTATATATTTCTATGCCATATATGTATTTTCATGCATAACACTGGGAAAGAGTAGTCTCTGACATGAAGTTAACACTACCCCAGTATATACATACATCATGAATGAAAGATGGCATCTTTCATTGAGGTACCCGGGGAGAATGTCAGAGCCTAACATGGTATAGCTATGCAGCAACATCGTTACGACACCCGGCGGACAAGAATTGTCGGCTGGCAAGATTGTTACCTGACACGCGACCAGCGGTCAGGCTGACGACAGACGCACGCAGGCCACGTGACGCCACTAGAGGCAGTGGGCAGTTTGCGTGCTAGCCTCAGACCGAGCTGGGATTTGAGACTGGAAGGACATGTGTGATGAGAGCAAGGCGTTTGTGTGGATCTCTGTGGTTGAAAGCCGAACGACTGATATCTTGAGCGTCAGACCTATGAGCTGTATTGTGGTTGTGAGCGTCGTGAGTTATATATTGTAGATTGTTGTAATTATCGTTCTGTATTTAATGTGGCAATAAATCCATAGAACTTGTGTCGCTGTGTCTTACGTCGAATCACGTTATACTTGTACTGTCTCACACGTGTTAGCTAACGAGCCAATTATAAGATCCTGACAGTCAGAATGTTTTTCATCTGGCTAAAGACTATTTTCGCCATGGCGATTCTTGTTCTAATTTCTTCAAGGCATCTGCCATCAGATGTTATGACTGTTCCGAGATAATTGTACCGATTCAATTGTTGAAGAATATTCCCATTTACTTGTATATTACATTGTGGTGCTTCGTGCTTCCTAGTGACGACCATAACCTGTGTCTTCCTACAATTTAATTCCAACCCCAGCTGCTCACTGTGTACAACCACAGCGTCTACTAGTTGTTGCAGATAAGGGATACAAATAAGGTTTGAACCCTGGCGCTATCACTATGTGTAAGTAAATGTCTGTCATTGACATTAAGGCGTGGGGTACATGATGCTAACCCTGAAGTTAACATTCTAGTCCAGCTGTCTGGTGTAGGGGTGAACCCGCTACCTCGGCGTCAGCGCACACTATTTATAAGAACAAGCACTCTTATCTATTCGGCCATGCTGACTTCCTAGCGCCTTTTCTTGAGAAATGTGTAATTCTCGTCCTTGACCTTGGGACGTAAATTACAAGTACCTCAGAAGTCGGAGTCTGTTCGCCTGATGGCGAGGGACACTGGTAATAGGGAAAGCTAATCCACACGCAAAATTCAGTCAAATGTACTAGAAGTGGTAGATTGTGTATGGACTACGTTTGAGTACAAAGCGAGGGAATACAACTCCCTAAGCTCGCAAACCAGAATCGGTGTGCAAACCCGGTGCTAGATCTATACATCTGCCGAGAGACATGTTAGGGTGTCATTAGGTCATCATCCATCATAGCACACAGGAACTGACTGTTTTGGTCAAGGTTGATTGGACCAAGTTGTTTAGGTCACTGTTAATCATGAGTTTTAGATATTTCATTGTCAACAGACGCCCAACCCCGAGACCACAATTACAGCGTTGTGGATATTCTAATGTCCCTCACAAATACCCTATGTGGAATAATTCTTTCTTTACGACACAGATGGCAAATCAAATATTATTTGATAAGAACTTGGTAAACCAAATATACAATAACGACAAAGGTGATTAAGATAAATATTGTGTAATGGTGATCAGCTGATATACTAAATAATATTTGATAATGACAGCGGTGATAATCAACATATTATATCATAATGACAGCAGTGATAAACCAAATATTATATCACAATGACAGCAGTGATAAACCAAATATTATATCATAATGACAGCAGTTGCAAACCAACTAGTATATCAGAATGACAGAAGTGACAAACCAAATTTATGTCAGAATGACAGAAGTGACAAACCAAATATTACATCAGGCTGATAGAAGTGACAAACCATGTATTATATCATAATGACAGACATGACAAACAAAATATTATATCATTATGGCAGAAGTGACAAACCAAATATTACATCATAATGACAGAAGTGACAAACCAAATATTATCTTAGTGGCAGAAGTGACAAACCAAATATTGTATCCTAATGATAGAAGTGACAAACCAAATAGTTTAAGAAATTCAAAACAATGTTTTCCCGTAGTGAATTTGAATAACGAAGACACAAACAATAGATTGCACGATTTATTGCCTGGCAAGTGTACAATGTACAAGGTGAAAATCGCAGAGAATGCTCGCCTCAGCAAATCACTGAGCACTGAAAAGGTAACAACGTCAGTACTAGACAACCCAGAGAAGTATGTGAGGAACTTATCGTCGTACGTACTCAACAACATTGAAACGGATGCCCTTGCATACGGATTAAAATTCTGCATAAAGCCTAAACACATCAACCGTGTTGAGTCGCAAGCACAGTTTGAAATGTTGTTTGATCAAGTCTCCAAGTTATCACCTACCTCTGCTGAGTCAGTCGGGTGGCTGAAGGCCAAACTGGTAGATTTAGAACACCAGTATCGCACAACACCCTCTAAACAGACGTGTCCGCTGACCAACGAACACCTTACTGCCTTAAAAGCGTTAAAGGCTAACAAAACCCTCGTCATACTGAAATGACAAAGGGAGCGGTACAGTACTGATGGACATCTCAGACTACCAGAGAAAAATGGATGAAATATTGTCAGACGAATCCAAATTCAGGATAGATCAAAAAGTAAACAAGTCGGAGGACCTGGATGCAATAATGAGGAAAGAGATCCAGTCACTTGTGAATGCGGGACACATCAGTGAGGCCACTGCAAAAACGCTCACACCACGTGGCTCGCACACTCCTCAGATGTACGGTCTACCCAAACTTCACAAGCCCGGCATCCCGCTAAGACCTATCCTGTCCATGGTTAACTCTGCACAACACCGAATGGCGAGATGGCTAGCCGAAATTTTAAAGCCAGTACGACAGTCCTTCGATACAAAAATACTCAGAGATACATTCCAACTGGTGGAATTATTGGATACTATGGACATAAATAACAAACACATGGCAGCCATGGATATAGCCTCCCTTTTCACCAACGTTCCATTAGAGGAGACAGTGAAAATAATAAGGGAACGCATTGAAGACAAACAACTAAAATTAGGCATACCAACATCTATTCTGGAGAGGCTACTACTACTATGTACCGCCAACATCCAATTCAATTTTCTAACTAAGTCATACCGCCAAATTGACGGAGTGACCATGGGGAGTCCTTTTGGTCCTATTCTAGCGGACATCTTCATGGCACATTTAGAAGAAAAGAGATCCTCAGACATCAACAACTTGGCCTTTTACCGTCGTTATGTGGACGATATACTAATTATCACCGCAGACGAGCTACAAGCAACATATTTCCAGGCCACAATGAACAAGACGCATAAAAACATCTCTCTATCTATGGAACACGAACACAACGAAGCGTTGCCGTTCCTAGATATTCTAATGAGACGTAGAGCAGACGGCACAATTCAAAGATCGGTGTATCGCAAAGGAACATGGACTGGCCAATACCTAAATTTTCAGAGCTTCACACCTGTCCAGTATAAACGGGGCTTAGTACGGACCCTGTCTGACCGTGCTAGAAAGATATGCACCCAGGACACACTGACAGAGGAATTTGAAACTCTGAAGAATGTCTTAAACCTGAATGGGTACTCCACAGGATTTATAAAGCACCACTGCCAACAGCCCAAACCAAAACCAGACGTAACTACAGTCCCTAAACTCAAGGTATTCATCCAGCTAACCTTTCGAGGGGATGACGTAATGCAACGTCTACAAGACCGGCTTACTACAGCAGTAGGCCGAACATTCTGTGCTGCAACTCCAGTCATTAGATATAAAACCGTACCGATTCCTACACCAGCAGTCAAAGAGCCTGTTCCTCTGTACGCCACAAACAATTGTATTTACCAATTCACATGTAGATGCCAGGCCTTCTACATTGGTAGAACAGAGAGACAGCTTAACAAACGAGTGTCAGAACACATACCTCAATGGGTCAACAAGATACAACACACAGGAGATGCTAGCCTCGTGGGGCCGACACACCGGAAGCTCCCGGCGTCTTCAATTGGTAGGCACATTATCGAAAGCGGCCATGTGGTGGACAGAGACACTGCCTTTCGCGTGTTGTTTAACACACAAAATACTCGCTTGTTAAAGTTTGCAGAAGCAATTATGATCAATCAACGCAAGCCAGAATTGTGCAAACAGAAAGACATGTTAGTCAGCTTAAAATTACTGTGGTAGATAATTGACATTACTGTGCGAATATGTGTATATTTCAACTTGAAGGATTTATCTAGTTAATTCACGTAAGTTGTGTGATTTCTGCATTATGTACCTGACGAGATGCAGCGAAATATGCCAGGCAATAAATCGTGCAATCTATTGTTTGTGTCTTCGTTATTCAAACCAAATAGTAAATCATAATGAAAGAAATGAGTAACAAAATATTATATGAGAATGATAGAAGTAGTAAATTATATATATTATATCAGAACGAAAGACGTGACAAACCAAATATTATATCATTATGACAGAAGTGATAAACCAAATGTTACATCATAATGACATACGTGACAAACCGAATAGTATACCATAATGACAGAAGTGACAAATCAAATATTATATCATAATGACAGAAGTGACAAACCAAATATTATATCATTATGACATAATAGACAAACCAAATATTACATCATAATGACACACGTGACAAACCAAATATTTCATCATAATGACAGACGTGACAAACCAATATTATATTATAATGACAGAAGTGACTGTCATAGAATGCTGAGATTCCACCACAATGCCTCTCATACCACAAGAAAGTATTCAAAGAGAAGATGGACATATACAGGAGAAATAAGCAGAGGAATAAATATATAATAGCAGCCTTTAAACATCGATGATATCAATCTGCGTGCCACCACACAAAGCGACTGCGGGCAAAGTTTCTACGAATAAGCGCCTTATTTATCGGGTGTGATGGTTACATATAGAAGAAAGAGACGTAAAGGTGTCAATGTCTGTTCCGTAAAAATCCCCGGTTTAAACACCTTGCTGACTTGAGACGGTAAACGGTCACAGATGTGATATGACCAGACGCTCAGGGAGAATTTATGACGAGCTGGAGAGTCTGAATCACACTAGGGTTGAACTGAAACGGCTGGTCTACGAATCCACTTACCCTAAGGCCCAGGGGCCAAACGCAGAGTCATGAGAGGAAAAGGCGGCAATTAGATAAGAATAATTAAGAACCGTATAAATAGACGGCATTATCATGAAAAGTGTCTATTCGAAAATATCAGTTATCAACTGGAGGGCCAGGTTAGATCCGGTTCAGTGACGATGAGGAGATACCAGATGGAGTCAGGACTGGCAGTGGGCCAGAATACCGACTAGACAATTTTATTGGATTCGATTAAGTCATCATCTCACCTGTATTCTCAATGTCATGTCTAAAACGTCAACAGCAGTTATGCTTCCTTGCTTGCTTGTGTTCGCTGGCTATGATCTCCAGCGCGAAGTCCTGTATGTCGGATGAAGACATCCTGTTGTCCAGCATCAATGTGATGTCATACAGGACCTGAGGTTTGCGTGAGTATCCGTTGTCCCATGTCTAGCTTATTTGTGTGCAGACTGGTGGTTCCTCGCCGTGCCGGCAGACACTCTCCGACTTCGGAGGAACAGCAGTTACGTATTTCATTACATTGGTCATGTATATTTACATTATTCGTCATCATCATCCTGCAGATAAGCAGTTTTTGCTTTTTCATATTGATAGTGAATAAAGAGTTGTAGTTTGATTTAACTCATCCATCCATCCATCATGTGCCATGCCGGTAAGCGTGGGCGGTCATGTTCTGCCATCTCACTCGATCACCAGAGTCGTGGATCAGCTCCGTGTTTCTGTCTCGACCATGCCACAAGGCCAAGCCATCCAGGTACTTGCTTCTAGGTCTTCCCCTTGGTCTGTTCCCCTCGATCTTACCAGTCGTCACCAAGTTCTCCAATCCATTTCTTCTCATAACATGCCCAAAAAATTTTGACTGTCTACGTCTAATTTCTCTAATCAATTTGCGATCTTCATTTGTTTCTTGAAGAACTTGTTCATTGGTCTTTCTGGCTGTCCATGGTATTCTTTGCATTTTCCTCAGAAACCACATCTCTACAGCCATCAGATGTTTTTCAGCCTGACTGCTCATTGTCCACGCTTCACATCCATATAAAAGTACAGGTTCTATGTAGCATCTCAACACTCTTTTTCTCGTTTCAATTGACATCTTTTTATTCGTCAGTATGTTTTTCATCTTGCTAAAGGCTACTTTTGCCATGGCGATTCTTGTTCTAATCTCTTCAAGGCATCTTCCATCAGATGTTATTACAGTTCCGAGATAATTGTACCTATTCACTTGTTGAAGAATATTCCCATTTACTTGTATATTACATTGTGGTATTTCGTTCTTCCTAGTGACGACCATAATCTGTGTCTTTTTACAATTTAATTCTAACCCTAGTTGTTCACTGTGTGTAACAATCGCATCTACTAAATTTTGCAGGTCCTGTTCATTGTCTGCAATCAAGACTGTATCATCTGCATATCTAATGTTATTGATGCATCGTCCCCCAATGTTGATTCCTTCCATATCTTCAATATTTCTGAAAATACGTTCACTGTACAGGGAAAACAGATCTGGAGACATTACACATCCCTGTCTCACACCTCTCTTAATAGGTTGATATTGGCTTACTTCATTATCAACTCTTATGGCAGCTTGTTGTTTCCAATATATGTTTTTTACAAGTCTAAGATCTTTTCCATCAATTTGTAGATCTTCAAGCATCCTTATCATGTTGACATGTCGCACTTTATCAAAAGCCTTTGTGTAGTCAATAAAGCAAAGGTGTAGATCTTTGTTTACTTCTATAGAACGTTCGATTATGGTTCTCAGTATATACACAGCATTTACTGTACCCTTGCCTTCTACAAACCCACATTGTTCTTCTCCTATTTCAGGTTGTATTTTCCTCCTAACTCTTTGCATGATAATTCTTAGCAAAATCTTCGTGATGTGACTCATTATACTAATTGTTCGATGTTGATCACATTCCAAGGCTCCTGATTTCTTTGGGATTGCAATAAATACAGAATTACATAACTCCTGAGGTATATTTCCAGTATCATATATTGTATTAAGCAGACTGGTAACTTTATCTACTCCATATTCTTCTAAAGCATTAATCATTTCTGTTGTGATGCTGTCTGAACCGGGGGTCTTGCCAGATTTCATATGGTTAAGAGCATTCTGAACCTCCATCTTCAAAATTGCTGGTCCTTCATTATTATTTTGAACATTATACTGTTCGTCTCTGTTATCGTCATACAGGTTTTTCACGTAATCTGACCATTCATGTAATATCTGATCTTTTTCTATTATGACTCTTCCATCTTTTGTCTTTAGGCAGCCTGCTGATGTACGTGTTCTTTGATTAGTAAGCTCCTGAATTCTTTTGTGCATTAGTTTCGCATTGTTACTGTTGTGTTGTTTTTCAATTTCTCTGCAATTTTTCTCAAGCCATGTTTCTTTTGCTTTCTTACATAAGGTTCTCACTTTTCTGTGAATTTCTTCATATTTGGCAGGATTATTTTTGTTCTGTCTTCTTGTTTCCATTAGTTGTAAAATTTCTTCAGTCATCCATGTCTTACGGCCCACTTTCTTTACTTTTGGAATAGTTTTTTCTGCTGCACAACTGATTGAATTCTTCATCATTTCCCACTGATCATCTACATCTTGAAATAGGATCTCTAGATCAGACAATATATCAAATTTGTTCTTTACTTCTATGTTAAAATTATCTTGTATTTCTTTGTCAGTTTTCAATTTGCACAAGTCATATTTAGGGTTTCCTGCTGTATAATTGACTTTCTTTAACTTTACCCTCAATGTGCCTGTAATTAATCTGTGATCACTGTAACAGTCTGCATTTGGAACTGTTTTTACGACTGTTAACGCATTTCGACACCTTTTGCTAATCAGGATGTAATCTATCTGGTTTTTTATCCTGCTGTCTGGACTCCTCCATGTCCATAATCTTCTAGGATGCTGTTTAAACCAGGTGTTTCCTACAACCATTTCTTGTTCTTTTGCCCATTCTACAAGTCTGTATACTCTTTCATTTCTCTCTCCAAAACCATGGTTGCCTACACTGCATCCATCGCCTTGCTGTCCTATTTTTGCGTTGAAATCACCCATTATGATATTTAGTTCTTATTTTTTGCAGTTCTTCAAAGCAGACTCCATGTCATTATAAAATTCCTCTATGCTTTCTTCACTGCATTCACTTGTTGGGGCGTATACTTGAATGACATTTATTTTAAAAGGTCTTCCGTTTAATTTTACTAATAGAACTCTGTCTGACACAGCCCGATATCCTTTGACAGAATTTGATGTTTGCTTATCTAATATAATGGCTACACCTCTTTGATGTTCTTCTCCCCCAGAGTAAATAATCTTACAATCCTCTGCTGTCCTTATCCCTGCTCCTTTCCATCTCGTTTCCAATATTCCTAATATGTTAATCTTCTCTCTCTCCATTTCTTTTTTGATGTTTTCTAATTTTCCATCTGCACTCATTGTTCTAACATTCCAAGTTCCTACTGTCAATGATATTAATCTGTTGCACCTAGTAGCCAGTTGACGGTCTGGAGTCACGTGGTGCGCATGACTATCCCTACCGGGCGAGGCTGCTCCTATGGAGCACCCATTTACGCCGTTTCTCTGATTATCGATGATTTCACACAACATGATTTTCTTGGCATCTGTAAAGAAGGTAGTTTGCCATTGCTTTCCCTCCTAGCAGTGACCATACTGGTCAGTGACCGTAGCCATTGTCTCCTCAAAATTGAGATCCTCTGCCTACCGTCGTGAAGGTGGAGACCATAACCTACAACTATCTGTCGGCTGCTCTCCATCTTCATCCACCACCTGCACCCATGGCTTCACGTAACCCAGATCGGGGGGCTAAACGGGTACTCCACCTTGCCCAAGGGTGTCCCGTAGGCTAGCGGAGGGAAGGAGGTGCCTTACTTCTCCTTTGATAGGGGACCCCGCTACCCGAATTAATTTATAATATTTAGAATATTTAACTCATAGTTATTTGTTATTTTTTAAGTGTGCATATATATATATATATATATATATATATATATATATATATATATATATATATATATATATATATGTGCGCGTGCGTGCGTGCGTGTGTGTGTGTGTGTGTGTGTGTGTGTGTGTAGACCTTGGTGGAGAGCTTTAATGTAACCAAGAGAGATTATCAGGGTGGAAACTTGCCCTGCCTAGTAGTGTAATAGTAGACATAAGTCTCGGCATCTAACCTTATCCTTTCTACTCATGGGGGATACCAAGACCAGCTAATTATATATAGTAACGTGCCATTCTCAACTGTACTCTTGAGTATCCAGGGACTTGTTCTGTATTCAGCCTGTAATAGACATATGTCCCGAGTTTCTCTCTGGGATCTGCAGTGTAAGGAATCTGAACCTACCTCAGGACTAATCAATAGCGTGAGGAACAGTGACTACAGACATATTGGACGACAAGTCTGGAATCAAATTAGTCAACGGATCTAACTGGCACCTTGCCGTCTTGACAGACGATAGTTTATAAAATGGAGTCATACCTCTCCAAAACACAAAGCCTGGGCTGAATTTAGAGACTATGTTTTGCCCATGCAGCATGATCCCTCTCTCGGCCTGTCTAGTTTACTCCAGTGGAAAGGTAACACCAATAAGTCTGAAACAAGACAAGCTGCAAAAGCTGCCAGATCAGCAAAGCAGTATTCAAACTGTCTGCTTTTCGGAGTTTTCATCCTAGACCAGTTGCCGACCAAGCCTTAGGGCCTGGTCTGCCTTGCCATGGCATTTAGTCTATATTGTATTTCCTCGCACCAGAGTAAGGCTTGTACCCTCTCAATTGCACTCCTCCACCCGAAGCCGTTGGCACAATGTGTGGTGTCAGGTATGGTAAGCGTCGCCCAACATTCAGCGCTAACAGATAGCAGACAGTAGCGTCTACTGTCATACAGCAGCTCAGTCATATCTGACAAACCAACGGACCTGTAGGACGTGATAACGGGTTGCCTTTTCGGTGTAACAAATAGTCACTACATGATACATTGGGTGCTCGTCCGGCAGCATTCGAGAAAGTAATTCACCCACATATGACAGTGACAAAGCAAATATTATACAATAATAACATAAGTGACAAACCAAATGTTATATCATAATGACAGCAATGACAAACCAAGTATATCAAAATGTCAGAAGTGATTTACCAAATATTATACCATAATGACAGAAGTGACAAACCAGATATTATATCTTTATGACAGAAGTAACAAATCAAATATTATATCATAACGACAAGCGTGACAAGCCAAATAGTATATCAAAATGTCAGAAGTAACTAACCACATATTGACAGAAGTGACAAATCAATTATTATATCATAATGGCAGAAATTACTAACCAAATATTATATAATGACAGAAGTGACAAACTAAATAGTATATCATAATGACAGAAGGAATTCATCAAGGCCGAATTGATAAGAGCGTTCGTTCTTAAACATCTGATGTGCTGATGCCGAGGTAGGGAGTTCAACCCCCACACCGGTCATTTGGACTAAAATGTTGACTTCTCGTCCTTGCCTTGGGGGTGTAAATTACAATTACTTCTGAAAACGGAGTTGGTTGGCTTGATGGATAGTAACACTGTTATTAATAAAAGCTAATGTACACGCAAAATTACGTCCAGTGCCATTCTGGCGCGAATGGACTACGCTTAGGTTCAAGGCGAGCAAGCGGAAAATATAAACAAAAAAATGATATGGGTCGTTTATTTGTTATTCTTTTAGCCTGTCTTAATGTAGTAGAACCAAAAACGTTTGCAACATCATAGCATTATCATATAGAGAGATTAACTGTCAGAACTGTCAAATACTGACATTAACTGCCTGTATAGTAACTTGCGGTGTATGGCAAGGGGTTGGGGGGGGGGGGGGGAGGGGGGGGGCGCTTGCGCCTTAGGAATTCAGGCTGGCTGGCTAGTGCAGTCGAGGCGAACTGTGCAGATTATGGATTTCGTTTTCCCCCAACAGAAAAATATCCACACCACACCGAGTATTCGAACATGGGTCTCCCGAAGGAGGGTCCGGCATTCTAGCCACTCGGCCAGCCGCTCCTCGGAGAGATTAACATCGCATAACAAAATATGATTGTCAAATGTTATGTACATTCAACACTACTATTTTGCGCGGAAACCAATACAAAGAACAAGCTATTTGAAAGCCGAATAGAGGCTCTGTACATGTGGATGTACAGTAGAATATGTCGTATTTCATGGGGGGAAAAAATAATCAGATATAGAAGTTCTAAAAGAGCTGGGAATGAAAAGAGAGTTGATGGAAGAAATAACAAAGAGGCAAATGAATTATTTCGACTACATTAAAAGTCATAAAACTCATATACAAATCATACTGAAGGGTAAGGTTGAAGGCAAGCCAGCAAGAGGCAGACAACGATACAAGGCGATGATAACATCAAGAGATGGACGAACAGCAGTCTGATAAAATGTACAGCCAGGACGAAAGACGGACAGTGTTAGGGATCCATTGCAGCCAACTTTCATTGTGGAGACGGCACCTGATAAATCTATGACTTATGTAACATCGGGGTTAAAAATTATAACTTTACAGCTAAGTTTAATTTCCTTTGATTTCCTAAGATTTCGTAGCGCTACGAAATTTTCCCATGCCTGTTGCAGTCTTAATTCAATAGCTCTTTCTGTGCCGCCATCTTTGTCTGCCTTTATTTAAACACAGAAGCAACAAAAAATATATTGCACGATTTATTGCCTGGCATATTTTGCTGCATCTCGTCAGGTGAATACTGCAGAGTGATATTTCACATGATGTGAATAAACAAATAATACTGTAGCCGAAATACATCGATATTGTCCGAATGTGCAGTAAGTCTACACTGCACTTAATAGGTGTGTGGTTCTTTGAAGTGAGACTTCCCCAAGAGAGGTTTGGTTATTTATTTAGCGTAATTTCATTGCCAAGGAAGCAAATGGTGCCTGTGTGCGACAACTAGTGGCCTTACAATTGAGGCAATGGCTGTAACCAATGCTCTTGATGTGGCTAAGTAAGGAAATGGTGCCTGTGTGTGACAACTAGTGGCCTTACAATTGAGGCAATGGCTGTAACCAATGCTCTTGATGTGGCTAAGTAAGCAAATGCATTCGCACGCATGCATACTAAGCGATTCAATGAACAAACTCAATCAGGTCTAGACTGGCCTCATACGACATGAGTGGCTCGACACAATTAGCACATCACAAATGCGTCTCGCGCGTTGTTTAACACACAAAATAATCGCATGTTAAAGCTGACAGAAGCAATCGCCATTCATCTATATAAACCAACTTTATGCAAACAAAAAGACATGATAGTCAGTTTTAAATTACCGTGGCTGACAATTCAAATTACTGTGTGAATATGTGTGTTATATACTTCAGCTTGAAGGATGTATCTAATTACTTTAGTGTATGTTGTGTTTTCTGCAGTATGTACCTGACGAGATGCAGCGAAATATTCCAGGCAATAAATCGTGCAATCTATTGTTTATGTCTTCATTATTCAAACACCACAACTAGTCCAGCTAACTTTCATCTATGTACCGCGGTACTCAGGCGTGTAAGCAATGAGTGAGATGATATGTTGGCGAACATGGCAGTGACCGAGGTAGGAAGAGCAATTGATCGACCAGACATTATCGACGCTGTAAGAGATGTGGGACGAACGGATGACTTTAAGGAAACCTGGAAATCTGCTTCCTTGTCCAGAATGAAAGAGGTGGGAGTGAAGAAAGGAGCCACCAGACATGAAAATTTTGTCAAGAGCACAAGACAATTGATTAACCAACACTGACTTAACGCGATCAGTCGATATACGCTGGCGGAGATGTTCAGGAGGAGAGCAGATGATCTACGGACCTGTCCTGAATGCAATGTGGATAGTCCTCACTAATCCCTGATTTTGTTATCATTATCGCTCCTCTATTTATATGTATATCAAGCTATGTGGGCGGTCATGTTTCGCCAGCTAACTCGATCACCAGAGTCGTGGATCAGCTCAGTGTTCTTGTCTCGACCATACAACGTGATCAAGCCGTGCAGATATTTACTTCTCTGACCTTCCTTTATTCTCTTCCCCTCGAACTTACCAGTTGTCACCAAGTTTTCCAATACATTTCTTGTCATAACGTGACCAAATAATGTTGACTGTCTACGTCTAATTTCTCTAATCAATTTACGGTTTTTATTTCTTTTGTTGTAGGACTTGGTCATTGGTTTTTCTGTCTGTCCATGGTATTTAACTTCGCATACTGTGGTCATACAACGATGACTGTTTCTGTCTGATGTTTGTGATAAGTTGATTTGCGACTCAGCTTCCATCAAAACGTCCTGATTGCTCATTTTGGCTGTTCAATTAATTTTCAGCATTCTTCAATGAAACCTCATCTCCATGGCCTCCATGTATTTTTCCGTCTGTTTACTAATTGTCCAGGATTCGCAGCTGTATGTTAAAACAGCAAATATACCAGGAGGCTTCAAATGAAAACCTTAAAGTGTTAAAGAAATTAGATTATATGTGCCACTGTCTTGTAACCTGTCAATATTGTTGTTAAGGATGTCAAACGTGTTAAGCACATGAAATAAGGGTGAAGACGAACACCGTGACGTCATAAGGACAGTTCAAAGATGGCGGCCCCACTTGTGATATGCAACAAAGAGGAGTACACACCTTGCACACACTTTGCCGTACTATAGCACATTACAGATGGTGTTTTGTGCTGAACCTTGTCTGGTGTCAAGATGTGCGGCAATGTCACCCACAATCAATCGACGGTTTTTCTGTACGTGGCCTTCAACAGCTGCAATCGACTCTGGAGCCAAACTCTGTGTGTCTGAACCGGTGGTGAAGATTCTGTCACAGAAGTCAGCCGTTTTAAAACTTTCTACTCCACTCATACACTTGCTGGACTGATAGGCATGCATCACCATACTGGGTCTTCATTCGCCAATGAATATATGTTTCACCCATTCACTGATTTTTATTTTTTTTTAAACGGATAACAGAACGCTGCTCATCTTTGGTACATATCAAAAGTGGGGCGACCATCGTTAAACTGTCATTATGACGTCACTATGATTGTCTGCACCGTGATATCATATGCTTAACACTCTTGACATCCTTAACATCAATATTGACAGGTTACAAGACAACGGCGTGAGTATTGTCATTTTTATTGCACATTTATTTTATTGATTTTTTAAGTCCCCTTATATGAAACATGAAATCAAGAGTCTACATCGCTGCTTTCGGAACATTCCTACGTGAGTTTCTCCCCTTCTTCAGTAGTCACCGAAGATTTTCCATGTTTATGGTACAGTTGCAGCCTGACGGAGTGTCCTCCTGCATTGACCTCTACCTGTTGAGGGTCGCACAGACACTGAAAGAGACCCCCCCCCCCACCCTCCTTTGTAGTACAGAGTTTAAAAATGGCTCAAAAGACAAAAGGATCGATTTCATTGCACCGGGTGTTATCCCATATGGGTGGTCTCTTCCGCTGGACGGCCTGCCGAAAGCGTCGAAGAAAAAAAACACTAAGTTGGTGTTCCAGTGACAACCCCCAGGAGTCTAAGAGAATATTACACTTGTGAACCGAACGAAGTTTCACAGAATGGAACCACCAATCTTCGGAGCGCCAGGTAGGTGGTGGAATTACTTCACCACGACGTCTACCCAAGTACAGGGTGTATTTTTAATGACTGTGCAGTGTTTGGACATATTGCTGGTGCAAGTTCATCGTTCATCTGCAGATACGAATGGTCCCGTTCAACTGTCGACTATATCAGTTTGGTTGTATTTGGGTCCTTTATTGTGTGACTTGTTTTGATTAGTTCGTAGATAGATCAAGCTGCTTGTTTTCAGCTTCCTGGCTTCTGGTTGGTTGATTTTGTTCGTTCCTGTCTTGATAAGGTATGTCATGTCTGGACAGAATCGCACACTTGGTGAGGTCTGGAGTTATTGAGTCCCCACCCCGTCATATGGTGCTGTTTCCTTCAGGGAGTTCTACCAATCGTCGTACCATCTGGTGTTCCTTCTCCTTCCCCGTCTTGGATTTCTTCGAATCTTCTCGTTCGTCTTTTGTTTCGTGTGTCGTCTGTATAGCGATTCGCATTCGCCCTACAGAATTGGTCTTGGTCTGGGTAGCCGTTTTCATCTAGTTCGATTGCTATTTCTTCTTCTGGTGCATCTTCTTCTGTCTGGGTCTTTGCATTTTCTGGTTCTTTCAGTGATTTAATAGTTCTATCTGTTCTCTTTCTTCTTGGATTTGTTTCAGCGTTTCTTCTGTCTTTGCTCTTTCTTCTTGAATTTCCGATAGAGTGTCGTCAGTTTCAGCTTTTATAGCAGCCATTCGAGCGACATCCTGCTCTATCATCTGCTGGACTTGCTTCAGTTCGTCCAGGATGCCGTCAACTGCGTCTCTTGTGTCTTGACTTTTTCTTCTTCTATGCTTTTGAACTGTGATCGCAGGTCCTTCAGCTGGCCTTTCCAATTGTGCTTTGTCACTTTTGTCGGTTGGTTCAAGTTTTGTATTTACCTATTATGTTGCATGGACTTTACAGAGGGTGAATACAAAACATGAATCGGCAATTTTTTCAAAAACTGCACAGTCATTAAAAATACAGCCTACACAACAGATGTTTTTGGTTATATATTGAAGAGAGAGGCATCGGAGCACATCGTGGCGACTGGATAAGTCAGTGGTTGAAGAGGCAAAGGAAAAAGGAAAGAAACAATGCTGGGTGGTCTAAGACTGTGGGGTGATGTCATAAGAGGTCAGAATGACCGAATGGATAAGAGCACTGACTCTTAAACTTCCCTTGTGCTGATGCCGACTTATCGGGTTCAACTTCTACACCGGTTAGTTGGACTAAAATGTTGAATTCTCGCCTTTGACTTGGGGACATCAATTACACGTACCTCAAAGTCGGAGTGGGTTCGCCTGATGACGAGAGACAATGGTAATATTGAAAGCTAATCCACGTGCAAAAATCAGTCCAGTGCACGAAAAGAAGTAACATGTGTCTGGACTTGGCTTGCTTAGACAGCGAGCGAAGGCTTTACACACAAAGAAACAGACTTGATACAGTATTGTTCCAGATGTTTTATTGTTACCTTGCCTCTGGAGTAAACTGGTCAAGCCGAGGGCAACATATGGTTTCTACAACTCAGTTCTGGCTTTGTGCTATGAAGAGGTATAACTCCATCCCTGGTAGACTGCAGATAGGTCATACACTGAGCGTGTGGGACGTTAGAGAGTGCATGATGGTGGAAATGACTATGTATTAAAATGCATTTATTGTGGATAAACATCTACCGCGCGAATGTATCTGATCAGTTACATTCGCCACCACCATGGTTGTTGTTAGTGTGAATTTTTTTTTTAAAACAGAATTCTGTCTGTCAAGACTGCCAGCTGTCAGTAAAATGGAATCCCGACAGGGTATCGCACGAGGTGACCACTGGAGGAAAATTAATCAAAAGAACAATCACGAGAGCTAGCTTTCTAGAGAAGTTGAATACACCAGGGAAAGAAAATTATTTGTGTGCCAGATTTTTTTATATTGTTCTAGCCAAATGTAAAATGTACAGAAACAAATTACGTGATGACTGAGATTCACGGAAAAGAGAGCAAAACTACACATCCCGCATTGTTTACAGTTAAGAGTTATGAATCAATGCCGTAGGATAATATGCCGCCAAATGGGATGTACCATTTAGACCGAAATACGCTACATAGCCATAACAGGCTCGTGGTGTTATTTGTTCTGTTTCACGGTAACTTTCCTAGTTTCAATGACCAGTGAAATGAAATTCACAATATAATGCTTATTCATTTTACTGTGCACCATATTTGGTCCCAACCTGCTTATTTGTTTGGCACTGACTCGGTTAATTGTATAACCACTGATTAAACAGGTATCTGATGAGTTAATAACTTTCTTAGAAATATCAAATGGGAACCCTTTAATGCGAACAAGACATTTCATAACTAAACGTGAATGTTTTGTCGTAAAGAAAGAAGTAAAGAGTAGAGAACGCACTAGACAACATCAACATTAAAAGCTATAGTTAGCGATCCGGATTCGACCCTGTCACCTCCAAATGACGAAAGCGCCTCGCTGCAGGAATAAGTGTACCTCAACACATGACCAACTAAACAACCTTGTGAAAGGTGTCTTCATTAGACAATTTTATCATCCACATGAAACCCACAACTATGGAATATGGACATAATTCGAATCGAACCAATAAGATAGCACCATAGGTCTCAGAATTGTATATTAAACCAGAATATGTCCAAAAAAAAACACAAGCACACCAGACGGTGATGATGTCTCCAGTATTAACGAAGATTTAAAGAAGAGAAATGATTGGTCGGTTCCAATGTTGATACATATTACACATAAATATCAATTGTGGAACCCATTGAGGCCACTAAGACAGTTCATAACTGAACACACGTGTTTTTCTTGACGATCATATAAGTAACTGAAAGAAGCATAGATTAGAGAACGCGCTAGACAACATAAATAAACATACATGTATAGTTTGGGGCCCTTAGAAGTAGAAGAACCAAGTAGAGATTATAGGTAGGGCACCCTTTTGTTTAAGTTGCATATCCCTTACGGATACGAAGCCGGCTTCGTGGCTAAATGCTTGAGAACGCGGTTCGTGAGCCAGGTACCAGGCGTTTGAAGCTCAGCTGCGACCGATTTGTGCAGCAGACCGTGTCGCGTTGTGTTATAACGTGCTAGTATGGGAGCCGGTCGTTCAGAAAGCAATGTCAAACTACTGAACGTAACACTTGCCTAGTATATCAACAGCAGCTGAAAAATGCTGGTGTTGACTGCAACGTCCCGTAGGGGATACGCAACAATTTTTTAAAAATATCCCTTAAGGACGTTGCAGTCAACACCAGGATTTTTCAGCTTTTGTTGATGTTCTTGACAAGATTACGCTCAGTAGTTTGCCATTGCTTTAGAGCGACCGGTTCAGATAACCCGTAAGTAACCAACGCGATGCGATCCGCTGCCGAATCTCGCGCAGCTGTGTTCCTCACGTGGATATACAGGATTACGGAGAAAGTCGTGTACCCCTTCGCCGGAGAGCCCAGCATAGAACGCACTAGACAACAGAAATGAACAGACATTTATAGTTTGGCGCTCATTGAAGTAGACAAATGAAATAGAAATTAGAGGGCGCTCTAGAAAACAACAATAAACATACATGTATAGTTTGGTGCTCATTGAAGTAGACAAATGAAGTAGAGATTAGAGGGCGCTCTAGAAAACAACAATAAACATACATGTATAGTTTGGTGCTCATTGAAGTAGACAAATGAAGTAGAGATTAGAGGGCGCTCTAGAAAACAACAATAAACATACATGTATAGTTTGGTGCTCATTGAAGTAGACAAATGAAGTAGAGATTAGAGGGCGCTCTAGAAAACAACAATAAACATACATGTATAGTTTGGTGCTCATTGAAGTAGACAAATGAAGTAGAGATTAGAGGGCGCCTTAGACAACAAATATAAACATACATGTATAGTTTGGTGCTCATTGAAGTAGACAAATGAAGTAGAGATTAGAGGGCGCTCTAGAAAACAACAATAAACATACATGTATAGTTTGGTGCTCATTGAAGTAGACAAATGAAGTAGAGATTAGAGGGCGCTCTAGAAAACAACAATAAACATACATGTATAGTTTGGTGCTCATTGAAGTAGACAAATGAAGTAGAGATTAGAGGGCGCTCTAGAAAACAACAATAAACATACATGTATAGTTTGGTGCTCATTGAAGTAGACAAATGAAGTAGAGATTAGAGGGCGCTCTAGAAAACAACAATAAACATACATGTATAGTTTGGCGCTCATTGAAGTAGACAAATGAAGTAGAGATTAGAGGGCGCTCTAGAAAACAACAATAAACATACATGTATAGTTTGGTGCTCATTGAAGTAGACAAATGAAATAGAAATTAGAGGGCGCTCTAGAAAACAACAATAAACATACATGTATAGTTTGGTGCTCATTGAAGTAGACAAATGAAATAGAAATTAGAGGGCGCTCTAGAAAACAACAATAAACATACATGTATAGTTTGGTGCTCATTGAAGTAGACAAATGAAGTAGAGATTAGAGGGCGCTCTAGAAAACAACAATAAACATACATGTATAGTTTGGTGCTCATTGAAGTAGACAAATGAAGTAGAGATTAGAGGGCGCCTTAGACAACAAATATAAACATACATGTATAGTTTGGCACTCATGGAAGTAAAAGAAAGAAATAGAGACTAAAAGACACTCTAGTCAACATAAATAAGAAAACATGTATAGTTTGGCACTCATGGAAGTAAAAGAAAGAAATAGAGACTAAAAGACACTCTAGTCAACATAAATAAGAAAACATGTATAGTTTGGCACTCATGGAAGTAAAAGAAAGAAATAGAGACTAAAAGACACTCTAGTCAACATAAATAAGAAAACATGTATAGTTTGGCACTCATGGAAGTAAAAGAAAGAAATAGAGACTAAAAGACACTCTAGTCAACATAAATAAGAAATCATGTATAGTTTGGCACTCATGGAAGTAAAAGAAAGAAATAGAGACTAAAAGACACTCTAGTCAACATAAATAAGAAATCATGTATAGTTTGGCACTCATGGAAGTAAAAGAAAGAAATAGAGACTAAAAGACACTCTAGTCAACATAAATAAGAAAACATGTATAGTTTGGCACTCATGGAAGTAAAAGAAAGAAATAGAGACTAAAAGACACACTAGACAACATAAATAAGAAATCACGTATAGTTTGGCACTCATGGAAGTAAAAGAAAGAAATAGAGACTAAAAGACACTCTAGTCAACATAAATAAGAAATCATGTATAGTTTGACACTCATGGAAGTAAAAGAAAGAAATAGAGACTAAAAGACACACTAGACAACATAAATAAGAAATCATGTATAGTTTGGCACTCATGGAAGTAAAAGAAAGAAATAGAGACTAAAAGACACTCTAGTCAACATAAATAAATAAACATTATAGTTTGGCATTCATGGTAGTAGAAGAAGGGAGTTGAGACTAGAAAACGCTCTAGGCAACAAAAATAAACACAGAAGTGGAAGAAGAAAGTACAGATTAGAGGTCGTACTAGACAAGGTAAACATTGAAAGCTATAGTTACCGACAGGGATTCGAACCTGTTACCTCCAAATGACGACAGCGCCTCGTTGTGGTTTCATGTGGATACTATAACTGGCTAATGAAGACACATTTTTAGGTTGTCTAGTTGGTCATGCATGGACGTACACTTATTCCTGCTACCAGGTGATGTCATCATTTGGAGGTGACATGTATACTGCCTAAGTGTTTGTATGTATGCAAAGAGTTAGGAAGAAGATACAACTAGAAATAGGATAAGAACAATGTGGGTTTGTAGAAGGCAAGGGTACAGTAAAGTCTGTCTGCATGCTGAGAACAGTAATTGAACGTTCTATAGAAGTAAATAAAGATATACATCTTTGATTTATTGACTACACAAAGGCTTTCAATAGAGTAAGACATGTCAACATGATAGAGATGCTTGCAGATCTACAAACTGATGGGACAGGCCGCGGACTTGTAAAATACATATATAGGAAACAACATGTTACCATCAGAATTGATAATGAAGTAGGTCAATACCATCCTATTAAAAGAGGAGTAAAGTCACCAGATCTATTTTCCCTGTATAGTGAAAATATTTTAAGAAATGTACAAGGTATGAAAGGAGTCATCATTGGAGTAAGAAACATAAATAACATTAGATATGCAGATGATACAGCATTGATTGCAGACAATGAGCAGGATCTGCAACATTTAGTAGATGCGGTTGTTGCACACAGTGAACAACTAGGGTTAGGATTAAATTGTAAGAAGACACAGATTATGGTCGTCACTAGAAAGAACGAAATTCCACAATGTAATATACAAGTAAATGGGATTATTCTTAAACAAGTGAATCGATACAGTTATCTCGGACCAGTCGTAACATCTAATGGAAGACGCATTTAAGGGATTAGAACAAGAATTGCCATGGCGAAGGTAGCCTTTTGCAAGATGAAAAACATACTGGCCAATGAAATATCAATTGCTATGAAAAAAAGAGTGTTGAGGTGCTATATAGATCCTGTATTTGTGTATGGATGTGAAGCGTGGACAATAAATAGTTAAGCTAAAAAAAAACATCTTATGACTGTGGAAATCTGGTTTCTGATGAGAATGCAAAGAATACAATGGACATACAGAAAAACCAACGACCACTTTCTACAAGAAACAAATGAAAATCGTAAACTGATTAGAGAAATTAGACGTTGACATCAAACTTTTTTTTTAATGAGAAGAAATAAATTCAAGAACTTTGTGACAAGATTGAGGGAAAGAAAACAAGAGGAAGACATAGAAGGAAATACCTGGATGGCTTGACCACGTGGCATGGTCGAGACAAAAACACTGGGCTGATCCACGACTCTGGTGATCGAGTTAAATAGCGAACCATGACCTCCTATGCTTACCGGCATTGCACATGATGAATGGATGAATGTATGTGTGTATGTTGTTCTTAACGTATTAGAAATATGTTAACACTAAAGTAAAGTACTCATTTCCACAAACAATATGTTGACTTTCTTTACCTGACTTTTCTCAAGAAGTTGCTTACTGTACAAGAAGTGGACAAAGTGATAATCTGGAATTTATCTAACCCGCTGATGAGAAATACAAGCAGGAGAACCGTCTCGATGAAAAAGAGCCAGCATCGAAAACTAAATGCAGACACTTTCACTAGTTTCTCGAATTTCTCGCTAAAATGACAAGAATTCGAAGCTTTTATACTCTCACATTGTCCCCGTTTTTACATTTTCGCCATGGCGTTGTGAAGGCGCGGGCGACGCCAAACTTCCACTGAACAATCGAGAGCTCCCGAATTTGTCACGTTACTGGAACCACCTCATGTCCATTTCTCTGCAGAATAATTATTTTGGAATCATACTGTCTTCTCGGGTTTTTGGTATGGAGCAGGCATGGGCGACCACGACGCTCGCATCTCCGTTACCTTATATGTTCGATTATACCATTTTACCCCTACCCCAACCTCAGAAGAGAAGTTATATTAGGGTCCATTCTTGGCTCAGATTAATAATCCCGCGACTGTATCAGCCACAAATAGGAAATTAATTTGAAGGTGATTGTTGTCCAATAGGGTAATAACTTAAATGCTCTTCTTTCTCATCATCTCATCTCATTTTGTTCCTCTTGTACCTTGCGGTGTCGAGTGAAGCAAAAACAGCGGGAGAGTGCCATTTATGAGCTTCATATATCCAGATTGCCATGGTCTCTGTTTTCCCCCAGTCCATCGTTTACATGGTTGGCCTTTTCTTCTGGTTCCATTTGGTCCATTTGGTACATACATCATAGCTTGTAGTTGTATACTGTTAGTTGGCAGCCTAGTTGTATGTCCGAGCTATTTCACTTGCTGTTTTCTAATTAAATCTAGCGCTGCTATATCTCCCACTTTATTCATGATTTGATCATCTCTCTCTTCTTGATGCATGGAGTATTCTTCCCAGGAATCTCATGTCTGTTGTTGCAATTTTTCTTTTCTATTGCTTCTGTCCTTGTCCAGGTTTGGTCTTGGTAGCATAGACTTGGTAGGAAGATTGTGGTATAGTTATTGTCAGCGTCCTGGAAGTTGAAAGAGGACATATGACAAGGACAGGACGTTAGTATGCCATGGATAGAACATAGACGGAACAAGAGTATCCATCTACAGACAGGACATAAAGACATAGACAGGACAAGGTCCCTGAGCCACCAGTACAACCTTGCACTGAATGACCTGAGACACCAGTCAGCAACAGACGGGGTGAGGACAGGACGACAGCCAGAATACCGAGACATCTGACATAACACGATTATTACTGACCACACGCGGTCACACTCCACGTGACAACAGGACTGAGGGCTAGAGAGATCAGACTGGACAGGACTGTGATAGAGGAAGGATGCGTGTGGTTGTCGAGCGAATGTACTGATTGCCGACATGAAAGCTTGCCTCAGCTGAGCGAATGAGGCAGTGATTTGCCGATGCACTGTGTGTGAGACAGACCTGCGTTACGAAAGAGTGAATGCCTTTTGCGGCTTAGTATTTAATTGTATTTATATTGTACCATCTATAAGAATGTATTCAATGTGCTAACGCAACTGTATGCGTTAAATAAATAATATTAGTTTTTACATGCATTCTGTTTTGACACCTTTGTGTATGCATGTATCTACTGTCTCTGTCACACCCACGACGAACGAGTAATAACTAAGACGTTGACAGTTATATTTTTTAGTTTGTTCTTTAGTGTTGGTGCCAGTTGTCCAATAAGTTCCTTAGCCTTATTGCATTTAGTTTCGAAATCGTCTTCTGATTTGTGATGTGATGATACCAATCTTCCTAAGTACTTTAGCTCTTTACTTGTTTCAGTGGGGCGTTATTTTAGCTGATTCTTTGTTGTTTTTAATGCTTTGGTTACAGTCATTCCCTCTGTTTTACTGATGCTAATTTTCATTCTATATTCCTTACTTCGCTTAGACTATTTATGTGGTCTTGTAGTTTTGCTTCTGATTTTGCTGTTAGTGCTTGACCGTCCACAAATAGGAAATCTTTAATCGTGAAATTTGCAGAAGGTTCTTCTTTTTTCTTCTTACATTCGTTGAAATGTGTCTATTTCTATATGAACTTCGCTATCTTGTTTAGTTCACTCAATGGCCCATAGAGTTTATCTTCCACTGTTGTTTCTCTAGGCCAGAAGTTTGCCTAGGTTTGTCGTATTTTGGACGGTCTTGGAGTATGTGATCTGCTGTCTGCGGCGCCAATCCACCTGTGCACATGGCTGATTCGACTGCATGTCGCTTATCACTTGTTGCCCGACGGCTTCTACTTCTACAGCTGTTGTTTTCTGTAAAGCTGCTCTGGAAAAGTTGAGTTGAACCTAGAACTTACATCACAACACTCGGTACATTCCAATATGTGCTCCGTCCTATCTTCAACAGCGAAGAGTCCCAATAGTAACGGATACAGTCTACTTACGTGTCCCGCTGGCCTTTCCATGTTCGAGCCCAGATAGAAGGCACGTTACGCCTTCCTTGACTATTATAATGCCCATGTTAAATATTGCTCAGTGAGTCATGTATTATTGATTATGTTTCATGCGTTTTAATGCTTATTGTTCTTTTGTTGTCAAAGATTTGCTTCATAAGAGATGTTGAAGAAAGAATGGATGATAGGAAATAGAAAAGAAGGGCAAAATGTCAGACGGGCTTGCGTGCCCAATTCTTAACCCTTTGAAAATAAAGATTTTCGTTCGTTCGTTCGTTCGTTCGTTCGGTGTCTCGACAAATAATTATTCTACTGACAAGGCATGAGGTATGACAGAGCAAGCTTGCCTGTGGGCGCTGTGGTTATATGTTTGAGTCCAGATAGAAGTTATGTTTAATAATTGATCTGGGCTCCCGGGTGCACCATATCAAAAATGGGTCCCAGGAGTGTTGTGGAAAATAAAAGCGATTGATGTAATATTAGTACATCATTCATCAACCATGGGTTCCAGGAAATGTCAAGAAAAGTAAAAGAGTCTGGCGTAATATTAACGCATGACCCATCGAGTGTCCGTGTGGTATATAAGCTAATGTGGTTGGCACCATATACCAAATAAACCTCGAGAGGCGGAACAGGGATCATGTTTCCCATACGTTGAGATCGTTCGCTCAGAAAGCAACGATAGAGTACAAAATATGGCATGTCCTTTGTGGCGATCAATCTCAACGTCAAGTGGATTTACTAGGCAATTTTACTTTCAGTAGATTGCTTTCTGAACTAAATTTGCCCAATATTTCACAAACAGGCAATAAATGCTGGGGTTGAGTGCAGTGTCCTGTTATTGACACACAACTAACGTAACAGGGGTCAGCGTGGCCGAGGGGATAAACACCCGCGCCTAATCTCCCTGTGTGTTGATGGCGGGGTGGTGGGTTCTATCCAACAATCCGCTCAGTTGGACTTTACAGTTGACTTCTCGTTTAGAAAGCACTAGCAAGCTACTTTTTCTTGTCTCCTACTAACTTTGCCGCGAAGCTTGTCTTGTTGCTTTTTTCATATCCTTTACATGACGTAGCAGTCAATCTCAGTATTTTTGGCTGTTCGTGATTCCTAGCCAAGTAATTTACGTTCAGTAGTTTATTATTGCCGGTCTCTCTGGCTGTGGGGTTACAACACTTTCTCTCTGTAATCCCGTTTATCACGCAGAGTCTCGTAGCGGAGCGAGAGCTGAGGCGGTTCGACCCCCGCTCGTGACTTGCGGGATACTGAGCCGGCCGCTCAGAAAGCAATGGCAAACTACTGAGCGTAATCTTGCCAAGAGATCAACAGACAGCTGAAAGATGCTGCTGTTGACAGTTAAGTCCTGTAAAAGGATACGCAAAACAATAATAGTTTATTATTGCTTTCTGAACCACGGCACCCAAACCATTTTATAGAAAATGCAACGCAAGGCGGTCTGCTGCCAAATCGTCCGCAGCTGTGTTACGAACTCGGTATGCGGGATTACGAACTGCGTCCGTAACCAGTTCGCCACGGAGCCGGTTCTGTTGTTGCTTGTACAAACGTCACATTTGATATCTTCAATATATCTTTGACTCCATCTAGTCATCTCTTCCTATGTCGTCCTTTCGCCTTGTATCCCGATGTTCACATGTAGAACGCTTTAGCCGCTGGTTGATCTTGTTCTGTTCTAGCTAAATGTACGAACCATGTATTTCTTTGGTGTTCTACAAAGTCAATAATAGATGTTATCTCTACACTTGTTATTACTTTCGCATTTGTCTCTCTCTATCTCGTCTTGTTTTTCCAGCTGTGTTTCTTATGCAACTAATCTCACGCGATTTAATTATACGCCTCTGCGTGTGTGTGTGTGTGTGTGTGTGGAGGGGGAGGGGTGTCAGCATGGCCGAATACATAAGAGCCCTAGTGTTGATGCCGAGGCAGCGGATTCAACCCTACACCTGTCAGTTGGACTAAAATGTTGCCTTCTCGTCCTTGACTTGGTGACGTCAATTACAAGCACTCTGAAGTCGGAGTGCGTTCGCCTGATGATGGCGATGGACACTGGTTACAGGGAAAGATAATCCACGCACACAAATCAGTCCAGTGAAGTATAAGATGTAGCACGTGTATGGACTACGCTTGAGTTCAAAGTGAGCGATGCACACACACACACACACACACACAAACGCCTGTGTATCAAGAACTGACAAGTGATCGCACAATTGCTTAGACAATCACACTGGAGTTGACTGCTACTGGTGGCAATGGAAGTACAACATGTTCACATTTAGAATATCTCAACATCATCATCATCAAGTGCCATGCCAGCCCTCGTAGACGTTGATGTCTCTCCACAGATCTCGGTTTTCGGTGTTCTGGATCAACACTTCTGCTGATATTCCTCCATGCAGACGTCTCAGTCCACCCAGCATCATCTGTCTTGGTCGGCCTCTGCCTCTCTTCCCCTCGATCTTTCCAGTCGTTACGATGTTCCACAATGCCTTTTTTTTATATCAGAGAAGGATTGAAGAGAACCCACCACCCCGCCATTAGAATATCTATAGCTGTGTATTGATTACATCATCGTCACCATGTAGCAGGTGATTTACATGACTCTCTATCATTTGCCAGTTCTCTTGCCTCATGGATCTGTATGCCCAGTGTCTTCAATTCCGATCAGATCCGATATGTAGAAAAAAAAACTCTTCCACCTCGTTCAACCTGCTTTATCAGCCTAGGTTATAATTGTGGTGATTCATAGGGCGAGTTAAATGTTCCTGGTCCTTTGCCGGCTCTCTTGCGATGAGGTTACGAATGCAATTCGTAATCCTGCATACTGCATTCGAAACACATCTGCGGGCGATTTGGAAGCAGACTACATTGCGTTGATTTCTGTACAATTGTATGAGCGCCGGTCGTTTAGAAAGCAATGACAAACCACTGAACGTAATCTTACCCAGGATTCACAAACAAACAAAAAATGCTGGACTTGATGCTACGCACTGCAAAGGATATGCAACTAACTTTTTTTTGGGTTTGCATTAGCCGACTTCTACTAATTCATGCCTGGTAGGGTTCTTCTTTACCTTTGTCTTCCATTCCTCCTTTCGCCGACGACGTCCACGATTCTAGTTCCGCCACTAATTGATACGCCTTTCCTTACAATGGCTTCATTTAGTTTATTTTTATTATTTTTATTGGAAAGACAGACGAAAGTGCTAAGTTTGCGCTGTTGGTTTGTCGAGACTCCTATCTCTTCCACTTTTCACATGGGGTAGTGATGAGCATTTTGTGTGATATTCACTGGCACAGGAATTGAGCACGATGGTGCAGCCCTTTGCCGTGAAGTTGGAATAGCGACTGACTGACTACCTTATTATTTATTATTTTATATTTTATTGATACGCCTTTCCCTACAATGGCTTCATTTAGTTTATTTTTATTATTTTAATTGGAAAGGCAGACGAAAGTGCTAAGTTTGTACTGTTGCTTTGTCGAGACTCCTGTCTCTTCAACTTTTCCACTTTATGTGTGATATTCAGTTTAAATTAGTTTAGTTTAGTTTAGTCGATGGATCAACATCACGGCACACGGGTGCAACCCATAAGTGCTCCGTTTTCCTCCTAACTCAAATCTGAGTCTGGAGAAACTCAGCTCAGTGCACGATCTCCGTAGCACCACCGAGGATCCTGAAAATACTTTGGGTAGATTTTTAACTCGAAATTTTGCTCAGGCAGCGCCGTTAGGCTACTCTTTTTCGATTTCCAACTGCCAAGGGATTTTTTACGTGCGCATCAATACACACGGGCGTCCGATCTCACTACCCAGAGACCAGGGGACATTTGTTACTAGAAGTCCACGTGAAAAAATCCCGGTCAACGTCGGGGCTTGAACCCGGGACCTCCAGCACTCGAGGCGAACACCATACCTCGAGACCACGCAGCCCCCGAGTGTGATATTTACTGGCACAGGAATTGAGCATGACGGGGCAGCCCTTTGCCGTGAAGTTAGAACAGCGACTAACTACCTTATTATTTTAGTTCTTGAGATATGTATTTTGCCTTTTTACTTTGTATTGTTATTTCTTAGCTATCACTATTCTTAGTATTAGTATCTACTGTCCTATGTTTCGCGCTGTTTTGTTATCTTTGGTTAATTTATTATATCGTTATTTTTCCATTTGCTGTTGGTTTTATTATTTTTGTTGGTTGTGTGTCGCTTAAAAAAAAAAGTCGCTTAATAGTCGACTTCATTACACCTGGTTTTATCCCATATGGCTCGATGTCTTTCCGCAGCGCGGAAAGCGTCGCACAAAGCACGAACTCCGTAGCTCTAGCGACGACCCACAGGAGTCCCCAAAAACTTTCATTCGTGAACCGAAGGACACGACCCGGAATCGAACCCACAACCTTCGGAGCCCGAGTCAAACGGCTTGACCACTTCGCCACGGAGACTCCCTCCTGTGTTGGTAGTGTGTGTCCATCAAGAATGAGGATGACCATTCATTTCATTCAGTGGTATTGAAAGTTTTGAGCCGTGAGTTCTATGATGGCTGGCTAGGTTTTTCTGCTTTACCTGTTTTTACTTTGGTTGTGTTTCGACCGCAATTATAGGTTACCCACCAACCCCGGTTAGCTGGTTAGATAATTATGGCGCAGACAATGTTCTGATCATCTTTTCCTGCCCTTCCTTAAGCTATTGGGGTGAGCAGTGATTTTCTAGAGTGGGCTGCTCAGTCGACCAGAGGCGCCGGCTGTTCCTCTTGCACTGTGCACATTCTGGTTCTCCCTGCTCTTCTGCCATTATCAGTTCCCCTCCCCCCTTTTCCGCCCCTCGTGTGGCGTTTTCTTGAGTAGCCCTTAAAAGGACTGATCCAGGGAAGAAGCCGCTACACCAGGATTTATTTCGATTGGTTCCCGCATCTTGGTTGACATTTTTTTTTTTTTTGGGCTTTCCCCCGATAAGGCCCGCCTTGTATCGTCTATCTCGTGTTCATGGACCCGCCTTGTATCGTCTGTCTCGTGTTCATCTTTGTGCTCGTCTTCCCCCACCTCTTCTTCCAAGAACCACTTTAAAACAACACAAATTCATGCAGCTTTACAGAACAGAATTACTAAACATACAGGATGTTGCGGCGACTAGCCTTCATCAGCACACACATGCATACACAAAACACAACATATAATCACGGAGAAGACCCTCGAGTGACTACATTACGGCATAAGAACGTGATGAGAAGAATAAACAGATGAAACAATGAGAACAATGAAGAGAAAATAAAAATGAAAAAACAAAAAAAGTATTTGCTACTTATTTCAGAATCCTAGACTGTGATATTCCATGAACCACGCATTCCATCACTTCACATTTCTTATTGTGCCTTCACTCCCCACATTGGTGCATAAACCTTCAACCATCTCACCCCAAGCCCTCCCGTCTTTAACTATCCCACGCAGCTGTTTCCATGTCCTTCCCATATTGTTTATTCATGTTATTCATGTTTCTACTTCTTTTCCGTCTCTGTGGCCAAGGGATTATGGGCTCAGTTCGTAATCCCGCATACAGAGTTGGAAACACAGCTGCAAATGATTTGCCTTGCGTTAGTTTTTAAAAGCAATGACAAACTGCTGAACGTAATCTTGCCAATAAATTACAAATAGTCCAGAAATGCTGGAGTTGATTGCAACTAACTAAACTTCTTTTCCCCATGAGTCTTTGTGTCTTCTGCTATTTCTTTTGTCCTATAGTGTTGTCACGGAACGGCTGAGAATTCACCTAGCAAACTCCCAAAAATCCAATTCCCCCTTTTCAGTACTAGTAGAACTGCCGATCTAGTCGAAGGGATACAACCAAGGTATTAATGTACCCCACGCAAAGGCGATTGGTGGCCCTTGACTTCTCGACTGTTCGGGTGACGAAAGCTCAACCCAACCATATCCGCTAACGCATGCGCAATAACCTTCTCAGAACAAAGAGAGGCACAGTTGCGATCCGGCCGTGGGCGCAAGACGTTGTGTGTGAACAACTGTGTTAATTCGTAAATGGGAGAGAGGAAGCCAGTGTCTTGCTGTTTATCAAAGAAAACCGACAGAACGTCCAGTGTTGGGACGGGAGCTCCTCAATTCTGAATGCACAGTTTGTCGTAAGGTACGTGAAACATATTTAGATAAATAATGTGTGTCGCTACCGCGGTGAATCGAAGCTGTTCGACCACATGTCCCGCCCGGCGCACAAAGGTCAGTCAGGGGTGAAACTGTGGGCTTGTGTTTTAACTTAACACTGCAGGCGAGTTGAACACGATGGATTGTAGGCCTGTTTTTGCGTTAACATTGTACAAGTACGGGAATGCGTGTTATTGCCGCTACAAGTAGTTATAAACATTTCGGACAGGCCCAATAGTGTTAGTAGTCCGAGTTCACTCCTGGGCGGCCTTAGAACTCTAACGTAGTCGACACAAACGGACGTGGGCGAAGGCGTTGTAGAACATAGGTCGAGTGAGGTATCAGGGAACTCGGCCGAACCAGACGAAACCCATGCGATGGTCGCCGGACATGTCGAAGGTCATTCGAAGGACATTGCGGGTGTCTAAGTTCGAATTCTTTGGTGTGGCGACCACTGGCTTTGCTGAGCTTTCTGCTTATTCTTTATGTTATTGGTTGCCGTAACAGAACACCATCTTGATAGGCAGTTGGTTCCCGAGAGGTTGACACTGGAGAAATTGGGGAATGCGACAGAGCTGGTCACAGCCAGCTGAACATCGTTCCAAATGCTCTGACCTTAACTAGGGGAGGAGGGAACGGGATGTGGACTTCCACTACAGGGGGATTTCCCTGTATAATCTATTACATTCCTGGATCAGAGCTAGAGCTCCAGGAGACCTGGTGTATAGTAGGTAATCCTAAAATCGAACCAGGGAGAGGGGGCTACCTCCGAGGGAGGGGAATTCGGTGGTCACCGGCTCTCCTTCAGAGCCATTTCTGTCTCTAGGTACCTTTAACCTACTAACCTGGTATATTGTGTCCTTAGAAGTCTTTTTAGGACAGAAGGATTTCGCCGACACCATGACCAGATACACAGCCCTACCTTGGGCGGGTTCGAGACGGAGGACGGTTCAGCCAGCACTTGTTAGGACCCAGACCCAGTTCAGTTTTGGCAGTGGATCCTGGTCTGTGAGGCTGCCGGCCGGGTCATGGCGACACCGGCCTATACTGAGTACACATAGGTAACGTGTACCTCTGGGGGTAAGTCTGTGTCACGATATTCACACATGGTGTTATCTTTGGCAGGTTCTACTTTCTGAGAGACTTACGTGACGGGGCCAGAGGAAGATGACTTGGTGAAGGCTGCTAAATGGTTGGCTTACCTATGTGACGTGAAGTGAGGCTTCTACACCACACCACGTGCCGGGAAGTCACTGCGCCACAGTCCAGTCCCGTCTAAACCGCTAAATGATCTTCAGTCAGTCCAACAAGTATTATGATGGCTACACACGGGCGAGTATCGTGTCCTCTTGTCTGTGAAGTTTTGACATTATAACCCACTAGCCAAACGGGTAGAGAAGAACTACATTACCCTTTATTTCATGATGGCCTGGTGGTCCGAGAACAGTCTACCATGTGGGAATAGGGACACTTGTTACATTCCTTACCTGGTCACGCGCTACCAGTACTGACTTTGAGTGACAGAGTCAACTTGAACTGTGCCAACTTTCTGTGCTTATAGGCCCAGTTATACCCATCCTGATCCCATAAGAGACCACCATCTGTTTCCAGAACTTTGACATTGTTAAATGTGTGTTAAATGTTATGGTGGCTTCTTAGGAAGGTTGTCTAGCACAGGCCTTACCAGTGAAGCTTGAAGGACAGGCCTTCAGAACTTCTACAGGGATGTTAGTCCAGGAGTCATCACGTACCACCGCAACTTGGAGTCACCACATTGACGTGCTAGTCATTCCAGTTGAGACTACACCTCGGCAGAGACATTCCACGCTACGTGTGCAGATGAGTGACCTCTTTAACCTTGTGGTACCCTACCGAGTGTACAGTGATGAGTGAGACGGCCTGAGGCTAATCCAGATAGCCATTTCTTCTATCGCCTGGCGGTAGCCAATATTCTCTCATGAACATTCCCCTTGTTGATAATCCTCTTGTACATTATATCATCTCGACATTATGTGTAGACACCAGAGTCGTGTCATCTGTTCTGGATGAGAGGTGAAAAAGGTATTGTCCAGCGGTTGATAGTGAGAGAGACAGGAATCCAAGGGCTGGTGGGGTCTGTAGACTGAGATTTATGGTATTCCCAGAGTGCATCTATCCCGTTATTAAGATGTAATAGTATGCTTCCCTCACCCCAGGAAATACTACGACATTATTTGGGGGCTCGTCCGGGATATTGATGAGACAGCTCTGGTGATTATGGTTAGGACATTTCATTCCTAGTATCTCTATTCAGGTCTACATAGGTCTTTGGTCCTGTTTCTTCTCTTGACAAAGACAGATTGACGTGTGGTGTGTTGGGACGTCATATATATTAGATTGGTGTATTGCATATCTATATATTGCGTTATTTACCTATCACTCACACTACTAACATATACTCTCTACGTATGGCATCCACCAAATTAAATATGGAGGAAGTGCGGGCAACCGGCGAAGGACTGGGCTTCACCGGCACTGCACTAACAGAGTATATCCAAGGGGTTGAGAGAGACTTCCGTCAGGAAGAGAGAGAGAGAAGACAACAAGAAGTGGAGGATCGAAGGATGGCCTTTGAGTTGAAGAAGTTCGAAATCGAACAAGCCGCTAAGAAGTTCGACGCCGAACAAGAGGCTCAGAAGCGAGAGCATGAGTACCGTATGCGGGAACTCGAGCTCAGGGCACAATCAAGTAGAGAGACTGAGGGAGCAGTAGGAGGGTCTTCACTCCCTGGTTCACCTACCTTAGGTCGACATGGTTATCATGCCATGAAGTTTCCTCTACCGGTTTTTGAGGAAGATAAGGAAAAGATCGACCAGTTCTTACAAAAGTTCGAGGCTATGTCTGTCGCCATGGGTCTCGATCGAGACAAGTGGTGTCTGAAACTGTCCCAGGGATTGCGCGGTACCGCTTACGAGGTCTATTCGCGTTTACCGGCGGGTCACGAGAATAATTATGCCGAACTGAAGGCAGCGCTGCTGAAACGGTTCGAGATGACGTCGCATACTTACCGCAAGAAGTTTCGAGAAGCGAAACGAGAGCCGAGTGAGTTATTTGCTGCGTACGCCGAGCGTCTTAGATCCTACCTCCATAAATGGATGGACTTAGCTCAGTTCGCACACGATTACGACAGTCTCGAAGAACTGATGATCGTCGACCAGATGCGGAAGCATATGTCGAAACCGCTCAAAGAGTTCTTGGGAGAACAAGGGGCGGAAAGATTAGAGGTAGTAGCCAAAATGGCCGAACGATTCGTCGAGGTGCATGGTGAAGGTGGGGAAACCCATCCCTCCATGGGTAAAAGTCAGGACAAGACTGACAGAAAGAAACTGAAGAACTCTCATGCCAAGAAGGTAGAACCTTATGAGAAATCCTCTGACCAGAGTCCAGAGAAGTCGAAAGATGGGAGCAAGAAGCCACATAACTCTCCACCGAAACGGAAGTGGAGTGAGAAGTGGTGTTCGATTTGCCAGTCACCCTCGCACAATACCAGGGACTGCAGATCGAAGGCTAAGAGCTCACACTTTGCGGCCTGCCTAGTGGCTCCAAAGGCTGTTGCCACAGAAAAGGTCGAGGTCGGCGAAGAGACTCTGGATCAAGAGAGGCCACCTGTGGTCGAACTGATAGAAGTCAACGGCCAGCAGGTTGAGTGTCTCTATGACACTGGCCTAGACGGGGAAGCCGTCATTGCCGCCAGTCTAGTGAGACCAGACCAACTCACTGGGGAAAGCATCGAGATACAGCCGGCTATGAAGAGTGCGGTGGCCATGACGTTACCAATCGCTAACGTAGAGATTAGGTCGAGATACGTCACGGGCAGCATCCCAGCCGCGGTATTACTCGATCCCCTATATCCCGTGATTCTGGGGAGTAAATATGTATTTCTAGGGGTGCCGAAGGAGCCAATCCACCTAGGCGACATACATACCTGCGCCCACACGGGGAAAGACGAGGCAAACACAACCAGCTCGAAAACCCAGCTAGGGGGTTTGCGCACGGCCCAGAGCGAAGACGCGACACTACGTCCGTGCTACAAGAAGCTGCAGAAAAGTGCTGACCCAGCGCAACGGGACCAGTACTATCTGAAGAATCGGCTGCTCTACCGGAGAGCCGGAAGGGGAGATGAACTGCACGGGCAGTTGGTGGTCCCGACGGACTACCGTATCCCAATTCTTCAGAGGGGACACACCATATCGGGTAGTAACCTATCCGGGAATGGACATATGGGTGTCAGAGCGACGCTGCAGCGAATTTCCGGTCATTATTACTGGCCACGTAATGACTGGCGATGTACGCCGGTTAGTAAAAGTCATGCCCAGAATGCCAGAAGGCTACACCCACAAATCGGACTAAGACTAGATTAGGTCTTAAGGTGGGAGATAGAGTATTATTGTGGGGTCCAAGCAGGACCAATATGCTCGAGGTAGGATGGCAAGGACCTTATCCCGTGGTCAGGGTAGTGTCCAAGACCAACTACGAGATCCGGATCGGGGGAATTTTGAGAATTTTCCATGCAAATCTCCTGCGAAGAAACGAGGAGAGGTCCGGTGACAAATCTCTGCACCTGTCGGCGATGTCAGTCACTAGTACCCAAGTTCGGAAGGGGTGGGTAACGTCGGATGCGGCGCGAGATACCCTGGACTCCGACCGACGATCGACTGACTGGCCCCGCTATCAAAAGAGATGGCCAGGGAACCCCGAGTCCAGAGGGTTCTGGGAAGACTATACCGTCCATCGAGGACGATACCGCAAATCCCGAGACATATATGTAGGGAGACATCGCGGTAGTGACGACACTGGTACCGCCGGGAAGGGAAGATCCGTCGGTATTGCACCCCGTTGCGTACGCGAGTCGGATGGTCGTCCGGCCGAACGTAATGACTCGACGGGCAAGCGCGGTTGTCGATCACTGATATGAGACGGGCTGTCCAAGTTACTGCCCAAATTGATGGGGAGGTTGTACCTTTGAGGGTACCGGCAGACCATCAACCAAAGATGGGCTTGGCCACCTCCCGTAAGCTCAAAGCGCGCTTGATGCGTTGGTTGTTGATGCATCAGCCCTACACCTTTACGGTGGAATACATTCCCGGTAAGGAGAATGTTGGGGCTGACTTTATGTCTAGGCATCCAGTCCCAGAGGCAGAGGATGAGTTTGCTAGGAGTGAATATCCAGCTGGAGACAGTCGACGCGGTCAACTCTCTTAAGAGGGGGCCTATGTCACGGAACGGCTGAGAATTCACCTAGCAAACTCCCAAAAATCCAATTCCCCCTTTTCAGTACTAGTAGAACTGCCGATCTAGTCGAAGGGATACAACCAAGGTATTAATGTACCCCACGCAAAGGCGATTGGTGGCCCTTGACTTCTCGACTGTTCGGGTGACGAAAGCTCAACCCAACCATATCCGCTAACGCATGCGCAATAACCTTCTCAGAACAAAGAGAGGCACAGTTGCGATCCGGCCGTGGGCGCAAGACGTTGTGTGTGAACAACTGTGTTAATTCGTAAATGGGAGAGAGGAAGCCAGTGTCTTGCTGTTTATCAAAGAAAACCGACAGAACGTCCAGTGTTGGGACGGGAGCTCCTCAATTCTGAATGCACAGTTTGTCGTAAGGTACGTGAAACATATTTAGATAAATAATGTGTGTCGCTACCGCGGTGAATCGAAGCTGTTCGACCACATGTCCCGCCCGGCGCACAAAGGTCAGTCAGGGGTGAAACTGTGGGCTTGTGTTTTAACTTAACACTGCAGGCGAGTTGAACACGATGGATTGTAGGCCTGTTTTTGCGTTAACATTGTACAAGTACGGGAATGCGTGTTATTGCCGCTACAAGTAGTTATAAACATTTCGGACAGGCCCAATAGTGTTAGTAGTCCGAGTTCACTCCTGGGCGGCCTTAGAACTCTAACGTAGTCGACACAAACGGACGTGGGCGAAGGCGTTGTAGAACATAGGTCGAGTGAGGTATCAGGGAACTCGGCCGAACCAGACGAAACCCATGCGATGGTCGCCGGACATGTCGAAGGTCATTCGAAGGACATTGCGGGTGTCTAAGTTCGAATTCTTTGGTGTGGCGACCACTGGCTTTGCTGAGCTTTCTGCTTACTCTTTATGTTATTGGTTGCCGTAACAGAACACCATCTTGATAGGCAGTTGGTTCCCGAGAGGTTGACACTGGAGAAACTGGGGAATGCGACAGAGCTGGTCACAGCCAGCTGAACATCGTTCCAAATGCTCTGACCTTAACTAGGGGAGGAGGGAACGGGATGTGGACTTCCACTACAGGGGGATTTCCCTGTATAATCTATTACATTCCTGGATCAGAGCTAGAGCTCCAGGAGACCTGGTGTATAGTAGGTAATCCTAAAATCGAACCAGGGAGAGGGGGCTACCTCCGAGGGAGGGGAATTCGGTGGTCACCGGCTCTCCTTCAGAGCCTTTCTGTCTCTAGGTACCTTTAACCTACTAACCTGGTATATTGTGTCCTTAGAAGTCTTTTTAGGACAGAAGGATTTCGCCGACACCATGACCAGATACACAGCCCTACCTTGGGCGGGTTCGAGACGGAGGACGGTTCAGCCAGCACTTGTTAGGACCCAGACCCAGTTCAGTTTTGGCAGTGGATCCTGGTCTGTGAGGCTGCCGGCCGGGTCATGGCGACACCGGCCTATACTGAGTACACATAGGTAACGTGTACCTCTGGGGGTAAGTCTGTGTCACGATATTCACACATGGTGTTATCTTTGGCAGGTTCTACTTTCTGAGAGACTTACGTGACGGGGCCAGAGGAAGATGACTTGGTGAAGGCTGCTAAATGGTTGGCTTACCTATGTGACGTGAAGTGAGGCTTCTACACCACACCACGTGCCGGGAAGTCACTGCGCCACAGTCCAGTCCCGTCTAAACCGCTAAATGATCTTCAGTCAGTCCACCAAGTATTATGATGGCTACACACGGGCGAGTATCGTGTCCTCTTGTCTGTGAAGTTTTGACATTATAACCCACTAGCCAAACGGGTAGAGAAGAACTACATTACCCTTTATTTCATGATGGCCTGGTGTTCCGAGAACAGTCTACCATGTTGGAATAGGGACACTTGTTACATTCCTTACCTGGTCACGCGCTACCAGTACTGACTTTGAGTGACAGAGTCAACTTGAACTGTGCCAACTTTCTGTGCTTATAGGCCCAGTTATACCCATCCTGATCCCATAAGAGACCACCATCTGTTTCCAGAACTTTGACATTGTTAAATGTGTGTTAAATGTTATGGTGGCTTCTTAGGAAGGTTGTCTAGCACAGGCCTTACCAGTGAAGCTTGAAGGACAGGCTTCAGAACTTCTACAGGGATGTTAGTCCAGAGTACATCACGTACCACCGCAACTTGGAGTCACCACATTGACGTGCTAGTCATTCCAGTTGAGACTACACCTCGGCAGAGACATTCCACGCTACGTGTGCAGATGAGTGACCTCTTTAACCTTGTGGTATCCTACCGAGTGTACAGTGATGAGTGAGACGGCCTGAGGCTAATCCAGATAGCCATTTCTTCTATCGCCTGGCGGTAGCCAATATTCTCTCATGAACATTCCCCTTGTTGATAATCCTCTTGTACATTATATCATCTAGTACATTATGTGTAGACACCAGAGTCGTGTCATCTGTTCTGGATGAGAGGTGAAAAAGGTTATTGTCCAGCGGTTGATAGTGAGAGAGACAGGAATCCAAGGGCTGGTGGGGTCTGTAGACTGAGATTTATTGTATTCCCAGAGTTCATCTATCCCGTTATTAAGATGTAATAGTATGCTTCCCTCACCCCAGGAAATACTACGACAAGTGTCAGGGACTTATATGTAAGGAAGAATGTAAGTGCCGGTATGTAAGCGAGAGTCAGTGTAAGCATAGCTGAGGTAAAGGGCAGTAAGAGACACCACGGCTTGGCTAGCGGACGGTCAGGCAAGAAGCCCGTGAACAGAATCACGTGATGTGGGAAGGTCAACGAGGAGAGAGTCAGTGGGTGTGAGGCAGCGAATAGGGACGGACGTGTGGAGATCTGGAGAGCGATAGAACGACAGAACGATAGAACGATAGTGGTTGTGACGGATAGATGGAGATGAACGTTGTGTATTGATATTCGAGGAATGTACTAACTGTGATATTGCGGGATGATGTGAAGTTGTGATTGTGAATGATCATGCGGGCGACAGTGTAAAGATCGCCATTGTGAGCTAGCGCGTGGCTGTTGGTGGTGAACGATTGTTTGAGCGTGAAGTGCGATCATGTTGTCAGCCTGTAATATATATTGTAATAAATGATTGTTCAGGAGATAGCTCCTGCCAGTTTCCGATTGCATCCATGTGTTATTAGTAGATGTGTCGTAGATGTTGTAATTTGCCTGTCCAAGTCCAGTGGGCTAGACGGAGCCAGTAGTTAGGACTCTGACAGGTATAATGGTGTCAGAAGTACACATGAACCACATTCCCATGTAATTGGCATAAAAGAACGCTACTTTTGAAAAGAAGAAGATCAAGTCATAATTTTGTATAAATTGGAGATTTGTTAACAAAGTCAGAACGAAAATAACATCATTTCTTTCCACAGCAGGTTTCAACTCTACAAAGCGACCGACGTAACCAGAACAGGTCGACGGTAACTAGCACGAGAATCACGTTCCTGTACATCAAGCGTTCGCGTATGGTGGATAGCCCGACGAATGACGCTTAGCAATAGTGGTACAGAATTCGGGCTATCCACCATACGCGAAGGCAAGTTTGGTAACATTCGCGCATTGGGATTGCCAGGCGTTGATTCTCAGCATGTTGAGTCTTACTGTTCTGCCGGTGACACTTTTCACGTTGAAGGACCCTTCATGTTGGTCTATACAATGGAGTGTGCTAGTATCATAGCGCTGGAGTTGTACAGCAGACAAGGCAACTCTGGAGTTACTGGATCTAAGGATATAAAGTGGGTTACGGTTAAAATTTTCCGAAGGGTGGGGATTTTCAAATTTCATGTTGAGATCATTTTGAGTGCTATCTCCAAACCTGCACTCGTACATGTGTGTATACATTCAATAGTTCAAATAATAATAATACACCATGTATAGTGTTGAAATGTAATCGTGCATGTTTGTATGCTTTTCTGCAATTTGTGTATATTTTCCAAAATATGTAGGGTAATTTGTTGCTGATTTTTGTCAGTAATTCCACCGACTGATGATTTACATTGTTCAGCATTAGTATGTGTCTGAGTTGATTTGACATAGAGTTTATCAGTGGTAACAACAAACTTTGGTTCAACAGTAATGATATAAGTAACAAAGTTTGCTGGTTTGTCATGAGTAATATCATCTGTGTTGCGTCATGATAATGTGGGAATAAAACTGTTAGTGAAGACAGTTGTTTTGTATTTACAATGAGTAGTGCGAGTATAACCATCCACTGTGTGCACTTGGGCCTGTGTGTAGTTAACAGGGAGTACATGAAGTATAGTATGTCCCATGATGATTTGTGATCTTTCCTTGCCCTTGTGAAATGCTTGTTTTCTGCACCTTTTTCCTTGTGATGATACACACCAGTTTCTGTTTTTTCTTGTTGTGAGATGGTATGGTGTGGTACTTTGGTCTGTTCATCATGTTGTTGTATGATGAGTGGTGTAGTTAAGGCAGTGCTTGTTGTGGTGTTAACTTTCTGCCCTGTGTGAGTTTTGGACTCTGTGTATTTTGTCACATTTAATACATTTCCAATTAATAAATCACAGCATGGATTGTCTAATAAAGCACAAGTTACTCTGCCTGATAGGAAAGGTGATTTTATATTGGCCCATGCCATAGGATATTTCTCTACTGTCCCTGAAACAGTTCTGCAATAGATGTACTCATCTAGGTAGTCTTTAGGATCAGCTAGAGTCTTCCGAAGACCGATAAGACAGGACCCTGTGTCGCGTACACATGTGCATACTGTGTCATTGATGTATCCTTCATGGAACGTTAGTTTTCCTAACGACAGTCTTGAGGTTTTGTTCATTTCCTCACTTTCTTGTTGAGTATTGCTCTCTTTACATAAGGAATGAGGCTGAGTGATGTTAACAACATTATTAAAATATGGTACATAGTCTGATGGGTAAAACTCAGCTTGTTCTGAATTTGCAGTGTTTGGTCTTGTTTTCGTCTCTGTGATGTTTACTTTTTCTAAGTTCTTTGCTGGAATGTCAGGTTGTAATGTTTATGGCTGCATTTGCTTTTGCTTTCTGTATTCTTTTTACTCCCTCACATTCAAAACGTCTATGGCCATAAGCAAGGCAAAAATGACATTTTGCTCTCCCCCCGCACAACCACTATCGTTCTATCGTTCTATCGTTCTATCGCTCTCCAGATCTCCACACGTCCGTCCCTATTCGCTGCCTCACACCCACTGACTCTCTCCTCGTTGACCTTCCCACATCACGTGATTCTGTTCACGGGCTTCTTGCCTGACCGTCCGCTAGCCAAGCCGTGGTGTCTCTTACTGCCCTTTACCTCAGCTATGCTTACACTGACTCTCGCTTACATACCGGCACTTACATTCTTCCTTACATATAAGTCCCTGACACTCTCCCCCCGTACAACCAATGTGGCACTTTCTCTTAGACATGTGACACATTCTGTTGTTGTTACTCTTGGTACATCTTTCTAACCAGTGTCAGGGACTTATATGTAAGGAAGAATGTAAGTGCCGGTATGTAAGCGAGAGTCAGTGTAAGCATAGCTGAGGTAAAGGGCAGTAAGAGACACCACGGCTTGGCTAGCGGACGGTCAGGCAAGAAGCCCGTTAACAGAATCACGTGATGTGGGAAGGTCAACGAGGAGAGAGTCAGTGGGTGTGAGGCAGCGAATAGGGACGGACGTGTGGAGATCTGGAGAGCGATAGAACGATAGAACGATAGAACGATAGAACGATAATGGTTGTGACGGATAGATGGAGATGAACGTTGTGTATTGATATTCGAGGAATGTACTAACTGTGATATGTGCGGGATGATGTGAAGTTGTGATTGTGAATGATCATGCGGGCGACAGTGTAAAGATCGCCATTGTGAGCTAGCGCGTGGCTGTTGGTGGTGAACGATTGTTTGAGCGTGAAGTGCGATCATGTTGTCAGCCTGTAATATATATTGTAATAAATGATTGTTCAGGAGATAGCTCCTGCCAGTTTCCGATTGCATCCATGTGTTATTAGTAGATGTGTCGTAGATGTTGTAATTTGCCTGTCCAAGTCCAGTGGGCTAGACGGAGCCAGTAGTTAGGACTCTGACAGGTATAATGGTGTCAGAAGTACACATGAACCACATTCCCATGTAATTGGCATAAAAGAACGCTACTTTTGAAAAGAAGAAGATCAAGTCATAATTTTGTATAAATTGGAGATTTGTTAACAAAGTCAGAACGAAAATAACATCATTTCTTTCCACAGCAGGTTTCAACTCTACAAAGCGACCGACGTAACCAGAACAGGTCGACGGTAACTAGCACGAGAATGAACAATAGGTTGCAGAATAAGCTTTCCTAGTTATACCAGTCTCAGGTTTTCCTTTATGTAAATCCATGAATTCCAGACAATAGACTTTCTAGTTATACCAGTCTCAGGTTTTCCTTTATGTAAATCCATGGATTCCAGACAATAGACTTTCTAGTTATACCAGTCTCAGGTTTTCTCAATGTATGTCTTATCCAGTGCCAGAGTGTTTTCTTCATCTCTTGTTTCACTGGTGTTTGTCTAGTTCTCTCCATGAGTTCCACACTGGTGTTTGTCTAGTTCTCTCCATGAGTTCCAGACTGGTGTTTGTCTAGTTCTCTCCATGAGTTCCAGACTGGTGTTTGTCTAGTTCTCTCCATGAGTTCCACACTGGTGTTTGTCTAGTTCTCTCCATGAGTTCCACACTGGTGTTTGTCTAGTTCTCTCCATGAGTTCTACACTGGTGTTTGTCTAGTTCTCTCCATGAGTTCCACACTGGTGTTTGTCTAGTTCTCTCCATGAGTTACACACTGGTGTTTGTCTAGTTCTCTCCATGAGTTCTACACTGGTGTTTGTCTAGTTCTCTCCATGAGTTCCACACTGGTGTTTGTCTAGTTCTCTCCATGAGTTCCACACTGGTGTTTGTCTAGTTCTCTCCATAAGCTCCACACTGGTGTTTGTCTAGTTCTCTCCATGAGTTCCACACTGGTGTTTGTCTAGTTCTCTCCATGAGTTCCACACTGGTGTTTGTCTAGTTCTCTCCATGAGTTCCACATTGGTGATTTTGTCAAGCCATTTTATTTCCTCTCTGACACCAAGTAGTGAATAATAATAGTCTATTTGTAATTGTTTTCGGTGTTGTTATTGTTACTGATCAATACAGCAGTATTGATTTTAAGTTAGAATTGAATATTCTAACTTTTGTACTAAATTTATTAAGTTCTTTTCAATATCATCATCATCATCATCATCATCATCATCATCATCATCATCATAATCATCATCATCATCATCATCATCATCATCATCATCATCATCTCATCATTTCCCACTGTTGCCTTCAAGTGTCGTGGCGAGGAATACTTATAGCATCGACGCCCGATGTGTGACACTGGAAAGTATCATTCGGTGTGATTGTAGAATGTCTTTGATGTCGTCAATAATAATTTCTGTTGACTTTCACAAATGTCCAAGTGTTATGAAAGCTCCTCCAGTCTTCTGTATTCTTATTCTACGTAAAGCATTACATCACAGGCGGAACTGTATGAATGTCATGACAATCCCAATCTACAGATTTGGTCCTACAGGCCCCTAAAGATACAGCCCGCGATGAACTGGAGGCTCAGTATAGAATTATGTAGAGGTGACTCAAGAACCGACATCACAGCAGTTAGGACATTCCCTTACGTGCTCCGTCCTCGTCTTTAACAGCCGGCGAAGAGTCCCAATACAAATGTTGTTTGTCCATCAAGAATGATGATGACCATTCATTTCATCCAGTGGGGTTGAAAGTATGGAGCCGTGAGTTCTAAGATGGCTGATAAGATCTATTTTGGCTCGAAATGTTCTTTGTCTACGTGGGCAAAGAATGCCTGACGTTCTAGGAGGAGGATCTCCTGCAGTGGTTTTACTGTGCAGCCATTTTTTTCACAGCTCTTGCAGTTCTGTTAGTTAGTTAGTTAGTCGACAGATCATCCTCGTTGCACATCGGACCATTCAGTCCATAAGTGCTCGGATCCCCTCCTCAGCAAATCCCGCAGCGTGTAGCGGCTAACGACGCCAGTTCTGTGTTGGTTTATCAATCTTCTTTGGCTTCCTGCGTAGTGTTCTTGTTTGGCCACCCCTCTTTTAATTTGCTGCTCTCGCAGTCTGGCCATTGTTGTAGATTCACAGTCATCACTTGGTTCTTGCAAAAGTCTCACTTCTCGTAGAGCATTCAGAATGTCAGCCTGGTCCATGGCGCGTCCGCCCTCCACAGTAGCCTCACCTGCGAGCTTGTCAGCCCGCTCATTTCCTTGTACTCCCGCATGACCTGGCACGAAGATGAAACTAATCTTTGCCAGCCGAGACCGCTCCAGAGGCAGCAACCATTCTCTTCGGATCGACCCCTCCTCTATCCTCTTGATCATGTTCATTGAGTCGCTAAGGAAACAAGCCCTAGTGAATGTCTGTGTCTCGAGCCATGTTATTGCTTTACTTACTGCCATGACTTCCATGGTCAGGCTACTTGTGGTTTCAGTGAACGCACCAGAGTCCTCCTTCACAATTCTCCCTCCGGCCCGAGCTGTAAAGGCCCATGAGCTTCTCACATGTCGGACGACCGACCCATCTGTGTAGATGACCGCGTCACTGTCTAGCGAATTCTCGAATTCTCTACAGCAGTTCTGTTTGCTTCATAAGTGACTACACCCTGGCGTAATGATGTACGCCACGAATTTCGGTCTTTCTCAAGTCTCCCATGTGTCGTGATGCAAAAGACAAAAGCTTTTAGTGAGATCTTCAGAGTGTCTTCAAAGCGTTTTTTTTTTTTTCTGGCCGCCTTGGGAGCGTTTACCACAACGCAGCTCGCCGTAAAAAAATAAATAAATAAATAAATAAAATAAAACAAAATAAAATAAAATAAAATAAGAGAATACAATTTTCCAATACAGATGGTACATGCTGAACAGCATTGAACAGAACTGACATTTGCGGGAGTGCATAACTTAAGTAACGGACTTTGTTACTCGCCTTAAGGCGAGTGGTCCTAGACATATATTTATATAGGCCAATTGATGTGTTCAGTATCAGGTCTACAGCCATTACTTCCCAAATCATTTTCTTGTGTCCATGTTAGGCTTGGCCTACGTGGGACACACAGTGGGATTCGTATAATATTTTAACCGGACTGGCATACAAGCGTTCTATCAATTGCTCTACTGCATCTCTTGTTATCATGTAGCTGTTCTTAAAACACAGACAACATGTAAGAGACCTTAAAATGTGATTATGCTGCCCCAGAAACGAATGACGAATGACGTGAATAATATTGAAATTTTCCGCTAAAGTATTTTTCTACGAACATGAAACCGAGAGAGAGAGAGAGAGAGAGAGAGAGAGAGAGAGAGAGAGAGAGAGAGAGAGAGAGAGAGAGAGAGAGAGAGAGAGAGAGAGAGGCGGGTAGATAGACAGACGGAATGAGATACGGACAGGTTGACTAACAGACAGAAAAACCAATAGATAGATAGGCAGACAGATTAATTGAAAGACCGACTGACAGAGAGATGCATAAATAGACAGAGAGAAAGATATCAAATAGAGAGACAATCAGTAGAGAAATAGAGAATCAGACACTATACAGTAGATATAAATATAGACAAATAGATATATGGCGGAAATATAGACAGACAGACAGACAGACAGACAGACAGACAGACAGACAGACAGACAGACAGACAGACAGACAGATGAAGCTGCTAATATTTCTTGCAGAACTGACTCCTATTGTCATGCTCGTTGAGGACGATTTTTGTCGAAACGTTGAACTTAACATTGCTTTTCTGTTTACACAGCTCCCCTGTTACAATTCACTTCACGTTGTTTCGTCACCAGCGTGGATTGCCTTGCATTTAAGAGCCATTATCACACTGATTACACTATTTATTTTTTTTTTAAAGGATCGAAGGCGTCTCAAATCTTGTGACCATTATTCAGAATTGATTGATGTTACAATAGACGCGTGAAAGTCACAAAATCAAATGTGTGACTTTCAGCGCAATTTGAATCTTTTAATGACTTGTGGGCTGCAGTTTGGCCTACACCAGCTGTCAATTTACCTACTTAGGTCAAAATTTGAAGTGGACTTGTCTCGGTCTGAACTGCAAACATCGATCACAATTTCTTCACACATTGAACAGTTATTGTAAGGTCAGAAAAATCTTTCTATCACAGTGTCGAGTAACTTTCAGTTCTAGTTCTTGTCTTCTTGTCTGTTGCTTATTTAATTTGTAAGTTACAATTAGAGACATCTATTTATCCAGTTTTTGTTTGTAACGTTCAGTTTTCTGTTGTCTTTTTACCACTACGAATTTGTTCGCAAAGTATACGTTTACATGTAAACAGATAATATACATGCATGAAGGGAGATCATTTGCCAGAACTTTGGCCGAAAAGTATACACCTCAAAACAGATACTGGACCAGATGTTAAATACAGCTACATACAGCACAAGAATGGGCTTGTATGGACATTTCGCGAAAAAAAATGGCCAGTAAAAGGAAAATCGTAACTCGCCATTGCGATCGGTAATCTAATATTTACAGGACGTTATTGTTTCTGATATTACACATCCGAACATATTCTAAAGATTGAAGCAAGGTTCGTCAGTTCCGTACTTATCGATTTCCCACACATATAAAAAACGTTAGCTGCATATCCTTAACAGGACGTCGCAGTCGACCCCTTCAATTTTTGCTGTTTGAAATTTCTTGGCAAATTTACGTTCAATAGTTTGCCATTGCTTTCGGAACAACCGGTACTCATACGATTTTATTAAAACCAACGAAAGACGGACTGCTGCCAAATCGCTCGCAGCTGTATTTCGAAAGCTGTATGCGGGATTATGAACTGTGTCCACAACCCCTTCGTTACAGATATTAATGCATACAAAGCTGTTTTTGAGTCTCAACCAGCTCTCATATACAGCATCATTATCTGGTGGCATGTACCGCCGCGCAGAAAGGTCGTCTCCGCGACGAAGTCTTGCGCTGGTTTCATACAGAGGTATGAGTTCCAATCGTTCAGTAACAATGCGAAACTACTGAACGCAAATTTGCCAAGAAATGACTAACTGCCAACAAATGCCGTGTAAAGGATAGACAATTAACTGTTTAACGAACACTTCCCTCTTTAGCAGTAGTACCGTCTATGTTTCGTGTGGAATGGCTCACCTCTTTTCAGAGGTCACAGATTGTGAGAATTGTTTGGATATTTTGCCCTGGCCATGTGGGAATGCGGGGGAATGAACAGGCTGATAAGCTGGCAGAGAATGCACCTCTTGGTGATAGATTATCTATGGACAAGGGAGAGGTGGTTGTGCTTCTGAGAGACCAGGTGAAGGTTGAGGAACAGATTGAGAACCCATATGTGGAAAGCATGAGATTGCGGGGGAGTGGCAGGGATTCTGGTAGAATCTAAAACCTGAGAGGGAAAATCAGGAGAACTTTGAATCAGATAGCGGTGGGAACGATTTGTAGTGTGACTCTTCGCTGGCTGGTGAACGAGGGGACGGAGCACATATGGGAATGTCCTGAGTGTAGTGATGTCAGTTCTTAGCTCAACTCAACTCATCTCAGTCGTCTATCTGACTTAAAAATGGTATGCCCTCTGCAGGACATCCCCCTCCTCAGCCACTATTTGCTGTTTGTGATTTATCAAGTAATTTTTACTTTCAGTTTGTCATGTAACTGGTTCAGCGCCATACACAAAGTAGGTTTGGACCAGACGTGGTAGACAATCAAATGGACAAGTTTTATAAGGCAAATTTTCGTTCGCTGAGCAGTAAAATTGTTGAAGATACCATGGAACGAAAAAGATAACAGGATGACACTAGTCTGGCAGTATATCACCCTTCTGTTTAAATGGGAGGTCATACGTGACGATATATTATCCCCCTTCACTTAATCAGTTAAGGTTAACGTGGCGAAAGATTAATAGCGCTCACTTTGTAAACTTCCTGCGCGCCGATGGTGAGGAAATGGGTTCATTCCCTACATTGGTCAGCTGGATTTGAACTTTAAGTTCTCGTTCAGAAAGCAATACAAACTATTAAACGTAAACTTGCCAAGAAAATCAATCTGTGTTGATAGGAACAAGTGTAATTTGTCATAGCTTTCAGAACCAGAAGTCAACCATCTCACCGGCACATGCAACGAACCCACTGCGCCGTTGTCAGCAGAGAAAGTTGAAGTAGACATCCCAGCCACGTTGGGAATACGACATTCCACCAAAGTGAACAAGTAGCAATCTTCAGACTCCGTGCAGGGTACAACAGGCTGAAATACCACATGTACTAAAGATATAGCCCATCTCCGTGGCCAAGGTGTTGCGGGAGAAGCTCGTAGTCCCGCATGCCACGTTCGAAACACAGCTGTGTGTGATTTGGCAGTCGTGTTTATTTGATCGTGTACCATGTTTGAAGCAAACCTATTGTATTTGTTTAGGCACTGACACGACTTTCTCCGTAATTCCGTATACTCTCGTGAGTAACGTGACATGCGCGAGGATTGGTACCGGTTCTCTCCGCGTCGGTAACTTATGGGGTATGTGAGCCGGTTGCTCAGAAAGCAATGGCAACCTACTGAGCGTAATCTTGCCAAGAAATCAACAATTAGCTGAAAGATGCTGATGTTGACAACGATGTCCTGTAAAGGATATGCGAACAAACAAACAAACAAACAAAAACTGAATCCGTTAAACGGACACGCTTGTTGCAAGAGTCCACCATTCGTTTTTAAAATTTCATGTCCTTTGCAGGACGTTGCGATCACCCCAGGTTGATGTTCTCTGTAGTTTTCCAATAACTAGTTTGCCAAAGTGAACAAATTACGAAGAGATTGGAGGCAACAGAGATGTGCTTCCTGAGACGAATGTTGCGAATTTCTTGGACTGCCAAAGTAACTAATAACGATTGCCTAACAGAGGCTAATGAAACTAGAACACTAAATACAACAATAAGAAAGAGACAAACTGCGTTCTTTGGTCATGAGATGAGAAGATAGGCATTGGAGAACATCGTGACAACTGGAAAAATCGAGGGGAAGAGAGGCAGAGGCCACCAAGAGAAATGAGGCTGAAAGGTTTGGGACGGTGGCATGGAGGAATATCATCAGCAGAGTTGATCCAGAAAACCAAAGACAGAGATCTGAGGAAAGTCATTAACGAATACGTCAGCCGACATGGCACTTGATGTTCATGATGAGTTGGCCATTGATTTCAGAACGAGAAGTCAACGTTTCAGTCCAACTGATCTGTGTAGGAAACGGTCCAACTACCCCGCTGTCATACGCAGAACTGAGAACAGGGTCAATCAGCTGCTGTCTTTAAATATATTCAAGTTGACGTGAAATGTGGAGGAAAAGAAGTAACAGCAGCAGCAGCAGCAGCAACAGCAGCAGAAGAAGAAGAAGAAGAAGAAGAAGAAGAAGAAGAAGAAGAAGAAGAAGAAGAAGAAGAAGAAGAAGAAGAAGAAGAAGAAGAAGAAGAGGAAGAAGCTATTGTTATGATGATGATGATGATGATTGTAATTGTGACCTCTAGCGGAAGTGACCCCATGGCTACCGTTGTGTAAAAGCGAAAGTAGTCGTGCAGATCGCCAGGAACAGACGGACCTGAATGTCCAGCAATGTTCAGTGGATTTATTAAATTATCCTCTTGCTCTCTGCTTCAAGAACAAATACACAGGCATGTTTGCTCCTAATTAATGTAACTATCACGTCATTTTGTTTTCTGTCACCGCGGGAAGGCGTGACTTCCCTACGTATATCGATCGACAGGCAGGTGTAGTCAGGCTAAGGTTGAACTACTTGTAATTTATTGATAAAATCAAGAAAGATTCGTGTGTTTATTGCAGGGTAGTTCGGCGTGGAAAGCCCTATAGTTCAAATATTTCACATTTATAACGTCTGGATTATCTTTACAGAGTAGAAGATCATGCGTAGATGGGTCAGCGTTACAACATTAACATTGTAAGTTCAAGTTGTCTTGGTAGAATGAAAAAAGTATTGAAAGAATTGGTAATTAAATACGTGGCCCCTCTTAACCTGCAACTGTCAAGTTAAGTTGGTTCATTCCAGGCTGTGCGTTCTGTTACAATCAAGACAGTGACACTATTTCTTCTTCTGTTTAAACTTCTTTGCTTGCACTCACACCTCCACAACCATGACCATTAAAAGCAGTAGGGAGTTCTGGTCCACGACTTTCCTGTCCGGTGTCTGATGGAAAGAAGTAGTTAGTAGGCTAGTGTTTGTTTTTTGTTTGGCTGTAACAGTGGCATTCCGTTGACTAGATGAGACTACTGCAACACACGTATTCATTACAGATTCAAAGAGTATGCTTAGTAAGGTGGACAAAAGAATGTTTCGTGTGGAATGGCTCTCGTCGCTTCAGGGGTAATAGATTGTGAGAATTGTATGGATATTTTCCCTGGCCATGCATATACTATGCACTACAACATCTACTAAAATCAAAGGCGCTATCTCGTAACACCAAAATCACAATATACAAAACACTGATCAGACCAGTTGTGCTGTATGGCTCTGAAACCTGGAGTACAACGAAAGGAGACGAAGCCTTGTTACAAACCTTTGAGAACAAAATTTTAAGACGCATCTTTGGACCCATTAGGGATACACAAAGTGGAGAGTGGAAAAGAAGAAGTAACAAAGACATTTATGATCTGTTTAAGTCCCCGCTAATCACTGGTATCATGAAGGCTAATAGACTACAATGGCTGGGGCATATAGAAAGAATGGAAGATAATAGGGAAACAAAACTCGCTTACACTCAGGAAATAAATGACCGTAGACCCCGAGGTAGACCAAGAAGGCGGTGGAGAGATAATATACATACAGACCTACAAGCACTTGGAATCAACGACTGGCAAGAGAAGGTCCACCAGAGAGACGAATGGAGACAGATTGTATTTGCAGCAAAGAACCTCAATGGCTCGGAATGCTGAAGAAGAAGAAGAGATGCGGGGTTGCGAGGGAATGAACAGGCTGATAGGCTAGCAGGGAATGCACCTCTTGGTGGTAGATTGCCTATGGACAAATGGGAGGTGGTCGTGCGCTTGTGGGACTAGGTGGAGAAGGCGGAGGAACAGATTGAGAACCCATATGTGGAAAGAATGAGATTGCGAGGGATTTGCAGGGTTCTGGAAGAATCTCAAAACTGAGAGGGAAGACTAAGAGAACTTTTAATCAGATAGCTGCGGGAAGGATTAGTAGTATAACTCTTCGCTGGCTGTTGAACAAGGGGACGGAGCACGAATGGGAATGTCCTGAGTGCAGTGATGTTGGTTCTTAACTCAACTCAACAACTAGTGTTTGTTTATGTTCACAACTGTAAGTTAGGTTGGTTTGACATAGTAAATGGATGGCCATCATGGAGCAGCTGCCCCATACACAGAGATCTGTCGTGGTCATCTTGAACTTATGTTGTAGATTATAGTCCATTCCTCTTCTTCTTCATTCACCTTTATCTTCTGTTGGGGAATAGGCTCTCAAACCAAGACATTCTATCCTTAGCTATCCCATGCAGCTCTAGTCAGTTAGTCAACAGATCATCCTCATTGCACATCGAACTATACAGTTCATGTGTACGGATCCCCTCCTCAGCAAATCCCGCAGCACATAGCGGCTCATGACACCAGTTCTGCGTTGGTTTATTAATCTTTGGCTTTCTGTATAGTGCTCTTGTCTGGCCACATCTGTTTTAACTTGCTGTTCTCATAGTCTGAAAATGGTTGTAGATTCATAATCACTCTCAGAGGATGGGTCAGCTGTTAAAGAGCTGACCTCGTTTGACCTCATTAGACCTCAACATCTCTAAGAGAAGCTCCCGCATAGACTCCTGAGAGCTGGGAATCATGCACAAGTATTCTGAGAGCTCAAGCTTTGTTGATGTCCTCCCCATGTTCATATTATTAATTTCTGTCTCTACTACTTCTCTTCTTCATGTGTTTTATTGTCTTCCTCTGTTTCTTTTGTCCTGTGAATTCCAGACAAAAGCCTTCCTAATATGAAAGGCTTATCCAGTGCTGTCTTTTTTCTAATCTCTTGATTCACTGGTATTTGTCTAGTTCTCTATTGAGCTCCACATTGGTGATTCTGTCATATCATTTTATTCCTTCTATTTTGCACCGTGAATATCTGTAGTCTGTCTGTAATTATTTTGTTGCTCTTCATGTTTTTGATCCACACGGAAGTACTTATTTAATGTTAGAATTGAATATTCTAAGTTTATGGCTTCTAGCAGCCGTCCTTCACTGATAAACTAAAAGTGGTTTATTTTTTCTAACTGTGGTCTTCACTGATTAAATAAAAGTGGTTCTTCACTGATTAACTACAGTTGGTTTACATTTTCTAACAGTGGTTCTTCACTGATTAACTAAAGCTAGTTTATATTTTCTAACAGTGGTTCTTTACTGATTAACTAAAGCTGGTTTATATATTCTAACGGTCGTTCTTCACTGATTAACTAAAGTTGGTTGATATTTTCTAACAGTGGTTCTTCACTGATTAACTAAAGCTGGTTTATATTTTCTGACAGTGGTTCTTTACTGATTAACTAAAGTTGGTTTATATTTTCTAACAGTGATCCTTCATTGTATAACTAAAACTGGTTAATGTTTTCAAACAGGGACAACATGCGACGGAAAACTGTTTTTCGGTTAATGATAGGGGTTCTGATAAGTGTAGTTCTGTGGATTTTGTGGTTCTCGACGACTTTTGATGCGGATGGAGCAGACTTTGAGGATAGTTCTGAAGACGGGGCAAGATCATTTGGCAGGCTTTTTGTGGAGAATCCAAAGTTGCCTGGGGAGATCATTGACCTCCCCAAAGACATGAGCTCATTAGACATCCCTGAATTAGAACACGCTGAGAATATGAATCGTTCACACAAGGGAACTGACCAGGATAAAGTAACAGGGCTGACATTTCAAAATCGTGTATTTTTCTTGAACGGCCAGCCATTCAGAATTTTTAGTGGAGCTGTGCATTACTTCCGAATAATTCCGGAATACTGGGAGGACCGGCTGAAAAAGTTGAAAGCATGTGGTCTGAATACAGTCGAAACGTAAGTTAACATTCTGTGTTTGATTGTGAAAGCTCTGCCATTTATTTTTAAAAATCTTTCTTCTTATTTTTCCTCCTCTTCTGCCACTGCCAGAGATGTGACTGTGTATGCTCAACTGGGAACTGATTTTGTAATCTCATGCATCTGTTAACTGATTATGTAAGTTTCTGTGTTAACCGATTGTATAAGTTCAAGCATCTGTTAACTAATTATGTAAGCTTAACTGTTAACTGATTATGTAATCTCATGCATCTGTTAAATGATTATGTAAGGTCAATTGTTAACTGATTAGGAAAGCTCATGTGTTAACTGATTATGTAAGCTTGTGTGTTAACTGATTATATAAGTTGATATATTAACTGATTATGTGAGCTGATGTGTGAACTGATTATGTGAGCTGATGTGTTAACTGATTATGTGAGCTGATGTGTTAACTGATTGTGTAAACTCAACTGTTAACAGATTATATAACCTTTTGTGTTAACTGATGATGTGACCTCATGTTTTAACTAAGTATATAAGCTCATGTGTCAACTGATTATGTAAGCTCATCTGTTAACTGATTATGTAAGCTCATGTGTTAACTGATTATGTGAGCTCATGTGTTAACTGATTATGTAAGCTCATGTGTTAACTGATTGTGTAAACTCAACTGTTAACAGATTATATAACCTTTTGTGTTAACTGATGATGTGACCTCATGTTTTAACTAAGTATATAAGCTCATGTGTCAACTGATTATGTAAGCTCATCTGTTAACTGATTATGTAAGCTCATGTGTTAACTGATTATGTGAGCTCATGTGTTAACTGATTTTGTGAGCTCTAGTGTTAACTCATTATGGAACCTCTTGCGTTAACTTATTATTTAAGCTCAACTGTTAACTGATTATTTAAGTTTCTGTGTTGACTGAATATGTAAGCTCATACATCTGTTAACTGATTATGTAAACTCGTGTTAAATGATTATGTAATCTCAACAGTTAATTGATGATGTGAGCTTATGTGTTAACTGATTATGTAAGATCATGTGTTAACTTATTATGTAAGTTCATGTGTTAACTGATTATGTTAGCTCATGTGGTAACTGCTTATATAAGCTTATGCACCTGTTAACTGATTATATGATCGCATGTGTTAACAGATTATGTGTCATGTTTTGCAAGCCATGTTGAGTTTGGACTAAGTAGTTAACGATTATAGAATGTACAAGATGGACAGGCTCAACGGCCATCAGAAGTAGAAGGAGAGATGTCTACGAGATCAAGATTAAGCATCTCTAGAGATATGAACGAAGCGCCACTGAAATAGTACAGTGGTGGCACGTCAAGATGATATTGTCGTCCAGGACATGTGAAGTTATCTTATCCCACAGGGCCCTAGAAAAGAAGCAGGCCAAATTTCACCACTAACCAAGATAGGTGCGATGTGCACACCAGCCAGTTAAATAATGCCAGAGGGCCGCTGAGTTAAACCGCCAGCCACTCAGATGCATGCTCTTAAAAATCAATTTATTCATTTGTTTTAGTTTTTGAAGAGCAATAGATATTCTCTTTTAATTTCTTTAATTGTGTCACAATTGTTGGTAATTAATGACCCAAGATATTAAAAATTGTCTACCATCTCCAATCTTTCCTCATTAACATATATTTCTTTCTCAATATTAGTTTTATCTGTATGCATTATCTTTGTTTTTGCTCTGGTTAGATATAAGTTGTGATTTTCACTATTCTTTTTGGTTGAGGTTATTAGTTTCTCTATAACATTCTGAGATGTGTATAGTAATACTATATCATCGGCATATCGAATCTCTGGTATTTCATGACCACCAATATTTAGGGCATTGTATTGCTCACTGGTTATATCATCTCTGACATTTCTCATTATGTTTTCGGCGTACAGGCTAAACAAATAGGGGGACAGCACACAGCCCTGACTGACTCCATGCTTGATGTCAAACCAATCTGATGTCTCACCATTTATTCTAACTATTGCTTGTTGGTCTACTAGATAAAGAATTTTTATGAGTTGTACTACATTTGATGGAAAGCCTTATGTTTTCTTTCATGGTTGTTAGGGTTTCTTGGCAAGTTTTGCAGAAGGTAGTTTGCTGTTAAATGGTTATGTAAAATCAGTTGTTGATTGATTGTAAATTGAATTAACTGTTTATACAAGCTCATTTTTAGCTAATTGTGATTGTTAACTGACTGTGTAGGGTCAATTGTTCATTGATTATGAATTCTTCATGCCTATTATTTGTCATTGTTATGTCTCATACCATTTTACTGTATAAAGTTTCTGTTGTTATTATCCCCAGCTATGTGGCCTGGAACCTTCATGAACCTTCTCCGGGTGTCTTCAACTTTAATGGGATGCTGGACCTCAAGTAAGTGCTTCTCATGGAGTGAATGTTGTATGGGTGAGTCTTTCACTGTTGGCTCATGCCTGCTAGTTGTCTTCACTTGAGTGCCACCTCCACAATGAAGGTTGGCTGCGATGGATCTCCAGACACTGTCTGAATCTCGCTCTGACTTTGCATTCTGTCAGATTTCTGTTTGTCCTTCTCTTGATGTTATTTTCCCATTTGTATTGTTGTCTACCTCTTGCCCGCTTGCCTGTAAGCTTACCCTCTTCTCATTTTACCACATTCTACCACATTCTACCACAGACATATTCTTTCACAGATACTACGACTACTACATACCACTGTACTACATAAACTGTACCACAGGCATTTTCATTGGCATTCTACCACATACACTCTACCAAGACACTCTACTATGACGCTATCACAGACAGTCTACCTAGACACTCTACCACAGGCACTCTAATACAGACACTCTACCACAGACATTCCACCCATACACTCTATCACAGACATTTCACCCATACACTCTACCACAGACATTTTACCAAAACACTCTACCATAGACATTTTAACAAGACACTCTACAACAAACATTCTACCTATACACTCTACCACAGACATGCTACCACAGACATTTTATCAAGACACTCTACCACAGACATTATACCAAAACACTATTACATACATTCTACTTAGACACTCTACCACAGATACTCTACCAGAAACTACCACATATACTCTACCACCAACACTCTACCACAGACACTCTACCACTGACACTCTACCACAGAAACTACCACACTCTACCACAGAAAATCTACCACAAACATTTTACCACACTACCACACTCTACCACAGCCACTCTACCACCAGCACTCTACCACAGACATTCTATTAGAGACACTCTACCAGACACTACCACAGACACTATACCACAGCCACTCTACCACTGACTCTCTACCACAGACAGTACTGCACTCTACCACTACCGCACTCTACCACAGACTATCTACCACAAACATTGTATCAAGCCACTTTACCACAGACCTGTAACACAGCCACTCTACCACAGAAACTGTACCACAGCCACTGTACCACAAACACTCTACCATAGACTCTACCACAAACACTCTACTACAAACACTCTACCACAGACATTCTACCAAGACACTGTACCACAGACTCTCTACCACACTCTACCACAGACAATCTACCACAAACATTGTATCAAGCCACTTTACCACAGACACTCTATCACAGACCTGTAACACAGACACTGTACCACAGCCAGTTTACCATAGCCACTTTTCCACAGACACTCTACCACAGACACTCTACCACAGACACTCAACCACAAACACTTCCAGACACTACCACACTCTACCACCGACACTCTACCACAGACACTACCACAGATAATCTACCACAAACATTGTATTAAGCCACTTTACCACAGACACTCAACCACAGACCTTCTCTCAGACACTGTACCACAGCCACTCTACCACAGACACTCTACCACCGACATTCTACCACAGACACTCTACCAGACACTACCACATACATTGTACCAAAGCCACTCTACCACAGACACTCTACCAACAACACTCTACCACAGACACTACCACACTCTACCACAGCCACTCTACCACCAACACTCTACCACACACATTCTGTCACAGACACTTTACCAGACACTACCACAGCCACTCTACCACAGCCACTCTACCACAGCCACTCTACCACAGCCACTCTACCACAGACACTCTACCACCGACACTCTACACTGACACTGTTTTTCACATAATGCGATGTTTGTTTTTGTTATAGGAAGTTCATCGCTCTGGCAGCTCGTCTGGGATTGTATGTGATCTTGCGCCCTGGTCCGTTTATCTGCTCCGAGTTTGAGTTTGGAGGACTTCCAGGGTAGGTTTTCTGTTAGTTCTTGTTTGTATCTCCATTTAGTTCAGGTGGCAGACAAACCTTTTCCACTTGGTTCAGGTGGCAGACAAACTTTCACAGTCCATCACAAGACAGATACTTCTTACTCGGTGCATAGTTTGAGTTTGGGGGACTTCCAGGGTAGGTTTTCTGCCAATTCTTGTTTGTATCTCCATGTAGTTCAGATGGCAGACAAACCTTCACATAGTCTATCACAAGACAGATGCTTCTGCACTCAGTACATAGTTTTTAAAAAAAAAACAGGGTTTAAAAAGCAACAGGATAGGATCCAGATGAAGTGAGACATGAACCTGCTGCATTGCAGGTAGACCATGGACAGTCAAATGCTAGGGAAAGCAAACCACGAAAGACATGCTTGTTGAAATCAGATATTAGTTGGTTGATCGGCCGCTGTTCCAACTTTATGACAAAGAGTCACCCCATACTTTGTTCCTGTGGCAATGAATATCACACAAAGTGCTCCTCACAGTCCCATGTGAAAATTTAAACAGACAGCAGTCCCGACAAACCAACAGCATGCACAGGCATACTTGTATAAGGCCGCTGCCAGAATGCCAAAATAACAGTCCACCACTAAATTTACAGTTCATTGTAGATGGAAGTGATAGTCACTATAAAACCAACAGTTGCACACACATTACTAAATAAAACAAACCTAGCTAGTTCGCAACAGGCCTGGTTGGCATTTTTATGAACACACAGTTCACATTACAAAAAAACCATGGACAGATGTAAAAGCAATGCACATGAAATCCACAGTACACACAAATTTGTGTTCCAAACATATTTGGCTACAAGGTGTTTTGGATTTGTTAACTGGGAGCTTTTAGCTCTCCCTTAATTCTGTTAGCTCGTCTGCTCATTGTCCGCACTTAACATCCATACAAAAGTTCAGGTTCCATGTAGCACTGCAACACTTTTTTTCACCTTGCAATCGACATCTTTTAATTAGTCTGTATGCTTTTCATGTTACAATGTGGTATTTCTTAAAATTTATTTCTAACCATAGTTGTTCACAGTGTACAATAACCACATCTATAAAGTGTTGCAGATACTCTTTGTTGTCAATACTGTATCATCTGCAAATCTAATATTATTGATGTTGTGTCACCCATTGGCAATTCCTCTTGTATCTTGCTTAAATCTACAATAATGATAGATAACCAGCACCCACATCTTGCACACCCACATGGAAAGTTCTTCAGTTTACACAGAACAAGTCCTGTGCTTGTTTAACAATTTAGAAACAAGCCTGATTGTAACTGATTCACAAAGCATGCTGGCAAAGGTGAAGACTGGCATGCTTCATGCAGAATTCTCTGTTTCGATTCAGAGGTCGCAAATTGTGAGCATTTGCTGGATCCTTTCACCAATACACTCTGGTGTGGTTGGCAATGAACAGGCAGACAGATTGGCCGGTGCTGCATCATTAAGGGGTGATTTAATGCATGATAAGGCAGATGTGGTGAAGGCCCTCTGGGAGAATGTGAATAATGCAGAAAGAACAGATAGATTATTATAGTCTAGAGAGAATGCAACAGCAAGGGGTGGTCAGAGGATCTGGTCATCATTCTGAGGTAAAGCAAGACGGACATATAATCAAATTACAATAGGAACCATTAGTACTGGAACTCTTTGCTAACTGTTGAAGATGAGGACTGAGCGCATATGAGAATCCCCCAAGTGCAGTGATGTCAGTTCTTGTCTCAACTCAACTAAACTCTTTACAAATAAGCCATCAGCAACCCCCATCCTATTTCATTAGTCCCGCCAACAGTGAGAAATAGCCATTAGCACTGGTGTCTGCCAGGCCGGAGCTCATGTGTATAAATTCCCGGCAAGATGGTCTTTTTTAAAAATGGACCTGGGCTCTGACACAGCCCTGCCTAAAGAGCACTTGTTCTTAAACATCTGGTGTGCTAATGTCGAGGTAGCGGGTTCAACCCCTACTCCGGTCAGTTGGACTAGAATGTTGACTTCTCCTCTTTGACTTGGGGACGTAAATTACAAATACCTCTGAAGTAGGCGTGAGTTCGTCTAATGCCGAGTGACACTGGTAATAGGGAAAGTTAATTCATACGCAAAATTCATTCTAGAGCTACTAGAAGTAATGTGTATGGACTACGCTTGAGTTCAAAGCGAGTAAGTGGAAATTTAAAAATGGGTACCAGGAAATGTTCTGGGAAGAGTAGGCTGCTGATTGGTCTATATAAATATGGGGTTTAGCACCATATACCCCAATAAACCTCTAGGAAAACTTTCCTGTACTTTAAAACAAAAAACAACATATCAAATCTCTTTTTCAGATGGTTATTGCATGACCCGGATATGAAAGTGAGAACTAACTATCCCGGTTATGTGTCGGCGGTTAATAAATACTTCAGTATTCTGCTGCCCATGATGCACAACCTGCAGGTAAGATGGTGAACAGTGTACCCATGTATGTTGGGGAAGACAATGATACACCAGGGGGCTTCACATGAAAACTGTAAAAGTGTGATAGAAATTACAGTAACCATGCCATTGTCGTGTAATCTGTCAATATTGTTTTTAACGATGTCAAAAGTGTTAAGCATATGACATCTCGGTGCAGATGAACACAGTGATGTCATAAGGACAGTTTAAAGATGGCCGCCCCACTTTTGACATGCACCAGCGAGGAGCAGCATTCTGTTATCCTATGTGTGATCAGTAAAGGGGTGAAATATAGAAATTCATTTGCGAATGAAGGTCCAAGATGGTGATGCATGCCTGTCAGTATAGCAAGTGTATGAATGCAGTAGGACATTTCAAAATGGCATGACTTTTATGATAGGCTGTTCACGATCTGGTCAGGCACACTAACTAGTGATCCCAGAGTCGATTTTTCTACAGGAATCCAAGCACTTTTTAGAAATTGGAGGACTTGCATTGAACACCGAGGTGATTACATCGAAAAATGATACATTTATTCTTTTCTTTTTCAGATTATAATCACACACAAATAAAAAATAAAAAACATTTAATGTGTCCATTTGAAACCCCCTGGTGTATATATTTATATTTATATTCTTCTTATAGTCCATGCCATGTGGCATTGATGATCATGTCTGTCCACAGCTTTGTGTTTCGTGCAATGATATTTGTTGCTGATACTGATGTTACTCCAAGCCATGGTGTCAGACTGTCTGCATCTTTTCTCTTGGTCTTCCTCTGCTTCTTTCCTTCACCAGCTTTCCCCTTCTCTCATGACATGCCCAAAGAATGTTGACTGTCTTCTTCTGATGCAAGTAACCAGTTCTCTTTGTGAGTTCACTTCTCTCAAGATGTTTCCATTGCTATTTTTATATATCCACGGTTGTCTCATCATTGTTCTATAATTCCACATCTCCGTAGCTTCCATATAATTCCTCACTTGTCTGCTAATTGGCTATGATTCACTTCTGTGCATCAGGATTGGCTCAATATTTTTGTTATTTTTTCCTTGTGCTCTTTTGTTTTGAACCCAAGCATAGTCAACACACACACACTACTTCAAGTAGTGCTGGACTGAATTTTGCTTGTCGATTAACTTTACCTATTAACATTGTTCCTCACCATCAAATGCCCACTCCTACTTCAGAGGTACTTGTAATTAGCATCCCCAAGCCAAGGACGAAAGGTCAACATTTTAGTCCAGCTGTCTGGTGTAGGTGTTGAACCCCTTACCTCAGAATCAGCACACCGGATGCTTAAGAACACGCATTTTTATTTATTCGGCCATGCAAACCTTAGCTCAGTATAGCTTTTAGGAACTCATTTCCTCACCTTAATATGAAAAGATAAATTGCAGAGAATATACTTCATCTTTTTAGATGGAACTTTTGCTTGCGCTATTCTACATTTAAAACTTTCTTAATACATATTTTATCTTCTGTTATTTCCTTAATACATTATTTATCTTTTGTTATTAAAGTTGGTGCTGTGTCAATGTGGCAACAAACACAATCCACAATCCTGCATACCTGTTTAAAACATGGCTGCGGGCAGATTGAAAGCAGCAACAAACACAATTGACAATCCTGCGTACCTGATTAAAACATAGCTGCAGGAAGATTGAAAGCAGCAACAAACACAATTGACAATCCTGCGTACCTGATTAAAACATAGCTGCAGGAAGATTGAAAGCAGCAACAAACACAATTGACAATCCTGCGTACCTGATTAAAACATAGCTGCAGGCAGATTGAAAGCGCACCACCTTGTGCTGGTTTTTAGTCAGTGGTTTGAGTATCGATGTTCAGAAAGCAATGGCAAACTACTGAACTTAAACATGCCAAGACATGGCTGAGTGGATAAAGCTCTTTTTTTAAACATCCAGTGTGCTGATGCTGAGGTAGGGGGTTCACCCCTACACCTGTCAGTTGGACTAAAATGTTGACTTCTTGTCCTTGGCTTGGGGACGTAAATTACAACTACCTCTGAAGTCAGAGTGGGTTCACTTGATGGCGAGGGACAATGGTAGTAGTGTAAGCATGTATGGACTATGCTTGTGTTCAATGCGAGCAAGCACACACAAACAAAATTTGCCAAGATATCACAAACAGCCAAACAATGCTAGGGTTGACTGTAACATTCTGTAAACGTTAGGTTGCATTTCCTCACACCAGCATAAGGCTTGTATCCTCCCAGTTGCACTGTTTCACCCGAAACCACTGGAACAGTGTGGGATGTCAGATTTGGTAAGTGCCGCCCAGCATTCGGCGCTAACAGAAGCAGGTAGGACCGTCTACTATCATACGGTAGCTCAGTCATATCTGACTAAGACCTGACATCCAATGATCATTAAACCATATTATAATGTGAAATATATATCTTCCTAGTATGTACACAAACAACAGTATTGTATTTTAACACATTAAGTGCAACCGGTCATTAAAAAAACATAAATGATACTGATATCTTGTTGCGGCGTGAAGAACGTTCAAAGTTCTAAATGAAATACATCAGTGACATCTGTTGTCATCTGCATGTTTGGACAATTTGAATTTCATCGGTTGAGAACTCTTCTGTAACAGATATATATATATATTCCCATTGTTGTTGACTTGCTTAGTTCACAGAGGGAGGTCCTATTATTATGTTCCAAGTGGAGAACGAGTATTCAGCCTACGGGGAAAACACTGAGCACCTGAAGTTGTTGGTTTATGTAAGTACTTGTTGGTGTCTGTGCCTGTGCTATGTCTTCTTTCTGTCAAGTCTGCTATTTGTGAAGATTGGAGTGCTTTGTGCAGTGTGTCAGGCTTCTGTGTGGAGTACCATGCTTCAATTAACAAATCAATGATAGGGAGAATATATGGGATCTTTTCCCTAAGACACGCAGGCATGTTGGGAAACGAGCAGGTGGACAGATTGGCTGAGGCTGCACCGCTGCTGGGTGGTATGTTGTGATTCACTGATAATGCCCGATTTGGTGCAAGAGTCCTGCAGGATCATGTGTGTAGTGTGGTAGAACAGATAGATCGTCATGTCCTGGCGAGAATGGTGCTGCAGGGAGTGACCAGAAGACCAGGCTGACACTCAGGACTCCAAGGAAAGGCCACGTGGACTACACCAAGTGGTGATTGGTCTATATAAATATGGGTCTAGCAGGACTGCACCAGTGGTTGATTGTCTATAGTTAAATATGGTGCTAGCACCTGTACTCGCCCCATGTTTGTTTTGCACTCGCTGATCGCTTTGAACTTGGCAGAGCCATACCGCACACGCACGCATGCCTGCCTGTTTACTTACCTACCTACGTTTACAAAACATTGTACCTACCTACCTACATACCTATCTACCTGTCTAGCTAGATACTTACAAGGGGGCTTCAAATAAAAAACCTTTAATGTTTCTTTTTTTTTCCTTTTTTTGGCAGGGGGTGGGAGGGGGTGAATATATTATGACAGAGTAAAGAGCAAATGTATAATTTTGTCGATATAGTCACCACTGTGTTCAATGCAAGTCCTCCAGCGCTGATAACATGCATGGATTCCTGTAGAAAAAGATTTGTGTAACCACTCATGCACCGTCTGCATGAAATAGTAATCTTATCAGGTCAACTGCCTTTTTTAGAATGGTAGAATGTTGGGAAATGATTTTATGACTCCCAATTAAACTCTGGACTTATAGACTTGATTTGTTCGATCCTTTGTTTATACTCTTCTTTCTCTGCTTCAGACCGAAAAGTCTGTCGCAGAAGTCACGCCGTTTTGAAATTTCCTACTCCACTCATACTGATAGACATGCATCACCACACTGCACCTTCAATTGCCATTGTCAAAAGTGGGGTGGCCATCTTTAAACTGTTCTTATGACATCACAGTGTTCTTCCATGTCATGATGTCACATGCTTAACACTCTTGACATCCTTAACAGCAATATTTATAGTTTACAAGACAATGGCATGGTTATTGTAATTTCTATCACTCTTTTCAGATTTTAATTTGAAGCCCCCAATTCATACATACCCACTCACATACATATGTTTATGTGATTTCTTTTCTGTTTCATGGCAGCTGATGAAGAGTCATGGAATCAAGGAACTACTAGTCACCAGTGACCATAAATTCAAGGACAAATACAGAGAGAACAAAGAGTTGGATTTTAGTAAATGTATGCATCAGTGGTTTTAGTCAATTTTCATATTAGTGGCTTTAGTAAATGTTTATGTAATTGATTTTGATCAGTGTTTGTATGGGTGTCTTTAATAAATGTACATGCAATTAGATTTAGTCAATGTTTGTATGGGTGACTTTAGTAAATGTACATGTCAGTGGTTTTAGTCATTGTTCATATTAGTGGCTTTATTAAATCTATGTATAATTGGTTTTAGTCAATGTTCATATGGGTGGCTTTAGTATTTTACATATAATTAGTTTTAGTCAATGTTCTGTGGGTGGCTTTAGTAAATGTACATATAAGTGGTGTTTGTCATTGTTCATATATTTGGTTTTAGTCAATGTCTAAATGGGTGGCTTTAGTAAAAGTCCATATCACTGGTTTAAATCAATTTGCATATGAATGTCTTGAGTGAATGACTGCTTTTAGTCAGTTTGCATATGATGCGAATGAATGGTTCTTGCACCAAAGAGGAGCAGTGTTCTGTTATCCGTTTTTGGTCAGTGAAGAGGTGAAATGTATAGAGATTCATCAGCGAATGAAGGTCCAGTATGGTGATTCAGGTCTGTCAGTCCAGCAAATGTATGAATGAAGGTCCAGTATGGTGATGCATGCCTGTCAGTCCAGCAAGTGTATGAATGAAGGTCCAGTATGGTGATGGGTGCCTGTCAGTCCAGCAAATGTATGAATGAAGGTCCAGTATGGTGATGCATGCCTGTCAGTCCAGCAAGTGTATGAATGAAGGTCCAGTATGGTGATGGGTGCCTGTCAGTCCAGCAAATGTATGAATGAAGGTCCAGTATGGTGATGCTGGTCTGTCAGTCCAGCAAGTGAATGAATGAAGGTCCAGTATGGTGATGCAGGTCTGTCAGTCCAGCAAATGTATGAATGAAGGTCCAGTATGGTGATGCAGGTCTGTCAGTCCAGCAAGTGTATGAATGAAGGTCCAGTATGGTGATGCAGGTCTGTCAGTCCAGCAAGTGAATGAATGAAGGTCCAGTATGGTGATGGGTGCCTGTCAGTCCAGCAAGTGTATGAATGAAGGTCCAGTATGGTGATGCAGGTCTGTCAGTCCAGCAAGTGAATGAATGAAGGTCCAGTATGGTGATGCAGGTCTGTCAGTCCAGCAAGTGTATGAATGAAGGTCCAGTATGGTGATGCAGGTCTGTCAGTCCAGCAAATGTATGAATGAAGGTCCAGTATGGTGATGCAGGTCTGTCAGTCCAGCAAATGTATGAATGAAGGTCCAGTATGGTGATGCAGGTCTGTCTGTCCAGCAAATGTATGAATGAAGGTCCAGTATGGTGATGCAGGTCTGTCAGTCCAGCAAATGTATGAATGAAGGTCCAGTATGGTGATGCAGGTCTGTCAGTCCAGCAAATGTATGAATGAAGGTCCAGTATGGTGATGCAGGTCTGTCTGTCCAGCAAATGTATGAATGAAGGTCCAGTATGGTGATGCAGGTCTGTCAGTCCAGCAAATGTATGAATGAAGGTCCAGTATGGTGATGCAGGTCTGTCTGTCCAGCAAATGTATGAATGAAGGTCCAGTATGGTGATGCAGGTCTGTCAGTCCAGCAAATGTATGAATGAAGGTCCAGTATGGTGATGCAGGTCTGTCAGTCCAGCAAATGTATGAATGAAGGTCCAGTATGGTGATGCAGGTCTGTCAGTCCAGCAAATGTATGAATGAAGGTCCAGTATGGTGATGCAGGTCTGTCAGTCCAGCAAATGTATGAATGAAGGTCCAGTATGGTGATGCAGGTCTGTCAGTCCAGCAAATGTATGAATGAAGGTCCAGTATGGTGATGCAGGTCTGTCAGTCCAGCAAATGTATGAATGAAGGTCCAGTATGGTGATGCAGGTCTGTCAGTCCAGCAAATTTATGAATGAAGGTCCAGTATGGTGATGCAGGTCTGTCTGTCCAGCAAATGTATGAATGAAGGTCCAGTATGGTGATGCAGGTCTGTCAGTCCAGCAAATGTATGAATGAAGGTCCAGTATGGTGATGCAGGTCTGTCAGTCCAGCAAATGTATGAATGAAGGTCCAGTATGGTGATGCAGGTCTGTCTGTCCAGCAAATGTATGAATGAAGGTCCAGTATGGTGATGCAGGTCTGTCAGTCCAGCAAATGTATGAATGAAGGTCCAGTATGGTGATGCAGGTCTGTCTGTCCAGCAAATGTATGAATGAAGGTCCAGTATGGTGATGCAGGTCTGTCTGTCCAGCAAATGTATGACTAAAATAGGACATTTCAAAACGGCGTGATTTCTGTGAAGATGTACAGCAGGTGGTGCATGAGTGGTTACACATGTGATCAAGGTAATTTCTTTCTACAGGAATCCAAACACTTTATTGGCACTGGTTGACTTGCATTGAATGCAGTGGTGACTACATAAAAAAACAATACATTTGTTCGTTACATTTTCAGAATATATTCACCAAAACATTTTAAAAAACCATGTGCGGTTTTCGATTTGAAGCCCCCTTGTAAGTAGCATGTTTTTCATTTGTTCATAATCTAAGCCATTATCCCTCTTTGGATAACAATCATCTTCAAATTAATATCCTATTTGTAGGTGACTTGGTCACAGGATTATTAATCTGATGGACCCTAATATAGCTTCTCTTCTGATGTTGAACAGGGTAGGTGTAATGATATAATGGAGTGGCATTTTTTAATTTCTCGTGTTTTTTCATCTTTCCATCATCTCATTTGGTTATCATGCCATAATGTAGTCTTCCCTGTGTTTATGTGTTGTTTTTGTGTATTTGTTTGCTGATGAAGGCTAGTCGCCACAACCTCCTATGTTTTTGGTAATTGTGTTCTGTAAAGCTGGATTACTTTGGGTTATTTTATATTGTTTATATTGCCCCAGCTTTACCACAATTCTACTAATTTTATTCATTTAAACAGATGCCTTGCTGATAGACAACTTTGATATCACAGGGAGTAGCATTACTTCATGTTATTTTATATTGTTTACATTTCCAAGCTTCACCGCAGCTCCACTAAATGTATTCACTTGAACAGATGCCTTATTGATAGACAACTTCGTTATCATAGGGAGCAAAATTACTTTGTGTTATTTTATATTGGTTACATTTCCCCAGCTTTAACACTAATCCACTAATTTTATTCATTTAAACAGATGCCCTGCTGACAGACAACTTTGATATCTTGGGGAGTAACAGTTTTTCCCTTATCCGAAGTCTGAACAAACACTTCCCAGTTATGGTAATGGAGTTTTGGACTGGCTGGTTCGATGTTTGGGGACAGGCGAAACACTCCACCTCACCTCTGGCAGGTAATGTCAGTTTAAGTGTTGATAATACTTCTTCCCCCTCTTCTTCTTCCTCCTTTTTTTTCCCTCCTCCTCTTCTGCTCCATAAGATGTGGTGGTTGCTTGTTTGTTTCTATGGGAATGTAATGTGCACAATAGGTGATTGATGTGCGAAAGATGAGTGGTTGGAAGGGCCGAATGTTAGACAGTGCATGCTCAATTTCTGACCCTTTGAAAATAAAGTTAGTCTCCTCCTCCTCCTCCTCCCTCCCTCCCTCCCTCCTCCTCCTCCTCCTCCTCCTCCTCAGAGACTCCTGGTGGTCACTGCTAGAGTTTCAGAGTTCGTGCTTTGTGCTACTCTTTCTGCAGGCCGTCCTGCGGAAAGATAACTAACATGTCGGATAAAACCCTATGCAATGAAGTCAACCCTTTTATCTATTAAATGCTATTTTTTTCCTCAAACAACCACTGCCTTCAGTTCCCCACATGGTGCTGCTCATTGCCCTGTATTCACATCCATGCAGTAGACCAGCCCACACACTATAGCACTTTACTTGTGTGTTCCTTGTGCAGTAGACCAGCCCACACACTATAGCACTTTACTTGTGTGTTCACATCCATGCAGTAGACCAGCCCACACACTATAGCACTTTACTTGTGTGTTCACATCCATGCAGTAGACCAGCCCACACACTGTAGCACTTTACTTGTGTGTTCCTTGTGCAGTAGACCAGCCCACACACTATAGCACTTTACTTATGTGTTCATATCCATGCAGTAGACCAGCCCACACACTATAGCACTTTACTTGTGTGTTCACATCCATGCAGTAGACCAGCCCACACACTATAGCACTTTACTTGTGTGTTCACATCCATGCAGTAGACCAGCCCACACACTATAGCACTTTACTTGTGTGTTCCTTGTGCAGTAGACCAGCCCACATACAATAGCACTTTACTTGTGTGTTCACATCCATGCAGTAGACCAGCCCACACACTATAGCACTTTACTTGTGTGTTCACATCCGTGCAGTAGACCAGCCCACACACTATAGCACTTTACTTGTGTGTTCACATCCGTGCAGTAGACCAGCCCACACACTATAGCACTTTACTTGTGTGTTCACATCCGTGCAGTAGACCAGCCCACACACTATAGCACTTTACTTGTGTGTTCACATCCGTGCAGTAGACCAGCCCACACACTATAGCACTTTACTTGTGTGTTCACATCCGTGCAGTAGACCAGCCCACACACTATAGCACTTTACTTGTGTGTTCACATCCGTGCAGTAGACCAGCCCACACACTATAGCACTTTACTTGTGTGTTCACATCCGTGCAGTAGACCAGCCCACACACTATAGCACTTTACTTGTGTGTTCACATCCGTGCAGTAGACCAACCCACACACTATAGCACTTTACTTGTGTGTTCACATCCGTGCAGTAGACCAGCCCACACACTATAGCACTTTACTTGTGTGTTCACATCCATGCAGTAGGTCAGCCCACACATTATAGCACTTTACTTGTGTGTTCCTTGTGCAGTAGACCAGCTCACATACAATAGCACTTTACTTGTGTGTTCACAGCCATGCAGTAGGTCAGCCCACACACTATAGCACTTTACTTGTGTGTTCACATCCATGCAGTAGGTCAGCCCACACACTATAGCACTTTACTTGTGTGTTCACATCCATGCAGTAGGTCAGCCCACACACTATAGCACTTTACTTGTGTGTTCACATCCATGCAGTAGGTCAGCCCACACACTATAGCACTTTACTTGTGTGTTCCTTGTGCAGAGGTGAATAAGACTCTCAACTTCATCCTTGACGAGGGAGGATCCTTTAACCTCTACATGTTTATTGGCGGGACCAACTTTGGCTTCACGGCTGGTGCCATCAACATCAGTGGCTATCAGCCGATGGTCACAAGTTATGGTATGTGTCATTGTTGTTATGTCATCTGATAGTCACAAGTTATGGCAGGTGTTATTGTTGTTATGTCAGCTGAATGTTACAAGTTATGGCAGGTGTTATTGTTATGTCAGCTGGTGGTTATAAGTTATGGTAGGGGTTATTGTTGTTATGTCAGCTGATGGTTACAAGTTATGGTAGGTGTTATTGTTGTTATGTCAGCTGATGGTTACAAGGTATGGTAAGGGTTATTGTTGTTATGTCAGCTGATGGTTACGAGTTATGGCAGGTGTTATTGTTGTTATGTCAGCTGAATGTTACAAGTTATGATAGGTGTTATTGTTATGTCAGCTGGTGGTTATAAGTTATGGTAGGGGTTATTGTTGTTATGTCAGCTGATGGTTACAAGTTATGGCAGGTGTTATTATTGTTACATCAGCTGATGGTTACAAGTTATGGTAGGTGTTATTGTTGTTATGTCACCTGATGGTTACAAGTTATGGTAGGTGTTATTGTTGTTATGTCACCTGATGGTTACAAGTTATAGTAGGTGTTATTGTTGTTATGTCACCTGATGGTTACAAGTTATGGTAGGTGTTATTGTTGTTATGTCACCTGATGGTTACAAGTTATGGTAGGTGTTATTGTTGTTATGTCAGCTGATGGTTACAAGGTATGGTAGGTGTTACTGTTGTTATGTTAACTGGTGGTCACAAGTTATGGTATGTGTCATTATTGTCAACTTAAAGAGGTGTGTGATATGAAATTCAAAAGTGTAATCAACAGTCAACACTTTTCTACCCCATCATAATAAACATTGTCACGCTCAGTTTGTATTAACCAGCAGCAAAGCCACTCTGGCACAGATATAGGAAATGGCGGGCAAACAATGCAAAACAATTTAGTTTGGTTTACTGTTATAATTGTGGTGTTGTGTGTTGATCTGTTTTGTATGTTGATCTGTTTTCACAAACTGTGTTGGTTTATCTTGAGGATCTGTCTGCTTCTTGTTTAATACAGATTACAACGCCATATTGTCAGAAGCAGGGGACATCACTGCAAAGTATAATATGGTCAGGAAAAGGCTACTCCAGTTTTACAAGACAATAGGTAAGACTAGATACAGAAAGTAGACATGTAGTCTGTGTCCTGTAGCCTTTGTCCTGTAGTCTTTGTTTGTCTTGCAGCGTCTTTCCTGGTGTATGTGTCCTTTGTTTTCAGGAAAAAACATCTTTTCTGCTCATATTGGTTGTTTCAGTACTTGAACTACACATCACCTTTAACCTTTGAACTACATCATCCAGTTCTTATATTCTTATTACACAATCTGTGTGACTGGGAGCAGTAAGGAATAGATCAGCTATGACAGCAGTTACATGTTAGCTGTTTGTGTATGATCCTTGCACTCCAGATGAGTCCCTAGGTGCTCAGATCCACTCCCAACATATACATCAACATCCAGTGCTTAATAGTGCCAGTTCTGTGTTGGTTGACGAGGCCCCTCATTCTTCCATTGTGCCTCTTGTATCTGGCTGTGCCAATTCATAGAATCATGTCTCTCTTTCTAGACATCGATGTGGATTCACTGGTGTCCAAGTCCCCCACTCTCGAAATCTCTCTAAGGGCATAAATAATGTTGGCACGGTCCAAGGGCTGGCCATCTGCAGGGGATGCAGGTTTATCAGTGCATTCATTTCCCTCAACTGCCACATGTCGCGGAATGAAGATGAAGGTGACTGCAGACAACAGATCTCCGCAGCAATTCGGCTATGACAGCAGTTTGCAGAATGCTTATGAAGCCACGATGGACATTTATGGTTAGTCCTGCATCTTCATTGTTGGCTTTGAACATTGGGAGAACAATGCTGCCTGTTGCTGTGCTAGATACTGGCCTGTTCAGCAACAGTGATAACATTTACACTTGCTTATGTTTTGAGAGATTTCCTGTTGTGTTTTTCGTGCTCTAAGAATGATGCCGGCTCCGTGGTGAAGGGGTTACAGATGCAGTTTGTAATCCCACATACCACATTCAAAACACAGTTGTGGCAGTTGTAGTGGCAGACTGACTTGCATTGTGATTTTTTATAAAATGGTATGGGTGCTGATCGGTTAGAAAGCAATGGCACCTACTGAACATAAACTTGCCAAGAAATCACAAACAGCCAAAAAATGCTGAGGTTGACTGCGATTTCCTGTAAGGGATATCGCAACTAACCTTTTAAGAATGATAAAAAAGATCAAGTTCCATAACAGAGACTGCACTTGGGTTGTGAAGTGTTAGGCTTTCACATATTCTAGGCATCAACATTTTAGGTGTTTCTTTCCTGGGCGATTCCCAGAACATTTTGAAAATTATAATAATAAACAAAGGATACTCCAGTATCCTAGTAAACCTACACACAGGAGATTACCATCTTTTGGAAACCTGTCTTGTTGATTGATAGAGACTGCATTTTGTGTGTTTAACAACACAGACTGGAAGAATGTTAAGATTAGCTGAGGCAATTTCTATCCATAATGCCAAACCAACTTTGAGTAAGCAAAAAGACGTGAAAGTCAGTTGAAGATTATAGTGGTAGTAATTTAAATTACTGTAGGTGTATGTGTGCTGTCAATTTCAGCTGGAAGATTTATCTTTTTACATTAGTTTTTTTGTGTCTGTGACTTCTGCAGTGTGCACCTGATGAGATGCAACAACAAATCGACTAATACGATGGGGTTTCAAATGAAAACCTTAAAAGTGTGATTGAAATTAAAATAACCATGCCACTGTATTTTAACCTGTGAATATTGTTGTTAATGATGTCAGAGTTTTAAGCATATGACATATCGGTGCAGACGAGCATGGTGACGTCATAAGGACAGTTTAAAGATGGCCGCCCCACTTTTTCATGCACCAAAGAGGAGCAGCGTTCTGTTATCCTTGTTTTATTTTATTTTTGAGAGGTGAAACCTACATAAATTAATCGGTAAATGAAGGTCCAGTATGGTGATGCATGCTTGTCAGTCCAACACGTGTATGAGTGGAATAAGAAGTTTCAAAACGGCTTGACTTGTATGATAAACTGTTCAATGCCAGAGTCAATTTGTCTACAGGAATCCAAACACTTTTATCAGAGCTGGAGGTCTTGCATTGAACACTGTGGTGACTATATCGAAAAGTTATACATTTGATTGTTACATTTTTTTCCAGAATATATTCCCCCCAAAACAACTTGTAAGATTGTCATTTGATGCCTCCTCATTTCTTAGTACTACATTGGAAGCTATGTGTTTGAATGGCCATGGACCCAGATGTTATTTGTGTTCTAATTTGGCCTGAGCTTCTAGATCAAGCCAGCCTAGTATGTCTGCTAGGAAGCAGCCTGGGAGGTAAAGATGGCTGGTGTTATACTCACCACATCACCACATCCTGGGAGGTAAAGATGGCTGGTGTTATACTCACCACATCTCCACATCCTGGGAGGTAAAGATGGCTGGTGTTATACTCACCACATCACCACATCCTGGGAGGTAAAGATGGCTGGTGTTATACTCACCACATCACCACATCCTGGGAGGTAAAGATGGCTGGTGTTATACTCACCACATCACCACATCCTGGGAGGTAAAGATGGCTGGTGTTATACTCACCACATCCTGGGAGGTAAAGATGGCTGGTGTTATACTCACCACATCCTGGGAGGTAAAGATGGCTGGTGTTATACTCACCACATCCTGGGAGGTAAAGATGGCTGGTGTTATACTCACCACATCACCACATCCTGGGAGGTAAAGATGGCTGGTGTTATACTCACCACATCACCACATCCTGGGAGGTAAAGATGGCTGGTGTTATACTCACCACATCACCACATCCTGGGAGGTAAAGATGGCTGGTGTTATACTCACCACATCACCACATCCTGGGAGGTAAAGATGGCTGGTGTTATACTCACCACATATCCCATTAAATACAAGTTGGTCTGTAAACATACGAAGCTAGCACCATATACCCATCACACCTGATAGCATGTAAACAAGTTCTTTACCTTTTTATTTTTCAATTAAGTGAATGTAAAAAAAATGATTGAGGATATTTTTTTTTCTGTTAACACTGGCAGAAGCAATCACCATTCATCTACAGAAACCAACTTTATGCAAACATAAAAACATGATAGTCAGTTTAAAATTACTGTGGTAGATAATTCAAATTACTGTGTGTTGTATATTTCTGCATGAAGGATTTATCCAAGTCCTTTAGCTTATGTTGTGTGGTTTCTGCAGTATGTACCTGATGAGATGCAGCAAAATATGCCAGGCAAAAATCGTGCAATCTTTTGTTTATCTCTTCATTATTTAAATTCACTACGTGAAAACATTGTTTTGAATTTTTATTTCTCTTTCCTGGCAGGTATTAACAGTTTACCTCCAATTCCCCCGAACACACCCAAAGCCAGTTACGGTACGATGTTTGTCCTTTTTTATTCTCTGTACATTGAATTGTTTTGTTAAAGACATATGTTAGTCATTAGTCGCGGCTCCAACTTCACAGCAAAGGTCACCCCATAATGCTCTGTTCCTATGCCAGTGAATATCACACAAAATGCCCATCACTGTCTCATGTGAAAAGTGGGACAAACGGCAGAACTGTATTGTGCTAGACCCATAATTGCATAGACCAGTGGTCACTCAGTGGATGATGGGGCTAGTATCATGCCAGGCACATGGTCAGTACATTGCTAACCACATTTTCTTCCCAAGTTATTTTCTGGTGCTCAACATAGGCTGGTTTGACCTAGGAGCCCACGTTCATTTTCAAACTCTGCCTCGGTGCAGGTTTGAACCCACGGCCAACAAGCACGCTCCTCGCCACTAAATTACCACCACTTCCTTGTTTGATTGGTCAGTATACAATATCTATGTGGCATTTGTTTTTTGTTGCTCACTCTCTTTGAACTCAAGCGTAGTCCATACACATTACTTCTAGTAGTATTGGACGTAATTTTGTGTTTGGATTAGCTTCTCTTATTACCAGTTTTCCTCGCCATCTGGCAATTCCACTCCAACTTCTGAGGTACTTGCAATTTATGTCCCCAATTCAAGGACGAGAAGTCAGAATTTTAGTCTAACTGTCTGGTGTAGGGGTTGAACCCCTTAACTCTGCATCAGCACACTGCATGCTTAAGAACGTGTGTTCTTATCCATTTGGCCATGCTGACATCTATAAGAAATAAAAACAATTAGGTATGTGTAACTCGTGCAAAAAAATGAGATATACTCAACACAAAACCGTGCACATACCTTTACTACGATGGGAAACAGAAATCAGAAAGGGGAAATAAAAATGATACAATAAAAATAAGTATACTTCGACACAATGAACGATGTTTCAATTATACTAATCTTCATCAGAAACAAGACAAACATATTTAAAGACAAATATGGAATTAGAAAATGTAATACTATTAACACACAAATTCTTCGTTGTTAGGAAGTCTCGGCAGAAGTTAAGCTCTAGTATGTACACTGAGTCAGTGTTTAGTATATCTCATTTTTCAGCAGGAGTTACACATACCTATTTTTATTTCTTATTGTTATATCCTGCTGCAGCCATGACATCTCTTATCTATTATAAAGTATCTACAGCCCCTTTGTGACTTTGCATGTAGTATTTTTTTGTGTGGTTTTCTCACTCTTGGACATCTGATGCAAATTTGCATGTCACTGACAAGAGGTAGCAAATGATCATTTATAATCTACATTTCTTCTTCTTTCATTCACTTGCAATCTGCCTATAACTGTACTGTTGTCTCTTGTATGAATTTAACTGTCTTTTTCCAAATTGGGTGAGCACCCAACCTGGCAAAATACCTCATCGCTTATGTATACATCACCTTTGACAGCAAAAGTCAAATTTCTGGTCTTCACATGGCAGAACTGTTTTAACTAACAGAAGAAGGGGCGATGGCGAGTCTCTGGCGCTGTAAAACCAGACTGCTCTAGACATACATGTATGTACATACATGCGCAGACATGTGTACATACATATCTAAACTCGAGTAAGGCCAGTCTACTTCAGCCAGTGGTGTGCAAAGGGAGGTGCAGGGGGTGCGATGGCCCCGGGCATCCAGCTGGGAGGGGGGCATCCAATTAGGGAGAGGGGGCAGCACAGTGCAATGGGTTTGGCCCCGGGCATCAAAGAACCTCTGCACACCACTTACTTCAGCAAAGGTGCTGAAGACTTAGAAAACCAACCAGGAGGGGCACCACAGAAATCACGATGCAACTCAGTCACACCATGAAATATGTTCATCTAGGTTTATAGATCATGACATCTCCTGCATTTGCATTTCTTTCATTGCAGGACACATACAGGTCTCTGAAGTCATGGAGTGGGACGTATTCTTGTCGCTGATACCTGTAAGAATGATAGATATTGAATGAACCATGTTTATGTCATGTTCTGTCAGCTCTTAGTGCTTAGATGAGAGCTGGAGATACTTGGTAAACTATCTAGTTCTGCTTCACATCGTCAGTGATTACTGTTTAATGTGTATCAGTGTATAGACTGAGCTATAATTTTCATGTTGCTCTATTCTGCTTCTTTTTCTCCTCCTCCTCCTCCTCCTCCTCCTCCTCCTCCTCCTCCTCCTCCTCCTCCTCCTCCTCCTCCTCCCCCCCCCCTTCTTCTGTTTCCTTTTCTCCATCTGCTTCTGCTTTTTCTTCATTATCTTATTATTATCCTCCTCCACTCCTCCATTGTCTTCTCCTTTCTTCTTCTCCTCTTCTTCTTCTTATGCTTCTTCTTCATCCTCCCCCTGTTTTTCTTCTTCACACCAAGCTAAACAATATATACATGCCGATTGATTCAACACTAATTTCCCAGCTGTATGGAAATAATGAGTTATCTTCTAAAATACGGCTGAGTTAATCAAGTGGATAGTTTTAAATACCTAGAGGCATTTATAACATCAGACAGACTGCACAACAGAGATTAAGAGCAGAATAAGGCAAGCGAAAGATGCATTTAAGAAAATGAAAAGTATCTTATGCAATAAGTCACTATCATTGAATGTAAGAAAGAGTGCTGAAGTGCTATATAGAACCTGTTTTGCTATATGGCCATGAATCTTGGAATGTCAATGAAGAAATTAGGAAGAACATGGAAGCAACAAAGATGTGGTTCCTGTGACGAATGTTGCAATTTCCTTGGACTGCCAGAGTAACTAACGACGATTGCCTGCAAGAGGTTAATGAAACTAGAACATTGTATACAACAATAAGAAAGAGACAAACATCTTTCTTCGGTCACGTGATGAGAAGAGAGGCATTGGAGAACATTGTGACAACTGGAAAGATCGAGGGAAAAAGAGACAGAGGCCGACCAAGAGAAATTATTCTGGATGGATTGAGAAGGTGGCATAGAGGAATATCATCAGCAGAGTTGGTCCAGAACACCAAAGACCGAGATCTGTGGAGAGACATGAACGCCTACACCATCTGGCATGGCACTTGATGATGATGAATCATGAGAACTTGCCTGATAGTAACGTCATCAAAGACAACAATCACAAGAAGGCTATGACATAAATACCATGGGCCTTCCATGATTCATTCCAAAATGGGAGCTAAGAGAAGGTGTGGTCCGCTCACACAAGTGATCTCCTGATGACTCTCTACCACTCTGTCTACAGAATCTTGCCATTTTCAAATCACAATCCACAAGGAAGAAATTGAACATGTCACAAACTGTGAATATCTCAATCAAGAACAGTGGGCACTTCAAGAGAGGTCAGACAGATTGGTCATAGAGAGGTTAGACATAGATTGGTCATAGAGAGGTTAGACATAGATTGGTCATAGAGAGGTTAGACATAGATTGGTCATAGAGAGGTTAGACATAGATTGGTCATAGAGAGGTTAGACATAGATTGGTCATAGAGAGGTTAGACATAGATTGGTCATAGAGAGGTTAGACATAGATTGGTCATAGAGAGGTCAGACATAAATTGGTCATAGAGAGGTTACACATAGATTGGTCATAGAAATGCAGAGGTTAGTTAGTCGCCCCATTATGCTCCATTCCTGTGCCAGTGAATATCACACAAAATACTCCTCATGCCCCATGTGAAAAGTGGAACAGACAGGAGTCTCGACACATCAATAGCCCACACACGTATACTATGCATAATGCTGCTGCCAGAATGCCAATCTTCAAGAAACACATGAAGATCGTAAATTGATTAGAGACATTAGACGTAGACAGTCAAAATTTTTTGGGCATGTTATGAGAAGAAATGGATTGGAGAACTTGGTGACGACTGGTAAGATCGAGGAGAACAGACCAAGGGGAAGACCTAGAAGCAAGTACCTGGATGGCTTGGCCTTGTGGCGAGACAGAAACACGGAGCTGATCCACGACTCTGGTGATCGAGTGAGATGGCAGAACATGACCGCCCACGCTTACCGGCATGGCACATGATGGATGGAGAATGCCAACACAAAAGTCCACCACACACACAAAAAATAGTTCATCATCATCAATGGAAGCAGCAGTCACTAGAAAACCAGCAGCTACACATTACTGCATAAGACAACCCAGTTAGTTCAACGACCGACTGGCTGCCATTTTTCTGAACATGCAGTTCACACTACAAACAACCACGGACAGATATAAAAGCACTTCATGGAAAATTCACAACTCACAGTATTGCTCCATGCACTCAGCTCAGTAGCAGGGCGACAGAACCATGCACTTCCAGTCCATCATGAGGAAAATGCATTAGCAAATTTTAGCCACAAGCGTAAACACTACAGAGACCTTAACAGCTCAACTACCTATCCTCCATGTTGGGAATCAGAAGTCAAAATGCAGAAGCTAAACAGTATTAACTGTTTCAGTGCTATGGGATGATTAATTGTCTAAGGCAACTTCCCAAGTCTGCCATGGGCTTATATGCAGTAGTTTTCCTTATACAACTCCTGTTAATTTGATATAGAATATTTTCCGACTGTTTCTTTTGTCCTGTGGGTTCTGGCTGAAGGAATGTCTAGTTAACTATTATCAGGTTCCCTCAATGTGTGTTCTATCTACTGCCAGTGTGTTTTCTTCACCTCTTGATTCACAGGTATTTGTTTAGTTCTCTTTGTGTTGGTGGACTTTGTCTTTCTATCCTGCATAGTTTATTAGCAATTGTTTTAATCATTCTCAGTGTCTGATTTGACATTAGCGTTATATGATTGGTGCCATGGGATGATTGATAAACTTAGGCAACTGCCCATATCTGCCATACACAGTGGTTTTCCTTATGTACTCCCTTCAGTTTGATATATAATACAACATGATTGCTACTTGCGGCTGGCCGAATGGCTAGAATGTTGGATTCTCCTTCGGGAGACCCGGGTTCGAATCCTAGGTAAGATGTGGAGTTTTTTCTGTCAGGGGCAAAAAGAAAACTCTAACCTGCACAGTGTGTGGCGACTGTACTAGCCAGGCGGCCTTAATTCCTCAGGCTCATGATCCCCTGCCACACACCACAAGGTACTATATTGGCAGTAAATGACAGTTTTTTTTTAACAGTCTGCTACCATATTAACTTTCAAGTCATAACTGTGACAAACCCCTACTTTCCATTTTCTGCCATCCATTTTAGTTTGATCCATACCTACTTTTTTGTTTGGCACTGAATCTGTTAAGAGTAAGGCACTACACTAGCAAATAAGTTACGGTAACATTGTTTAGAACATGCATCTGTGTTGAGCTGAGTTGAGTTGAGTTAAGCTGTGTTGAGCTGAGTTGAGTTGAGAACCGACATCACAACACTCAGGACATTTCCATACATGTTCCATCATATTCAACAAACAGCGAAGAGTCCCAATACTAATGGTACCGGTTGCTGTCTGATCATTATCTATTGTGCATGTTACATTCACGTGTGGAAAAAAAATATTGTCAAATGAAAGTTGTGAACATAATGCATGTTACCATGTTATGAGACAGCCAGATACACATGCACATGCATACAAACACACATGCATAAAAACAAACATACATACCTGCATACATACCTACACTATTTACACAAATTCTCACGTCACTCTATGGCAAAGGACTTATTAATGCAATTCTTTATCCTGGATACTGCGTTTGAAACACAGCTGCTATTTGGAAGCAGACTGCTTTGCGTTGGTTTCCATACAATGGTATGAGTGCCAGTCATTCAGAAAGCAATGACAAACTACTGAATGTAAACTTGCCAAGAAATCTCAAACAGTCAAATAATGCTGGGATTGACTGTGATGTCCTTAAAGAATAGGCAACTAATTAACCACTCTACAGCCATACAAAAAAAAATTTATAAAAATTTAGTTGCATGTCCTTCACAGGACATAGCAGTCAACCCCATCATTTTGCTGTTTGTGATTCCTGGGCATATTTTATGTTCAGTAGTTTGCCATTGCTTTCTGAACAACCGGCTCCTATACCTTTTTTTTTTAAGAACCAGCACCGCTGTGTTTTAAACCCGGATATACGAGCTCACAAACCACGTTCGCAAGCCCTTAACGGCCATACAGCAGTATCTGAAATGGCAGTGCCTTCCTTGACCTGTGAAAAGACAACTTTGTATGCCCTACATTGTTCGTATTGACCCACTTCTGATAGATTGGAACCACAGACAACAAAGTCAACTTTATGGAAACTTACAGAGACCATGACGGCGTCTACAACACCATGGGTTACGTAGTCTACTCACACCAGATTGGAGGCAACACACACTGGAACAAGATGCCTGGCATACAGCTGACAGGGTTTGCCAGGGACAGACTCACTGTAAGTGTCATGGCTGTCTGTAGTAAACAATAATTTGTAGGGATGGTATAGACTTAATGTTTGTATTTTCTATGCAGGTGTAGACTTGATGTGTGTTTTTTGTAGGCAGTTGTAGACTTGATGTTTGTATTTTGTAGGAAGGCATATACTTGATGTTTGTATTTTGTAGGCAGGCATATACTTGATGTTTGTATTTTGTAGGCAGGTATAGACTTGATGTTTGTATTTTGTAGGCAGGTATAGACTTGATGTTTGTGTTTTGTAGGCAGGCATATACTTGATGTTTGTATTTTGTAGGCAGGCATATACTTGATGTTTGTATTTTGTAGGCAGGTATAGACTTGATGTTTGTATTTTTGTATGCAGTTGTAGACTTGATGTTTGTATTATATAGGCAGGTATAGACTTGATGTTTGTATTTTTTTAGGCAGTTTTAGACTTGATGTTCACACTATGTAGGCAGGTATAGACTTAATGATTGTATTTTTAGGCAGTTATAAACTTGATGTTTGTATTTTGAAGACAGGTATAGACTTGATGTTTACATTAAATAGGTAGGTATAGACTTGATGCTTGTAATAAACAACATTAAAGTAAAGTAGCCTTTGACCCATCATGAGGTGTATTGGTAGATATGGTTATGGCCCCATACACCCAATGGGTGGTCAGTATTACAGTGACCACCTGTACTTCCCCAAACATTTCCTGGTAGCCTTTTCGGGCTGGGTCCACTTGGGAACCTACTTCCATTGTTTTAAGACTTCAACTTGAGGTGGACTTGAAGTCTTGACCACTGCACCACCTGGCAAGCATGTTAGATACTGTGCAACCACGTCCTCCATGTGATTAGAGTTTAGCAACAGTAATTTGCGGAAACATATTCTTAGTATGATTAGAGTATAGCAACAGTAATTTATGCAAACATGTCCTTAATGTGATTAGAGTATAGCAACAGTAATTTATGCAAACATGTCCTTAATGTGATTAGAGTATAGCAACAGTAATTTATGCAAACATGTCCTTAATGTGATTAGAGTATAGCAACAGTAATTTATGCAAACATGTCCTCCATGTGATTAGAGTATAGCAACAGTAATTTATGCAAACATGTCCTTAATGTGATTAGAGTATAGCAACAGTAATTTATGCAAACATGTCCTTAATGTGATTAGAGTATAGCAACAGTAATTTGTGCAAACATGTCCTTAATGTGATTAGAGTATAGCAACAGTAATTTGTGCAAACATGTCCTTAGTGTGATTAGAGTATAGCAACAGTAATTTGTGCAAACATGTCCTTAGTGTGATTAGAGTATAGCAACAGTAATTTGTGCAAACATGTCCTTAATGTGATTAGAGTATAGCAACAGTAATTTGTGCAAACATGTCCTTAATGTGATTAGAGTATAGCAACAGTAATTTATGCAAACATGTCCTTAGTGTGATTAGAGTATAGCAACAGTAATTTGTGCAAACATGTCCTTAATGTGATTAGAGTATAGCAACAGTAATTTATGCAAACACATCCTGCGTTTTCCTCTCCTCATACCTTTACTTATCAGACAGATCCCAGAGCATTCTGAAAATTGTTTGGGTTCATGATTAAGACACTGTTTGTCCCTTATAGCCTTATAGTTGTATATGTTCTAGTTTTATTAGCCTCTTCCAAGCAATCATTCTTAGTTATTCTGGCAGTCTCAGGAATCATATCTCTGTTTATTCTGAGGTCTTCCTAATGTGTTCATTAACCATCCAAGATTCACTGCCATGCAGCAAAACAGGTTCTACATAGCACTTCAGCACCCTCTTTCTTACATTTAATGAAAGTGACTTATTGCATAGGATACCTTCCATTTTCTGAAATACACCTTGTGCTTGACCTATTATGTTCTTAATCTGTGTTGTGCATCTTCCATCTGATGTTATAATTACCCCTAGATATTTAAATATGCATGTCATTTTATAAACCTCTGTTTCAGATTCTGTAATGTCACAAAGACTGTTTTATTTCTGTGTTTATTTATATGCTGGTGACATCTAGGCTGTCTTAAACAGTGAGGTGTTCTTTGTCACGGACAACCTGAAGAAGACACAAGAGGAGGAGGACATGTTGCTGCACTATAACTGGGACAAAACCTGGCAGGTGGGTGCATTGTGGGTTGTCTCTGATGTTGCTTTTCTTTCGCAGGATTCCTCACAGACGGGTCCTCTGAGTTAAGAGCCGATATCACAGTACTCAGGACATTCCTATGCATGCTCTGTCCTCATCTGCAACAGCCAGCAGAGAGTCCCAGTACTAATAGTACCAGTAGAAGTCTGATTATATGTCTGTCTGGACTTTCCTCAGAGTTTTAAGTGTCGACCAGATCTTTTGGTCACTGCCTGCAGCACCATTCTCTTCACGCCATGATGATCCACCGGCTCTTCTGCAACTACACACACAATCCCAAATAAAAAGTTGAGAGATCGACTTCATTGCACTGGTTTTATCCCATATGGCTCTGTCTCTTTCTGCAGAATGGCCTGCCTGAAAGCATCGCACAAAGAACAAACTTCTTAGCTCTAGCGACGACCCCCAGGAGTCTCCAAGAAAAATGCACTCGTGAACCAAAAGACAGCCTGGAATCAAACCCACGACCTTCGGAGCACGAGTTAGACAGCTTGACCACTTCACTACAGAGACTCCCAATCCCAAAGGGTCTGAACCACATCTGCTGTATCATGCACCAATACTCCACTATGCAGACCCATTTAATCTGTCCGCTTGCTCGCTTTCCTCCACACCAACTTGTCCTGGGGGTAAAAAATCCAAGTACTCTCTAGTTGTGATCATTGAATTGAAGCCTGCCACTCTGCCTGAAGTATGCCAGTCTCTTCGCCCTTCATATCATACCTTGTTAGTCCATAGAAGAAGGATCCTCCATTGTTGCTTTTATCCAAAGGCTGCTGCATTGTCTTCATCTGACATCTCAGTGTTGTTGCTGGCAGGTCTCTGTCATGTTGCTGGCAGGTCTCTGTCATGTTGCTGGCAGGTCTCTGTCATGTTGTTGGCAGGTCTCTGTCATGTTGCTGGCAGGTCTCTGTCATGTTGCTGGCAGGTCTCTGTCATGTTGCTGGCAGGTCTCTGTCATGTTGCTGGCAGGTCTCTGTCATGTTGCTGGCAGGTCTCTGTCATGTTGCTGGCAGGTCTCTGTCATGTTGCTGGCAGGTCTCTGTCATGTTGCTGGCAGGTCTCTGTCATGTTGCTGGCAGGTCTCTGTCATGTTGCTGGCAGGTCTCTGTCATGTTGCTGGCAGGCCTCTGTCATGTTGCTGGCAGGTCTCTGTCATGTTGCTGGCAGGTCTCTGTCATGTTGCTGGCAGGTCTGTATCATGGTTGCTGGCAGGTCTGTTTCATGTTGCTGGCAGGTCTCTGTCATGTTGCTGGCAGGTCTCTGTCATGTTGCTGGCAGGTCTCTGTCATGTTGCTGGCAGGTCTCTGTCATGTTGCTGGCAGGTCTGTATCATGTTGCTGGCAGGTCTCTGTCATGTTGCTGGCAGGTCTGAATCATGTTGCTGGCAGGTCTCTGTCATGTTGCTGGCAGGTCTCTGTCATGTTGCTGGCAGGTCTCTGTCATGTTGCTGGCAGGTCTCTGTCATGTTGCTGGCAGGTCTCTGTCATGTTGCTGGCAGGCCTCTGTCATGTTGCTGGCAGGCCTCTGTCATGTTGCTGGCAGGCCTCTGTCATTGTCACGAAGTGCATTGACATGGGCTCATTGATGTATCTAGGGTTTAACATAATATGAATAATACTTGATACCTTGTTTTATAGAAGACCAACACAGGCACTGGAATACAATCTCACGAAGACTTTCTTCTTGACAATTGCTTTTAATCCATCCATGCTTTCTGATACACAACAGCTCGACAGGGAATATAAGATACGTGACATCTGACATTCACACAGCTGCACACAAAGAGCGGCGTAACAAACCGTTCGCCATGCTCCAGCAGACATGCCTCGTCCGAGCTGGACGGCAGGCCATATCTCACTGATCTCTAAGTGACGTTTTTGTGTCGCTTTCGCGCTTGCACCAAAAACGTCTTGCACATTTTCCCAATCTTCTTCAACTCATGTTGTGCAAACTATGTCTCTCCTTTCATAGCCTGGTTTAGGTTATGGCACTCACCCCCTCTAATTTTCAAAATGTTGAAAACATTTTGAGACTTTATTCTGTCATCTTGACAAAGGATGAAGAGTGTCTTACTAAGATTCATTATCTGTATAATAATTACAACCAATCAGTACTTAACTACCCAATAATACACCAATATAATTCATTAAACCAGCAATTTCACAATAGCACCAGTTCTCATCATGTATCAAATGATCAAACATTTCCGTAAATATTCCTTTCTTCTCCTTCAAGGATAAATCTAATCCTTTTCATGTCTTCATGAAGGATAAATCTTTTCCTTCAATTAACTGTTATCATGTGGCATCATTGCCCAATGCTTACACCTGTATGCAGAGAAGCTAACTCATAATGCTTTCACCTGCAATTACCCTTGATAACCAATGGCAAACATTTGTGTATGATCAATCAGTAATAGCAAAATCAACTAAATTATAAGACCACATGAATCGTCCAAAAAAAAAAATATGTAAGGATCTATATACTAAAATTTTGCATAAATACAACAGGTTAATAGACCATCACCAACGACGAAAACAAATTAACATCATTCACCCAATTTACCATCATTGAACTCATGAACACCCTTAATCACGTGCTGGATTCACGTGAGACCAACATGGCATTCTTTTATTTATGACGATGTAAATTAAACTATCCTTTATTTTCATCAGGTGTATTAGACGTCTTTAAATGTCCTTCACATTTTTATAATACAGTTTTTTAAACCAGATTCGTGTATGTTTATAATCTATTAGTGATAAATGTATCGTTATTCCTGTATGTATCGCTTATTCTCCAAAACGAATATTCCACTGTATAACGATTGAAGTAAATTTCATGATTGAATAATTTACTGGCCTGATTCTGGTTCTCGTGAACGTAGATATAATGAGGTCGACAAATTATATCCTTTATGTTGGTCAACGGAAGGAACTGTATAACCCAAGTAGATTGCTCCTGGCTGTGACGAGAGTACAATCAACTTGTACTCAAACCCGAACTGTCCGTGACCAATCTCTGTGAAACATGATTGGCTTGGGTATAACGACGAAGTTTGAGATTTAATAGCCTGTAATAGATTTAATAGATTGTAAAGGCTAAATGACAAGTGTCTGATGTTGGTGGTCCTGAAGTGGCCGGTGTCCACCAAAGAATCCTTGAATGAATCACGTGTATAGTCCCGCGTGAACAACTGGTATCACGCCAATATAATCAGTGTTAATCAATCCGTGTATGGATGTGTAATAGCTACAGTGTAGCTCGTATGCTGACGTAAGAAGTTAGTGTTCGGTCCCGATTGACCGAGTTGCGTTCCTCCAATGTAACGACATCTTCAGCAATTTGAGAATAATACGTCCTCGTGTAAGTGTGCGTTAATGTTCTCTATTACGTAAGTATTGTCCTTGCGTGTAAAATCACTTCAATTAATTTCGGTAACTTGAATATGGGGAATTAATTGACCTTGCCCGACAAGTTACCGTCTCTCCTGAACACGATAATGATCGAAATTTCTTCTGGTATCGACATAATAGATGTAGATGCGGATTTGTTGGTTTGGGGTTGTCTTTGAACCATTCCTCCCAAGCAGTAAAATGTGAGCAAATATCCTTAAAGTTGAAACATGCACTGATATTTCTCAGATTTGATAATGTAGCCAAATAAGTTCGTAATTTGATAACGAATAATTGCGTATCTTGATTTTGACTAACCAGTAACATCTGGTTATGATTTCAGCTTCATAATTGAATGTAAACTGTTTCATATTATCTTCATTGACGTAGGTAAATATAATTATCATTTGGTTTCTTGACCACATTGTAACGCTGTACTTTTCTGTACGCACGAATTGTTTTTTTCTTCATAATGTCTGAATAATCGAATTCCATTGCATTCGAATTATTTCATAAGATTTCTTAAATTCCAGAATAAACAATATGTTCTGAGAAATTTGTTCATGATCTCGAAATAAGATTCACTTGATTTCATTCAAATGTTCAATTCTCAATGTTCACGTACCAGTTTGAATTTCATACAACCCATCGTTTCCAGGAATTCAATTTTGATTACTGAAACTTCCAACGTTCAGTGTATTTCGACTGTTTATAAATTGTACATCCATAATCTTGTGTCGTAATTCAAGAAATTTCTTGCGAACGTTCTTGTAAAACCGCGTATATATGTATATACTTCCTCTGTTAACTGACTGTTTATCTTCTTTCTTGACGTATACAGGGTCAAGTATTTGAGGTAAAAATGTGAACCGGAGCATACGGAATCTGTCTTGTGAACAAACAGTTCAATGCCATGTTATTAGCATGCATCTTTTTACAAGTTACGATCAGGTGATCGGTAGTTGCCTCTTTCAGAGTGCCTGTTAAGACCAGGTCAGCATCCGAAGTAAATGAGGACAATCAATACGGATACAAATGATGAACTAGTAATACGGCTGATCACAGTCGAGACTTTCGCATACTGTCGAACAACATTTAAACTCAATTTGAAATGAGTAACAGCATAGTCCATGTACGCTCTCCTTCCTCTTAACACAACTATGACTACCACAGTTTATATGTCGATTGAATTTTTGTTAATCAAATCTTCCTGTATCTGTGCAAACGAATAGTATCTGCATATGATCAAATACAAAAGGTATCGTGATCTGAGTTCAATTTTTCAAATCTTTGATAACTGTAATCAAAATATTGTATCTTCAGAACCAACAATAATTTCTGACGACATAGTAGATAACGTTATTATATTCGTGTCGTTGGAAACCTGACATATTTATGTAGATCAATATAATTGCATGTTGGGAACTTGCGTAAATAATACTGTCAATTTGTTGTTTATTCAAGCAAATTTTGTCAGTTGAGTTTTCATTATCGTATGAATGTTTGTAAAATCATTTCCTCCGTTACTGAATATGACATTTGTTAATTTTCCTTACTTTATCCATCAAACAAACTGCGATTAAATATTAGTTGAACAGTTTCTTGAATCAAAATCATAAGATACTTTCCGGATGTTTTGTGTACTGCTCAGAATTGGCTATTTGGTTCGAGACTACATCACCAAAATCAATTATATATAATGACGTAATCGATCTTTTATGATGACGACCTTGGCCTTCTCAAGTATATGGCTCGATTCGTTAGATTACTGCAACAATGTCATAAATTGATAATAAATCTCGAGTTCAGTTAATAATTATTACTACCGGTACGAATCCCCATTTGTCACGAAGTGCATTGACATGGGCTCATTGATGTATCTAGGGTTTAACATAATATGAATAATACTTGATACCTTGTTTTATAGAAGACCAACACAGGCACTGGAATACAATCTCACGAAGACTTTCTTCTTGACAATTGCTTTTAATCCATCCATGCTTTCTGATACACAACAGCTCGACAGGGAATATAAGATACGTGACATCTGACATTCACACAGCTGCACACAAAGAGCGGCGTAACAAACCGTTCGCCATGCTCCAGCAGACATGCCTCGTCCGAGCTGGACGGCAGGCCATATCTCACTGATCTCTAAGTGACGTTTTTGTGTCGCTTTCGCGCTTGCACCAAAAACGTCTTGCACATTTTCCCAATCTTCTTCAACTCATGTTGTGCAAACTGTGTCTCTCCTTTCATAGCCTGGTTTAGGTTATGGCAGTCATGTTGCTGGCAGGTCTCTGTCATGTTGCTGGCAGGTCTCTGTCATGTTGCTGGCAGGTCTCTGTCATGTTGTTGGCAGGTCTCTGTCATGTTGCTGGCAGGTCTCTGTCATGTTGCTGGCAGGTCTCTGTCATGTTGCTGGCAGGTCTCTGTCATGTTGCTGGCAGGTCTCTGTCATGTTGCTGGCAGGTCTCTGTCATGTTGCTGGCAGGTCTCTGTCATGTTGCTGGCAGGTCTCTGTCATGTTGCTGGCAGGTCTCTGTCATGTTGCTGGCAGGTCTCTGTCATGTTGCTGGCAGGCCTCTGTCATGTTGCTGGCAGGTCTCTGTCATGTTGCTGGCAGGCCTCTGTCATGTTGCTGGCAGGTCTCTGTCATGTTGCTGGCAGGCCTCTGTCATGTTGCTGGCAGGCCTCTGTCATGTTGCTGGCAGGTCTCTGTCATGTTGCTGGCAGGTCTCTGTCATGTTGCTGGCAGGTCTCTGCCATGTTGCTGGCAGGCCTCTGTCATGTTGCTGGCAGGCCTCTGTCATGTTGCTGGCAGGTCTCTGTCATCTATCACATGCTACGAAGACCATGAGTTTAATTTTGGACTCCATCATTCGGTTAAAGGGTAAACTTTCTTTTATGAGACCCCTGGGGTTATTGCTGGAGCTGTGTTGCCCTGTACTGCAGATGGAGATGAGTGACTAGATCTTTTCCTCATCACCTTTACTTATCAGACAGATCCCAGAGAATTCTGGACATTGTTTTCTTTCATGATTAACTGTTTAAGTGCCGTTGGATGATTAATCATCTTAAGCGACTTCCCATATCTGCCATGGGCTTATATATAGTGGGTTTTTTTATGCAACCCCTTTGAGGTGATATATAATAAACATATCTGCTATCATGGCCCAGATTTGAATTGGTTGATATTTCTCGTTGCAGATGAAGAGTTGATGGCAGCTCATTCATGGATCCCAAACTGCCAAATCAATATTTATATTTATGTTGGCATGGTTCACCATTAATGTTTACTTGGCTTGTTAGCATCTGTCAGGAGCATCCCCTCTCTCTGTCATTAGCATCTGGCTAATTTGATACGGGTGTTGATTGCAGTCAACACCAGTTGTACTGACTATTATTTTGTTCAATGGCATTCTCTTTACACTATCTTTGGGTATCATTAAATAAGTGGCTGGTTACTGCTACATAAACTCTTACTTCCTTCACTATCATACTAGGGTCAAAATGTAAGACAATTAGAATAAACTTCACAAAATGCTGTATGAGCTCATATCTCTATTAGGGGTGCATAGGTGTTTCCAAGGCACCAGGGCCGGGATCTATACTTGCCAAGACCTGCTGACACGTCCATGCTGTGCATCCTGAGCAACAGGTCCCTTCGGGGACCTGGCTAACATCAGTAGGATCTATGATTCCTCCGAATCCGGAGAGTATCTGCCTGCCTGGCGAGGAACCACCAGTCTGCACACCAACAAGCCAGACATGGGACAATGGATACTCTCATGCAATGATTGATGTCGGACAACAGGATGTATTCATCCAACATACAAGACTTTATGCTGGAGTTCACAGCCAGTGAACACAAGCAAGCAAGCATATCTCTATTACACTTTACAAAAATTTACATTGTCTCAGGTTCTGTCTAATTCACTATAAGTTTTGCTCTAAAACATATCTAGATTTCTAACAGCAGTTTGTGTAATGACTCCCTTCCGTGCCATGACACAAAACTGTCTTACTGTCACCCTCAATCTCCCTTTCCACAAATTTTTTTAGTTGTCACAAAATGTTTCAGTTTTTGTCTTCTGAAGTTTAAATTAGTTTAATTGCCGGATCAACATCACGGCACACGGGTGTAACCCATAAGTGCTCCGTTCTACACCTAACTCAAGCCTGAGTCCGGACAATCTCAGCTCAGTGCACAAACTTCATAGCACCAGCAAGTATCCTGAAATACTTTGGGTAGATTTTTAACTTGAAATTTTGTCTGGGCAGAGCCGTTAGGCTACTCTTTTTTGATTTTCAGCTGCCAAGGGATTTTTTTACATGCACATCAATTGCACATCAATACACACGGGCGTCTGATCTCACTAACCAGAGACCAGGGAAAATTTTGTTACTAGAAATCGGAAATGAAAATGTCCTCCTTAAATTGCTCAAGTAAAGTCAAGTAAAGCCTTTGTGCGCTCTCTCTCTCTCTCTCTCTCTCTCTCTCTCTCTCTCTCTCTCTCTCTCTCCTCTCTCTCTCTCTCTCTCTCTCTCTCTCTCTCTCTCTCTCTCTCTCTCTCTCTCTGTGGGGAAGGGGGGGGGGGGGGGGGGGGGGTTGTCATGCAGGATAATGTGATGAACATTCCATGCCTTTTGTTTTGGATCAGCCGAAGAAGCTTCTTCAGTGTTTCACAATAAACTTCTGAGGTTATTGTGGTCCCTAGTGTCATGAATTCTGTCAACAAAATGCCTTTGCAGCCCTAGTATGCTGTAACCATCATTTTTCATTGCAAAAATGTTTGCTTGAAATTTTTGGGCTTGTTTGAAGAATGAGTATGCATCCACTGTTTTGACTATTCCTTTATCTCTGCATTCACAAAGTCAACTTATATCTTGTCCTCAGTCACTATTCTGTCGAGGAATGCGTTCCCCTCTTCCCAGTAGTGCAGAAGGAACGTCAAAGCTGAGCCCATTCTTTGAGCTGTGTGTACATCAGTACCCACCGTGAACAGAATTTGTGGTAACCTAACCTCTCTGTGACAATTTGAAACAGACTATCCCAGAAATTTGTAGAAATTCTGTACAAAGATCTAAAATTTTGAAACACTGCTTTTCCACTACAACTTGGAGGACTCTTTGAATGAGCTCATCTGTCACACATAAATGTCGGTCTTGTCCACTCTCATCACACATATCTTTATGCCCATCTCTGAATGTCCTGCAGCGATCCCTCACAGAACTGTCACTCATAACATTATCACCATACACATGACACAGTTGATGATGAACCTTGGCCATGTTTTGACCACCTACTTGAAGAAAATGAATCACGCCAAAAATTTCACAGCTGGCGGGAAACGCAGTAACAGTGTCTATATTTGTTCATTCGCAATCTCTGAACCACTGAACAAATGCAACTGTAGGTTGATGTGCAGTGAGCTAAAACACTATTGAATGATACAAGCAGCGAACGGTGTCATTATGGCAACTGGTTCATTTTTACCAGCCAATCGGCTGTTGATTTTGGAATAGCCCTCGTACAAAAATTCTTTTTAAATCTTCCAAGGACACGGTCATATTGCATAAATTATTCTTCATTTTATAGAACAGAGTTTTTGCTTGTCTTATTCTGTTCTTTATCTCTTGAATGTGTCTTTCACCTGATGTTATTCATGTGCCTAGATATCTGAATTTCTGCACTTGCCCCAAAATAACATCAGTTAGTTAATTGTTGTGTGTTCATACAGATGCTATGCTGCATGTTAAACATATGTGTCCTTGAAATTTCAGAGAGACCCTTACGAATACATGTATAATTATTCCAATGATTACGAGCAAATCTTTGACAATGTGCAATGGTTATTACGCTTTTTGACAAAAGCCCAGGTCATTTTCATCTCTGTTGATGTATTTGTTTATTTTTGTTTAAAATTGCTTGATTTCGTTTTGTTATCAGTTCATCAGCTGGTAAGTTGGTGTAATGGTACTGACTGGAACCTTGCTGTCTTGATAGACGATAGTTTGTAACACTGTGCTGAAACATATAATTATTATAACCCAAAGCGGGCACTAGGAATGGAATTGTAGCTCTCTTTAGTATAAAGCCTGTGCTGAATTGTAGAGACCATGAGTTACACATGTGGCATGATGTGAGACCATGAGTTACACATGTGGCATGATGTGAGACCATGAGTTACACATGTGGCATGATGTGAGACCATGAGTTACACATGTGGCATGATGTGAGACCATGAGTTACACATGTGGCATGATGTGAGACCATGAGTTACACATGCGGCATGATGTGAGACCATGAGTTACACATGTGGCATGATGTGAGACCATGAGTTGCACATGTGGCATGATGTGAGACCATGAGTTACACATGTGGCATGATGTGAGACCATGAGTTACACATGCGGCATGATGTGAGACCATGAGTTACACATGTGGCATGATGTGAGACCATGAGTTACACATGTGGCATGATGTGAGACCATGAGTTACACATGTGGCATGATGTGAGACCATGAGTTACACATGTGGCATGATGTGAGACCATGAGTTACACATGTGGCATGATGTGAGACCATGAGTTACACATGCGGCATGATGTGAGACCATGAGTTACACATGTGGCATGATGTGAGACCATGAGTTACACATGTGGCATGATGTGAGACCATGAGTTGTCCAAGCAGCATGATCCCACTCTCGGGCTCCCCAGTTTACATGGCTAGTACAATAGGGCTCAAATAAAAACCTTAATTTGTTTTATTTTTTTGGGTGAATATATTGTGAAAAAGTAAAGTGCAAATGTATCATTCTTCAATGTAGTCAACACTGTGTTCAATGCAAGCCCTCCAGTGCTGATAAATTGCTTGGATTCCTGTCAAAATTAATTTTCTTGGTCGTGTATGTAACCACTCATGCACTGCCTGCTGTACCTGTTCACAGAAGTCACTCTGTTTTGAACCTTCCTACTCCATTCATACAGTTACTGGACTGACAGGCAGGCATCACCATACTGGATCTTCATTCGCTAATGAATTTCTATAGCTTTCAACCCTTCTCTGATAAACAAATGGATAACAAAACGCAAAAGTGGGGTAGCCATCTTTAAACTGTCCTTAAGATGTCACTGTGTTCTGCCATACCATGATGTCATGTGCTCAACACTCTTGAAATCCTTACCAACAATATTGACAGGTTACAAGGCAATTGAATGATTATTGTAATTTATATCCCACTTTTAAGGTTTTCATGTGAAGCTCCCTCGTACATTACACTGACAATGTCATGAGTGTGCTTGTACAAGGGTTTGATGTCATCTGTCATCATTCCCTTCAGGGGGGAAAGACTGACCACCTATTCCTCTGTGCACTGAGGCCTACAAAATGTGATAGTCCTATCACATCTCAAATACCCACAGAGTTGGTTCCTGCTGTGGGACTTGTATGTTTTATTATTTCTAATAATAATTTTAGCGAGCTGTTTAGATTCTGTTCGATATCTGTCACCATTTTGTGGCTTTTCTGTTATTATATTAGAAGTTTGATTTTGTTAATTTTTTTATTTTTTAAAAATTTTCCCAGTTTCATTAAAGATTTGTAAACATGTTGTTTAGAATGTCTTCTGTGGCACTGTGCTTAGTGTGTGCCCGCCAGGACAGTGTTGTGGGTTCAAATCTCAGCAGAGGCTTCATTATTTGTATAGCCAGTGCTGCTCTGGGGTCAACTCAGACTTCGGAAATGGATACCAGGCATTTTTCTGGGAATTGTCTGGGAATAAATGAATGAACAATTGACCCCTATTTTCAAAGGGGAACAAATTGGGCATGCAGACCCATCTTACATTCGGCCCTTCTAACCACTCATCTTTCTCATGTCAGTTATCAGTCTTGCATGTTACATTCACCTAATAAACACATTGTCAACTGAATGCTGTGAACATAAATAATGCACATTAATATGTTGTGAGACAGGTTGACAGGCAGACATACACATACACACACACACACACATGCACTCACATATACATACACTGTCTATCTGGCTGGCTGTCTGTCTGTCCATCTGTCTGTTCATCTATCTATCTATCTATCTATCTGTCTGTCTGTCTGTCTGTCTGTCTGTCTGTCTGTCTATCTATCTATCTAACTACCTACCTACCTATCTATCTGTCTGTCTATCTATCTATCTATCTACCTACCTATCTTTATATCTACCTATCTGTCTGTCCATCCGTCTGTTCATCTATCTGTCTGTCTGTCTGTCTGCCCATCCATCTGTTCATCTATCTGTCTGTCTGCCTGTCTGTTTGTTCATCTATCTATCTATCTATCTATCTATCTATCTATCTATCTATCTATCTATCTATAAGTGTCAGACCATTATCTAATATTACTGTGTCGTGTAGTTTTGATGTTCGCATTTTGCCCATGCCTTTATAATGCATATCTTTTATATTGTTGCTGTTCTTTGTTAGCCTTGAATGATGTGTGAATGAAATAATGTATGAAAGAGAGTGATAGAAGGGCAGAATGTTAGACGGGCCTGTGTGCCCAATTCTTAACCCTTTGAAAATAAAGTTTGTTTGTTCGTTCGTTCATTCTCTGGTGGAGGGATGTGTGGTGGGTGGCGGTATGGGTATGGGTGGGTTATGTGGGTGAGGGATGAGTGTGTGGCTTGGTGCGGGATGTCTGTGTTCGAGGGGGGGTGTGCCACATAACATGATAATATGCATTGTTTATGCTTACAACATTCGTTTGACAATGTTTTTTTTTCTACGTGAATGTATCATGCACTGTTGATGAACGAAAGATGAGTGATTGGAAGGGCCGAATGTAAGACAGGCCTATGTGCCCAATTTGTAACCCTTTTAAAATAAAGTTCAATTCAATTCTATCTATCTGTCTGTCTGTCTGTCCGTCCGTCCGTCCATCTGTCCATCTATCTGTCTATCTAGGAAAGACGCATAGGACAGACTAAAAAGATTATTGCACATAGGACAGACCAAAAAGATGACTGCGCATAGAACAGACCAAATAAATTATTGCGCATAGGACAGACCAAATAGATTATTGCACATAGGACAGACCAAATAGATTATTGCACAAAAGACAAAAACCTACATTCCCAGTGTCTCTCGGCAGGTGTCAGAGTGTATGCTTGCTGATTGTTTCCATTGCTTCTTGCGTCTTATTCATCCTTTCATAAATTCCAAATAACAATGAGTAGACAAGCTGAAAAATATCTTGTGGAAGTATGGTTTCTATGGAAAATGCAATGAATACAATAGACAAACAGAAAAACCAATGAGCAAGTCCTACAAGGGACAAATGAAAACCATACATAGATTACAGAAATTAGACGTAGGCAGTCAAGATTTTTGGGGCATGAGCAAAGTTTACTAGCGAGTGTTCTTATCCATTCAGCCATGCTGACCTCCTCTTAGAATTTCATGGACCAAGACAAAGGAAATGCTGAAATCCTACAAGATCTGAACATCTGAAAAGTGGCTCATAAACAGTGTCATGTCTTGGAAACTAAAATACTATGGCCGTATGAAACATGACAGTGGCTGGGAGACTATTAGAGCATTGCTTTGTTGATCCACAGCTTCTGCAGCTTGTCTTGTTCCAGATATATTGGGGTTTTTTTTTTTTTTGGGTGCTCGCTCGCTTTAAACTCAAGCATAGTCCATATGAATGCAATTCAGAATCCTGCATCCCGCATTTGAAACTCAGCTACAGGCCATTTGGAAGCAAACCACCTTGCATTGGCTTCCATACAATGGTATGAGTGCCACTTGTTCAGAAAGTACTGGCAAATTACAGAACGTAAACTTGCTCAGGAATCACAAACAGCCAAAATATTATAGAGTTGACTGCTATGTCCTGTAAAGGATATGCACCTAACTTTTTTTAAATGTCTTTTAACGTCTCCAACATATTTCATTTGCCTTGAAATATTTCATCAACTCTCTTTTCATTCCCAGTTTTTCTAGAACCTCGGTATTTGATTGTTTTTGTTTCCATGACATACATTTTCTTCTGTATCTCCTGGACCTGTATTCAACTTTCTAATTGCTTGTTCTTACTTGTAAATATTTCTATAATTCTAACAGTTGTCATTGTTGCTGTGTTCTTCTGTCCAGGAAGTTGCAGAAAAGATGGCCAAACGACCCACAAAACCATCTCAGCGTTTGGATTTGATGATTGAGAACTTGGGCAGGGTTAACTATTCACCGCGGGAGAAGGCTTTCTTTGATCACCAGCGAAAAGGTTAACATTTCTTTTGATCATCATCATCATTATCATCATTACCATTATCATCATCATTATCAATATCATCATTATCATTATCATCACCATCATTATCATTAATAATATCATTATCATTAACATCATTAGCATTATCATTATTATTATCATCATCATTATGACCATTATCATCTTTATCATTATCATCATCAGTATCATCATTATCATTACCATTATGATCATTATCTTTATCAGTATCATCATTATCAGCATTATCACTATCATCATCATCATCGTCGTCGTCGTCATTATCATTATCAGTCGTCATCATTATCATTATCATTCTCATCATTATCATTATCATCATCAAAATTATCATCATCATCATCCTGATTATCGTCATCATCATTATCAGTATCATCATCATAACCATCATCATCATTATCATTATTATCATCATCATCATCACCATCATCATCAGCATCCTGTGGGTTGTCCTATGCATAACTCTACCTCCACAAAAAGTCTTTCTCCATAATTTCTGTGACTACTTTAAATATCTTGGCATCTCACAATAACCAACAATGGGGATTGTTGTACAGAAGTTAGATACAGGCTGGCTACAGCAATGCAGAGATGAAACGGTGTTACAAACCTGTGGCACACCACCGGCAAACATGTTACAATGAAGTTGTTGAGGACATGTATCTTCCCCATGGCAACATATGGATGTGAGTCATGGACAATTTGCAATCATCAAAGAAGAAAATTGGGACTTTTCAGCTCAAATGTTATAGACAAGTTCTTAGAATACTTGTGGCCAAGACAAAGAAAAATAACTGAAATTCTACAGGATCTGTACAATGAATAGAACTGGCTCATAAATAACAGTGTGTATCCTGAAAAGTGAATTTCATTCATTCATTCATTCAGTAGCATGTCCTTTACAGAACCTCGCTCCAATAACAACCTTCCGGAAAACCTCTCGATCATAAGCAAGATGTCCCGCGTCCGATACACCCATCTGGAGATCATCCGCCACATCCTGCACCCATCTTCTCTTTGGCCTTCCTCTTCCTCTCTTCCCAGGCATATACCCCTCCATTATTGTTCTCTCCAAACTTTCGTGACGTTTCAAGTGACCAAAATATTTCAATTTTCTTTGTTTTATCGTCTTTAATAGCCAACCTTCTTCAATATTCAGCTCTTGAAGTATGGATGCATTTGTTCTTTTCTTTACCCAAGATATTCTTAGAACTCGTCTATAACATTTATATTCAAAGGCATTTATGCGCTGTTCAGCTTGTTTAGTAAGTGTCCAGGTCTCACAGGCGTATGTTGCAATAGGAAAGATGCATGCTCTTAAAAATCAAATTTTTGTTGTTCTGTCTGCCCCACTCCATAATTTATTCAGTTTTAGTCTTTGAAGAGCAATTGATAGTCGTCGTTTAATTTCTTTCATTGTGTCACTGTTGTTGGTAATCAATGACCCAAGATATTCAAAATTGTCCACCACCTCCAATTTTTCTTAATTAACATATATTTCTTTCTCCATAGTAGTTTTATCTGTATGCATTATCTTTGTTTTTGCTATGTTAAGATATAAGTTGTTATTTTCACTATTCAATTGGGTTGAGGCTATTAGGTTTTCTATTCCATTCTGTGTTGTGGATAGCAATACTGTATCATCAGCATACCGAATCTCTGGTATGTCATGACCACCGATATTTATGGCATCATATAGCTCCCTGTTTATATCTGGTATGTCATGACCACCGATATTTATGGCATCATATAGCTCCCTGTTTATATCGTCTCTTACATTTCTCATTATATTTTCAGCATACAGGTTAAACAAATAGGGGGACAGCACACATCCCTGACGGACTCCTTGCTTGATGTCAAACCAATCTGATGTCTCACCATCTATTCTAACCGCTGCTTGTTGGTCTAGATAAAGCATTCTTATGAGTTGTATTACATGTGATGGAAAGCCCATATTCCTCATGATTTCCCAAAGTTGCTGATGTTGTACACAGTAAAATGCCTTTGAATAATCCACAAAACATGAGAATATGTTTACATTAAATTCTCTGCACTTCTCTATTATTAAACGCATGTTGAGTATGTGATCTCTTGTTCTTCTTCCTTGTCTAAATCCAATTTGAACTATGTTAATTTCTTCTTCCTTTTTTATGAAGTCTTCCCATTATGATTTTTAGTAGAATTTTACTTGCATGACTGATCAGGGCAACAGTTCTATAGTTGGTGCATAATTTCAGGTTGCCCTTTTTTGGTATTGGAATGAAAATAGTCCTCTTCCAATCTTTTGGCCATATACCATATTTCCATATCTTTTTACATAATGCGTGATAGATTTGAATGCTTTCTTCTCCTCCTGCTTTAATTAGTTCAGCTGGTATCTCATCACATCCAGGTGATTTACCATTCTTCAGGTTCTTTATTGCCCATGCAACTTCATCTAATGAGGGTTCAGGTTCTGTCTCTGCTGTCATTGGCTCATGTATCTCATTCATATCCTCACTGTCACTCATATCATAGATTCAACCGCAGTACTCCTGCCATCCTTCTAGAATTTATCTAGATTCTGTTAAGGTATTTCCCATCTTGTCACAGATAACATTCAATTGAGGTTGAACAATTCTTGTCAATAACTTCATTTCTTTGAACATTTCGTAATCTCCTCCAGTCTTATGATATTGCTCTATTCTGGTACAGCGATCTTGTATGTATTGATTTTTGTCCTTTCTTGTGTTCTTTCTTATTTCTCGAGTTAAAGATTTATACTTCATCCTGCTTTTACCAGGTTCACTTCCTTTCTGTTTCAGTTCCCTTCGTTGTTTTATTAATTCTAACGTGTCTGATGTAATCCATGGCTTAAGTTGCTTTTTCTTGGTAGGAATTAAATCTTTGGCTGCAGTTATCAAGATATCTCTAGCTTGTACTGCCAGTTCATCAGGTGTCAGGTGAAATGCTTTGGTAATATTCAGTGTCACAGTGGGGTCTGAGACAACAGTGATGAGAGGCATGGTTGCTGGAAGAATAGGCAGCAGTCGACCAGCACAAGGATGGACACAGGACACTGCAGACGTCTTCTGCATGAGGGTGTGTGACATAGGAGAAATTATGAGACATTGAACATGTGTTGGCACACCATGATGAGAGCGATGTGATGAGAGCACCGTGATGAGAGTGTCATGATGAGAGTGCTGTGATAAGAGTGCCATGATGAGAGCGCCGTGATGAGAGCACCGTGATGAGAGCACCGTGATGAGAGCACCGTGATGAGAGCGCCGTGATGAGAGCGCCGTGATGAGAGCGCCGTGATGAGAGCGCCGTGATGAGAGCACCATGATGAGAGCGCCATGATGAGAGCACTGTGATGAGAGTGCCATGATGAGAGCACCGTGATGAGAGTGCCATGATGAGAGCACCGTGATGAGAGTGCCATGATGAGAGCGCCATGATGAGAGCGCCGTGATGAGAGCGCCGTGATGAGAGCGCCGTGATGAGAGCGCCGTGATGAGAGCACCGTGATGAGAGCACCGTGATGAGAGCGCCGTGATGAGAGCGCCATGATGAGAGCGCCGTGATGAGAGCGCCGTGATGAGAGCGTCGTGATGAGAGCACCGTGATGAGAGTGCCATGATGAGAGCGCCATGATGAGAGCGCCGTGATGAGAGCGCCGTGATGAGAGCGCCATGATGAGAGCGCCGTGATGAGAGCGCCGTGATGAGAGCGTCGTGATGAGAGCACCGTGATGAGAGTGCCATGATGAGAGCGCCGTGATGAGAGCGCCGTGATGAGAGCGCCGTGATGAGAGCGCCGTGATGAGAGCGCCATGATGAGAGCGCCGTGATGAGAGCGCCGTGATGAGAGCGTCGTGATGAGAGCGCCGTGATGAGAGCGCCGTGATGAGAGCGCCGTGATGAGAGCGCCTTGATGAGAGCGCCGTGATGAGAGCGCCGTGATGAGAGCACCGTGATGAGAGCACCGTGATGAGAGCGCCATGATGAGAGCGCCATGATGAGAGCGCCGTGATGAGAGTGCCGTGATGAGAGCACTGTGATGAGAGTGCCATGATGAGAGCACTGTGATGAGAGCGCTGTGATGAGAGCACCATGATGAGAGTGCCATGATGAGAGCGCCATGATGAGAGCACCATGATGAGAGCGATGTGTTGAGAGTGACTCGATATGATGAGAGTGATGTGTTGAGATTGACATGATGTGATGAGAGCGATGTGTTGAGAGTGACATGATGTGATGATAGTGACATGATGAGAGAGATGTGTTGAGAGTGATGTGTTGAGAGTGACATGATGATCTTTGGCTGCAGTTATCAAGATATCTCTAGCTTGTACTGCCAGTTCATCAGGTGTCAGGTGAAATGCTTTGGTAATATTCAGTGTCACAGTGGGGTCTGAGACAACAGTGATGAGAGGCATGGTTGCTGGAAGAATAGGCAGCAGTCGACCAGCACAAGGATGGACACAGGACACTGCAGACGTCTTCTGCATGAGGGTGTGTGACATAGGAGAAATTATGAGACATTGAACATGTGTTGGCACACCATGATGAGAGCGATGTGATGAGAGCACCGTGATGAGAGTGTCATGATGAGAGTGCTGTGATAAGAGTGCCATGATGAGAGCGCCGTGATGAGAGCACCGTGATGAGAGCACCGTGATGAGAGCACCGTGATGAGAGCGCCGTGATGAGAGCGCCGTGATGAGAGCGCTGTGATGAGAGCGCCGTGATGAGAGCGCCGTGATGAGAGCACCGTGATGAGAGCGCCATGATGAGAGTACTGTGATGAGAGTGCCATGATGAGAGCACCGTGATGAGAGTGCCATGATGAGAGCACCGTGATGAGAGTGCCATGATGAGAGCGCCATGATGAGAGCGCCGTGATGAGAGTGCCATGATGAGAGCGCCGTGATGAGAGCGCCGTGATGAGAGCGCCGTGATGAGAGCACCGTGATGAGAGCACCGTGATGAGAGCGCCGTGATGAGAGCGCCGTGATGAGAGCGCCGTGATGAGAGCACCGTGATGAGAGCGCCGTGATGAGAGCGCCGTGATGAGAGCGCCGTGATGAGAGCGCCGTGATGAGAGCACCGTGATGAGAGCGCCATGATGAGAGCGCCATGATGAGAGCGATGTGTTGAGAGTGACTTGATATGATGAGAGTGATGTGTTGAGATTGACATGATGTGATGAGAGCGATGTGTTGAGAGTGACATGATGTGATGATAGTGACATGATGAGAGAGATGTGTTGAGAGTGATGTGTTGAGAGTGACATGATGAGAGCACCATGAGAGCGACATGATGAGAGCATTGTGATGAGAGTGACATGATGTGATGAGTGTGCTGTCATGCGAGTGCTGTGATGAGAGCACCATGATAAGATGAGAGCGACGTGATGAGAGTGATGTGACGTGATAAGAACAACGTGGTGAGAACACCATTATGAGAGTAATATAATGAGAGCAACATGGTGAGAGCGACTTCCTGTAAAAGACCTGTATATGATGATTATAGTTGTCTGGCAGTGCCTGTAGCTTCAAGGCAGTGAAGAGTTTCACAAGCCTACATCCCGGACTTGACATCAGCCGCAGTCGATTTGGAAGCAGACTGCTTGCATTGATTGTCACAGTTGTATGAACATCTGTCATTCAGAAAGCAATGGCAAACTTTAACTACTGAAAGTAAAATTGTATAAAATTTCACGAACAGCCCAAATATTTTGGGGATGTCTTGTTATCTTTAACGCATGCAAAAAAACTTTGTAACTATAGTTTTGTAGGCATTGGTTAAAAAAGGGAGTTGAAATGGTAACCATTACTTTTTATCACCACAAAACAAATAAACACTACCAGTGAATTGACTTTAAGGAAACAATATTCTCAAAATTCTTCGTTTTAAAAAAAAACCACATCTCTACTGCCTGCAGTTTCCCCGTTATTTCACATAACATACCAGACACAGTATTCACTGATGTGATATCAGACACAGTATCCATGGATGTGATACCAGACACAGTATCCATGGATGTGATACCAGAGACAGCATCCATGGATGTGATATCAGACACAGTAACCACTGATGTGATACCAGACACAGTATCCACTGATGTGATACCAGACACAGTATCCACTGATGTGATACCAGACACAGTATCCACTGATGTGATACAATATTCTCAAAATTCTTCGTTTTTAAAAAAAACCACATCTCTACTGCCTGCAATTTCCCCGTTATTTCACATAACATACCAGACACAGTATTCACTGATGTGATATCAGACACAGTATCCATGGATGTGATACCAGAGACAGCATCCATGGATGTGATATCAGACACAGTATCCACTGATGTGATACCAGACACAGTATCCACTGATGTGATACCAGACACAGTATCCACTGATGTGATACCAGACACAGTATCCACTGATGTGATACCAGACACAGTATCCACTGATGTGATACCAGAGACAGTATCCACTGATGTGATACCAGACACAGTATTCACTGAAGTGATACCAGACACAGTATCCACTGATGTGATATCAGACACAGTATCCACTGATGTTATATCAGACACAATATCCTTGGAGTTGATACTGAGTTGAGAGAAACATTCACTGTCTATGTTGCTAACTTTGTTGATCTCTGGTGATTTTCAGGGCTACAAGGTCCTGTGTTTCGTTACATCTTTGATATCATTGAGGAATGGAACATTCGCTTCATCAACTTCAGCCCGGAGCAGTGCAAGATGTAATTTACTGCTGTGGTGTTGTCACCTGTTGTTGTGTTATTTGTTGTGGTGTTGTCATTTATTGTGGTGTTGTTATTTATTGTTGCGTTGCACTTTGCTGTTCTTGTGTGACGATTTGCTTACAGGTGTGCTAATATCTTAGCATGTCTGGTGTTATGTGGTGGTTTGCTGTTGTGTGGTGGTTTGCTGTTGTGTGGTGGTTTGTTGTTGTATGGTGGGTGCTGTTGTGTGGTGGTTTCTCAACATTTGTCTAGATTTGCTGTTGTGTAGTGTTTTGCTGTTGTGAGGTCATTCATTGTGTTGTCATGTGATATTGTATGGTGGTTGTCTATTTTGTGATAATTTACCAGTATGTTGTATTGTATTTTGTCATTTGCTGTTGTATTGTATTTTGTCATTTGCTGTTGTATTGTCCTGTTCTTGTGTGGTGCGGTTTATTGTTGTGTTGTCATTTGCTGTCTTTCAACTTGTGCTGTAACTTACTTCTGTTGCTGCATAACTGTTCTGTTTTGTGACATTGTGTGTGGCTATTTGTTGTGTTGCCATTAACTGCCTCTGGTAACTATATGAAGTGGTTTGGTGTAGTGGTTAGAGTGCTGGCTTACTGCCACTGCCATCTGAGGTTCAAATCTCAGTATGATAGGATTTGTTCACTGACCATTACAGCACATAACGGAGCCTGTGGTTGCACAGTAGCTAACATACTTCCCTACCAGCTTGGTGGTTATGTCCCCTATAAGGTTGGGGTTTTTCCATTGACTTCAGCTCCCAGGTCACCCTAGACCAATGGTTCTCAACCTTTTTTGGCCCATGCACCCCTTCACCATATGTTTAACCCTACCAGACCGCTGCATCAATTTTTCAGTAATTTCCTAATCTGCCGCTATACCACTGAACCTAATTTTCGGTATTTTGCCTAGTAAGTGAAAAAAAAATGCGTCACAAACTATAAATAACCAACCAGTCGTGGTCAAACCTCATGGTTAGCCATTGCAAATGTCTGCCCCCATAGGTTTGAATTGACTTTGTGTGGTTTAACGCGAAAAAAATTCTGAAAATTCACAATGAAACAAATGGCTGATGAACCAAGCACTTCAACAAGAAAGCGAAGTAGGTCTAGGCTTTTCACAGTCCAACAGGTGATCAATACTTTGGTTTATTCAGACTGGATTGGCACACAAAGGTGAAATATTGGAGCTAGATGAAAGCTAGACCTATTTTCTACAATGTCTCCAAGTTACATCTTATTCTAACCACTTGTTTGCATTAACTAACATGTTTCTATATCATGTTGGTTTTTTCTAATTAGTGCTCAGGAGCCCAGGTAATAGGGACAGTTAGGTTCTTGGCCTCAGGTCTGGTAGGGTTAAAATGTCATTCTCCTCCTTTCGTATTTCCTCTTTATACATCTCCCCAATCCCCCGCCCCTACACATTATACGTAAAAATAGAAGCTACATATAACAACACATATAGAAAAAGTCTAGACGATTACATAAAACAAGATATGTGGGTCTGCTTATGTTGTAAAACAAATTTCAGAAGTAAAAAACTAAAGTATGGAGGGAAAAACAATATCAAGTAATCGGTTCTTGTAGTAACACGATCTTGAAGTAATCTTAATTCCCCCCTCCCCCCTCACTCTGAAACTGTAAAGTCCGCCACCCCCGGCGGGGGGTGGAGGGATTCCCCACTGGTTGAGAACCACTGCCCTAGCCAAACATTGAGTACCAGGAAATGTTGTGGGAAGTAAAGGAGGTCAACGTGGTATTGAGCACATCATACACTGAGACCTGATCTGCCTAAACTTGGAGCCTGCACCATATACCCAAGCCACCTCATAGCCTGACAGGGGGTCATTCATTACTATTTGATTGTTGTACACATGCATGCACAGATGTGCTCATTTCGAAAACACAAACACACACACACACAAACATTCACAGACACATTCACACATGGTATAGTGCAGAAGAACAGATAGGTCATCACTGCTTGGAGAGAATGGTGCTGCAGGGAGTGACCAGAGGAACTGACCGACACTTAAAACTCCCAGGAAAGTCCAGATGGACACATAATCAGACTGCTACTGGTACCATTAGCATTGGGACTCTTCACTGGCTGTTGCAGATGAGGATGGAGCACATATGGGAATGTCCTAAGTGCTACGATGTCAGTTCTTGACTCAACTCAGCTCAGCTCAACTCAACTCAGCTCAACATTGACACACAAGGAATGACATGAGCATACACACAGAAGTGTTCACGTGGACACACAAGGATTGACATGAGCACACACACACACAGAAGTGTTCACATGGACACACAAGGAATGACATGAGCACACACACACACAAGTGTTCACGTGGAGGCACACAGACTGTATTTACTAGACCATGGCTGTAGGTATGTTGAATAGTTGTACATTTCACAGAAGCATGTGGCTACAGAAAGCTTCTTTGGCATCTGTGAGAGATTTTATTGGGCAACCGTAAGAGATTTTATTGAGCACCTGTCATAGACTTTATGGAGCACCTGGGGGATATTTTATGTAGCACCTATGGGATAGTTTGTGGAACACGTATGGGATATTTTATGAAGCACCTATGGGATATTTTATGGAGCATGTGTAGGATATTTTATGGAGCACTTTTGAGAGATTTATGGAGCTTGTGTGGGATATTTTATTTAGCACCTATGATAGATTTATGGAGCATGTGTAGGCTATTTTATGGAGCACCAATGGGATATTTTATGGAGCACCTATGGATGATGTTTTGGAACACCTATGGGATATTTTATTTAGAATCTGTGGAAGATTTTATGGAGCACCTTTGAGTGATGAGTGGAGCACATGTGGGAGATTTTATGGAGCACCCATGAGAGATTTTATTAGATTATTTGGTTGTTTCAAATGACGACATAGTATGTATGGCAATGTCCTGAGTGCTTTGTTTTTCATTCTTGACTTGAGTCAGCTCAACTGATCACATGTGTGGTAACACCTACTGTCACCTGTGTGGTAACATCCACGGTCAAATGTGTGGTATTACCCACTATCACCCATGTAACATCCACAGCCATATGTGTGATCAATTTCCCTGTCACACGATAACACCCCCTATATTAAGTGTTATGTGTTTAAATTTACATTTCATATTTTTTATTCAGATTGTCAAAATCATCGACCTGGTCATCAATCGGAGAGTATGACAGGAAGCTGAAAGAGAGATCAGACAGGGAGAAGCTGGCCCCTGCTCTGTATCGTGCATTTCTAAATATCACAGGAAAACCCAATGACACATTTGTCAAAATGGAGGTAGGAAATGTCTTTGTTTGTCACCAAGTTTGTGTTTTGTGCATCTCTAGGGTCATCAACGTATATTGCCTAGATAGTGGTATTTCACTTCAGTTGATATTCTAGACAATGTTTCCATTGTTGTATTTCTCTACAGTTGACATTCTAGACAATGTCCCTGTGATGGTATTTCCCTTTAATTGGTATTCTAGACAATGTCTCTGTAGTGATATTTCCTTACAGTTGATACTTTAGACAGTGTCCCTATAGTGATATTTCCCTACACTTGATATTCTAGACATTGTCCCTATAGCTGTATTTCCCTTCATTTGATATTCTAGAGAATGTCCCTATGGTGGTATTTCCCTACAGTTGATATTCTAGACAAATGCTTGTGCTGGTATTTCCCATTTATGGTATCCATGTGGTAGTATTTCCTGACAGTTGATATGCCAGACAATGTCCCTATAGCCGTATTTCCCTTCATTTGATATTTTAGAGAATGTCCCTGTGATGGTATTTTCCTTCAGTTGATATTCTAGACAATGTCCCTGTGGCAGTATTTCCCTACAGTTGATATGCTAAACAATGTCCCTGTGGTGGTATTTCCCTACAGATGATATTTAAGACTGTGTCCATGTGGTAGTATTTCCCTACAGTTGATATGCTAGACAATGTTCGTGTGGTGGTTTTTCCCTACAGTTGTTATTCTAGACAGTGTCCATGTGGTAGTATTTCCTTACAGTTGATATGCTAGACAATGTCCATATTGTGATTGTGTTTTTCCACAGTTTGTATTCTACATAATGGTGACATTTCTCAAAGGTTGACTATTGTACTGGAAATGTTTTTGGTATGTTCCTATTCTTGACTATTGTACTGTAGAATTTGTATCATTTTCATGTTGTTTTGGAAACATTAGTGGACATTGGTGGCATTTCCCTAATATTTACTATCACACTATAGACATTGGTGGCATTTCCCTAATATTTACTATCACACTATAGACATTGGTGGAATTTTCACAATACTGAATACATATGTAGAATACAAACTGTGGAAAAACACAACCACAATATGGACATTGTCTAGCATATCAACTGTAGGGAAATACTACCACATGGACATTGTCTAATATATCAACTGTAGGAAAATATACCACATGGACACCATCTTGAATATAAACTCTAGGGAAATACCACCATAGGGACATTGTCTAGCATATCAACTGTAGGGAAATACTACCACATGGACATTGTCTAGCATATCAACTGTAGGGAAATAACTACCACATGGACATTGTCTAGCATATCAACTGTAGGGAAATACTACCACAAGGACACCGTCTTGAATATCAACTGTAGGGAAATACCACCATAGGGACATTGTCTAGCATATCAACTGTAGGGAAATACTACCACATGGACATTGTCTAGCATATCAACTGTAGGGAAATACTACCACATGGACACCGTCTTGAATATCAACTGTAGGGAAATACCACCATAGGGACATTGTCTAGCATATCAACTGTAGGGAAATACTACCACGTGGATATTGTCTAGCATATCAACTGTAGGGAAATACTACCACATGGATATTGTCTAGCATATCAACTGTAGGGAAATACTACCACATGGACATTGTCTAGCATATCAACTGTAGGGAAATACTACCATAGGGACATTGTCTAGCATATCAACTGTAGGGAAATACCACCATAGGGACATTGTCTAGCATATCAACTGTAGGGAAATACAGCTATAGGGACGTTGTCTAGCATATCAACTGTAGGGAAATACTGCCACATGGACATTGTCTAGCATATCAACTGTAGGGAAATACTACCACACTATAGACATCAGTGGCATTTCCCTAATGTTAACTTTCACAGTCTAGACATTGGTGGTATTTCCCTAATATTTACTATCACATTATAGACATTGGTGGCATGTCCCTAATACTGACTATCAAACTATAGACATTGGTGGCATTTCCCTAATTTTGACTATCACACTATAGACATTGGTGGTATTTCCCTAATATTGACTGTCACACTACATACATTGGTGGTATTTCCCTAATATTGACTATAACACTATAAACATTGGTGGCATTTTCCTATGATAGACTATTGTACTTAAGAGCAAGATTCCATTAACTTAACCTGTGTGTATGTTATTAGCAAATAAAGCGAATCTCCATTCAATTCTCTTTCTAGGGATGGGGCAAAGGTGTATTTGTGGTCAATGGATTCCACCTTGGAAGGTACTGGAGTATAGGGCCACAGAAGACACTCTACCTGCCTGGACCACTCTTGAAGTCAGGAACAAATGAAGTAAGACATTCTTTCTTGCAGTCAAAACTGTCAACATCTATCGTTCTGCCTTTAAAGTTGGTGATTGAGTGAGATGGTGAATCATGACCGCCCACACTTATCAGCATGGCACATGATGAATATGGCCTTGTATGGAATCTGTCTAAAGGAAGCAAATGCATGCTGAAGTCAGACATACTGGCCTTTGAGATGCATAATGAAGTATGGCATGCTTCCCTCAAAAAAGGAACAATGAAAAAGAAGCTTTCAATGAAAAGTAACCTATTCTATGTGTTTCATTTTAATGTAACTATTTAAACTATAGTTCAAATAGTCACTATTGGGTTTTATAGTGTAATTATTTGATTTTCTAAGATTGATATTTGATTTTCTATTGTCACTATTTGATTTTCCTATGTTACTATTTAATTTCCTAATGTAACTTTTTGATTTTCTAATGTAACCATTTGATTTTCTAATGTAACCTTTTGATGTTCAAATGTAACTTTGATTTTCTAATGTTACTCATTGATTTTCCAGTGTTGGATTTTACATTCTTTTTGTTTCTTGTTCTACAGATTCTAATATTTGAAGAAATCAAGCGTGGAACAAATATCACATTTCAGAACTTTCCGGAACTGTAATCATGCATGAATTAATTAATTTAAGTCAGTCTGTCTGATGACTGGTTTTGACGTCATGTGATCATTTCCCTGCATGTTCTCTCATTCTCAGCAACTGTCCTCAGCTCAGCGTAAGTCTGTGCTCTGATGTCCTTGTGTCCTTGTGTGCTTGAGTGTTTCCTTGGATGCTCTCTTGTTCTCTAGCCCTGAATGTTGCCTTCTAATTTCAGTCAAAGACCTCCATGTTGCATATTGTGACCTAGCAACAATGACCTTCTTGTTTATGTTCTTCAGTTGTTGTCTATTTTTTGCGCTCACTCACTTTAAACTCAAATATAGTCCATATATATCCTGCTACTTCTAGTTCACTAGCTGACTTTTGCATGCGGATTAGCTTTCCTTTTTACCAGTGACCCTCACATCAGGCTAACCCACTGCAACTTCAGAGGTACTTGTAATTTATTTCTCCAAGTCAAGGACAAAAAGTCAACATTTTAGTCCAACTTTCTAGTATAGCGCTTGAACCCACTACCTTGACATCAGCACACTGGAAGTTTTATAGCAAGCGCACTTACTTATCCATTCTGCCATGCTGAATTCCTTTTTCTCTCTCTCACACACCCACACATATACACATACACATGTATATACAAACACCCATGTCCACTTTATAATTGTTCCACTTAACATTTGCTAATGCCTGCTTTGTTATTATTACTTTAAAAAATGAAGTTAGTGCAATCAGCTCTTGGGGGAATTTTTATGGTTTTACATGTGGGTTGAAACATTTAATTAGGATATTTGCATGCAGTTAACTCTTCATTAGTGCTCATTTTGATTGTCAAATCTGCACATTCTTTTTACGAATTTAAATTACGTATTCAACACTGAGTGTAAGAAAGAGAGTGCTGAAATGCTATGTAGAACCATTTTTGCTGTATGGCAGTGAATCTTGGAATGTAAATGAACAAATTAAGAAGAAATTAGAAGCAACAGAGATGTGGTTCCTGAGACGAATGTTGCGAATTCCTTGGACTGCCAGAGTAACTAACGAAGACTGCCTCAAACAGGCTAATGAAACTAGAACACTATATACAACAATAATAAAGAGACAAACAGCTTTCTTTGGTCATGTGATGAGAAGAGAGGCATTGGATAACATGACAACTGGAAAAATCGAGGGGAAGAGAGGCAGAGGCAGACCAAGAGAAATGATGCTGGACGGATTGAGACGGTGGCACGGAGGAATATCAGCAGCAGAGTTGATCCAGAAAACCAAAGACTGAGATCTGTGGAGAGCCAGCTGGCAGGGCACTTGATGATGATGATGATTCAACAGGGAGGGTCAAAGATCAGGCATCGTGTCTGTAGTTTCCCTACATGTTTCCATTTGTTCAATCATTTTGAAAACAGTCTCAAAGTTTAAGTAATCTTTAAGTTACTTGCATATCTTGTACGGGATGTTGCAGTCAACCCCACATTTTTGGCTGTTTGTGGTTTTTTTTTGGCAAGTTTACGTTCAGTAGTTTGCCATTGCTTTCTGAATGGCCGGCACTCTTACCATTGTATGAAAACCAATGCAAGGCGGCCTGCTGCCAAATTGCTCACAGCTGTATTTTGAGCGTGGTATGGAGGATTATGAACTGCATTCATATCCCCTTCACCACAGAAGCTGGCCCCTAGAACTAATCTATATATAAACAGTTCTATCTTTTTGTGTTCGCCCGCATTGTACTCAAACGTAGTTATACACATGCCACTGCTTCAAGTGCACTGAACTAATTTTTACATGTGGATTAGCTTTCCCTGTTACCAGTGTCCCTTGCCATCAGGTGAACCCACTCCGACTTTTGAGGTACTTATAATTTACATCCCCAAGTCAAGGACAACAAGTTAACATTTAGTCCAGCTGACCAGTGTAGGGGTTGAACCCACTACCTCGGCACCAACACACCTGATGTTTAAGAATGAGAGCTCTTATCCATTCTGCCATGCTGACCTCCGAAGAGTAATTTGAGAACACAATCTAGAAATGCAACTTTACATTAAACTTTGGACTGTGATAGTATAGTTTGATAGTATAGTTCTCAATATTTGATCAAATCTGCACCTGACCACAGCAGGGCACTCACTTGTCCTGGCAGTCATCAAATGCTGTGGAAGACAGGGGGAAACCACCACATTATCTTTCTAAGATGTCATTAATTTACAATATGCAATACGTCACTACCATTGAATGTAAGAAAAAGAGTAGTGACATGTATAATCTATTTTGTTGTATGGCAGGGAATCATGGAACATAAATGAACAAATTACTCCGATTTTAAAGCAGTGGGAATCTGGTTCCTGAGACAAATGTTGCAAATTCCTTCAGTTTAACTAAAAACAATTGCCTGCAAGAGGCTTGTGAGGCTAGAACAATATATTAAATTGTAAGAAAGCGATAAACATCATTCTTTGGTCAAGAGAGGCATTAGAAAACATGTCAGTGTCAAAATATTCTAGAGGGACTGAGATGGTGGCTTGGAGGAATGCCACCAATATGTTAATATAGAGCACCAAGATCTGTGGAGAGACATGAATGTCTATGCCAGCTAGCAGTGCACACAACGATGATAGTGATGATTCCCTGGTTTAAACCTGCTCTCAAGTTCAGTCAGATTTTATGGCTTTGCAAGGCCAAATATATTGTTGATATGTGGCAACATTTTTCATACAATTGATATTACCAGTTCACATTATACACTTTTTATCTTTTGTGGGCATACCTGTTTAATTTTCACTTAGTCGTCTGGTTCGTATTTCAAAATGGATGTGCCTATAATGTGATAATTGTTCTGAATCTCTAGAAGTTGATCATTGTTGCTTTGTACATATTCCTTGTTGGTTGCTTTGTTTAAGTATGGGTGTGAAGACACTTGCCTTGTTTATTGTGTGAGTGTCAACACACTTAGAGGGTTTCATACGAGAGACAACATTGTGGATATAAGCACATTTTGAGAGAATGAAAGAAGAAGAGGAAGAACTTAGTGGGTGTTGGTGCAATGGTGAGGATGCGATCAGGCATGGGTTCAGTGACATCTCTCATTGTTCACTATGGGAGAGAAGGACTAGCCACATATTCAACCATATACTCAATCAAAAATATGTTGTTAACATGTCACATTCTCACAGCAGATTACTGCCACGTGACTTGTGTGTATGTGTGAACATACTAGCCTGGGTTATTTTGTATGGATGTGAACACACCTCTCTGAGTTATATTGTTTGGGTGTGAACACACTTCTCTGGTTTATATTACATGGTTGTGAATGTGTTTTTTTCTTTATGGCTGTTGTAGACACTTGTCTTGTTTTTATTGTATGGGTGTGAACACACTTGCCTAATTGATTTTTTATGGGTGCGAATACATTTCTGTGGTTTATATTATATGGGTGTGAATACACTTCTCTGGTTTATATTATGTGCGTGTGAACACTTGCCTTGTTTTTATTGTGTGAGTGTGAACACACTTCTCTGATTTATTTTTTACAGTGCAAACACACTTCTCTTGCTTATACTGAATTGTTGCGAACACACTTATCTGTTTTATATGGGTGGTAAAATATTTTCCTTTTTATTGGGTGTGGACACTTGCCTTGTTTTTATTGTGTGGGTGTGAGCACACTTCTCTGATTTATTTTTTACAGTGCAAACACACTTCTCTTGCTTATACTGAATTGTTGCGAACACACTTATCTGTTTTATATGGGTGGTAAAATATTTTCCTTTTTATTGGGTGTGGACATTTGCCTTGTTTTTATTGTATGGGTGTGAACACACTTGCCATGTTTATATTATATGGGTGTTGCCACATTTGTCTTATATTTATTATATGGATGAGAACACTGGCCTGGTTATTTTTTATGGGAGTGAACACACTTCTCTGGTTTATATTGTATGGTTGTGAACATTTGTCTTGTTTGTATTGTATGGGTGTGAACAAACTTGTCTTGTTTATATTGGGGCTTGAGCTGTGAACAATGAGGGGAATTATCATCAGATGCTAGACGCTTTTGGCCAATCAGTAACTAAAAGTGATTAACCAATCAGTAACTACAAGAGTTTAGCCAATTAGAAACTAGAAGTGGAGCCAATCAGCAACTACAAGTGATTAGCCAATCAGTAACTGGAAGTGATTAGCCAGTCTGTAACTGAAAGTGATTAGCCAGTCAGTAACTGGAAATGATTAGCCAGTCAGTAACTGGAAGTGATTAGCCAGTCAGTAACTGGAAGTGATTAGCCAGTCAGTAACTGGAAGTGATTAGCAATCAGTAACTACAAGTGATTAGCCAATCAGTAACTGGAAGTGATTAGCCAGTCAGTAACTAGATGTATTTAGCCAGTCAGTAACTGGAAGTGATTAGCCAATCAATAATTGGAAGTGATTAGCCATTCGAGAACTAGAAGTGGAGCCACTTAGTAATTAGAAGTGTTTAGCCAATCAGTAACTAGAATTGTTGAGCCAATCAGAATAAAATTAAAGCACTAAAGTCAAGAAGGTTGACTTCATTACACCCATCTGGTTCAATCTCTCCAATGAACGACCAGCCATTTCCTGAGAGCATCACACAAGTCATGAACTCTGTAGCTCCTGCAAGTCCCCCCAGGAGTCTCGGTAAAAAATCGCACTTCTGCTTTGAATCCAATAAATGAACACATAACCGTCAGACAGCTTAACTACTTCACCATGAAGATCCTGTCTCATTGAACTTGTTGTGTCAAACATTGATTTGCATGATTTCTAGAAGCCACATGCCACAAAAGTGCCCCAGCAAATTCTAGATTAAATACAGTGAGGGCATAATGACCATATGCCATCAGGAGTTTAATCACAGTGAGGGCATAATGAACAAATGTCATTAATAGTTTAATTACAGTGAGGGCATAATGAACAAATGTCATTAATAGTTTAATTACAGTGAGGGCATAATGAAAATGTGTCATCAGTAGTTTAATTACAGTAAGGAGATAATGAACAAATGCCATCAGTAGTTTAATTACTCGCAGTTTAATTTCATCACTAGAAAGAAAGAAATACCATATTGTAATATACAGGTAAATTAGAATATTCCTATACAAGTGAACCAGTACAACTATCTTGGAACAGTCATAACGTCTGATGGAAGTTTCCCTGAAGAGATTATAACAAGAATCGCTATGGCAAAGGTAGCCTTTTGCAAGATGTAAAATATACTGACCAATATAAGGATGTCGACTGCAACGAGAAAAAGAGTGTTGAAGTGCTACATAGAACCTGTACTTATATATGGATGAGAAACGTTGACAATGAGTAGACAAGTTGAAAAACATCTCACTGGCACCTTGCCGTCTTGACAGACAATAGTTTGTAAAGTGGAGGTATACCTCTCCATAACACAAAGACTGGGCTGAATTTAGAGACCATGTGTTGTCCATACAGCATGATCCCTCTCTCTGCCTGTCTAGTGTACTCCAGAGGAAAGGTAACACCAATATGTCTGGAGCAAGACAAGCTGCTGGATCTTCGATCCTAGACCAGTTGCCAACCAAGGCTTAGGGCCTGGTCTGCCCTGCCATGAGATTCAGTCTTTAGGTTGCATTTCCTCGCACTAGGATAAGGCTTGTACCCTCCCAATTGCACTCCTCCACCCGACACCATTGGTACAATGTGGTATGTCGGATTTGGTAAGCGTCGCCCAACATTTGCAACATTTGGCGCTAACAGAAGCAGGTAGTACCATCTACTGTCATACAGTAGCTCAGTCATATCTAACTAAGACCTGACATCTGAAAAACATCTAAAGGCAGTGGAAATGTGGTTTCTGAGGAAAATGCACACAATAAAATGGACAGACAAAAAATACCAATGAACAAGTCCTACAAGAAGCAGATGAAAACCATAAATTGATTAGAGGAATTAGACGTGAACAGTCACAATTTTTCAGAAACTTTAGAAGGAATAAAGTAGAGAACTTGGTGGCAATGGCAAGATTGAGGGGAAAAGAACAAGGGGACGGCAGAAAAGTAAATATCCGGACGGCTTGGCCACGTGGTATGGTCAAGAGAAGAACACAGAGCTGATCCACGACTGGTGATCGTGTGAGATGGCGAAACATGACCACCCACGCTTGTCGGCATGGCACATGATGATGATGAGTTCAGTTACATTGGGGGAATAATCAACAAATGCCATTAGGCCACAACAAGCAATAGAGTGTGTGTATGCCAGTATATACATTATTTTAAATATCCTTGTGTATTTTTAAATCATGGTAACATATTAGATGCAATGTTCATATTCTTAACTTTCATTGAGAAAATATGCAACTGTGTCTGTCAGTATGACAATTGTTCATTATTTTACTTTTTATGTTATGCTGAATATTCCGTACACAGCCGTGATATGTAATCAGAATGGTTTGAAATAAGATAAGATACTTCTTCGTTCGTTCGCCCGAAATGTTTGTTATGGGACAGTTGTGCCTGTTTACGGCAGAGCTGCTGTATTTGCACCTTTCGGCTAACACAGATGACTTCTTCAGGAATTTGTTGACTGGGTTAATCTTCCCGGAGCTAAGATTCAAAGACATTTTAAAACAAAAATCAGAAGCAGGCAGTCGTCACTCTATAACCGCATTATCAGTGGAGGAAAGACGGAAACATGTTGTGACAGCTTGAAATATTTGTAGAAAGAGGCTAAAGGAAGATAATGAGAATAGATTCTGAATGCTGTACTTGACAGCAACGGGCACATCGGTGTGATCTTCAGTAGGTTACACAGATAATGGCAGAAGCCGGAACATTGGTGTGATCTTCAGTAGGTTACACAGATAATGGCAGAAGCCGGCCATGCCAGGCTTAGATTTCTGCATTTTTTTTTTTTTTTTTGGGGTAATCGCTCGCTTTGAACTCATAGTATACACTACTTTTATAGCAGTGATGGACTGAATTTTGCTTGTGGATTAGCTTTCCCTATTAACAATGTCCCTCGCCATCAGGCAAACCCACTTCGACTTCAGAAGTACTTGTAATTTATGTCCCTAATTCAAGGACAAAAAGTCAACATTTTAGTCCAGCTGTCCGGTGTAGGGGTTGAACCGCTTACCTCAGCATCAGCACAACGGATGTTTAAGAACGCACGTTCTTGCCCATTTGACCATGCTGACCTGCGATTTCTGCATATTGGTAGTCTCGGTGGTGAAGTGATCAAGCTGCTTGCCTTGTGCTCCGAAGGTTGTGGGTTCGATTCCGGGCTATGTCTTTCGGTTCACGAGTGCATTTTTCTTGGAGACTCCTGGGGATCATCGCTGGAGCTACAGAGTTTGTGTTTTGTGTGACGCTTTCGGCAGGCTGCTCTGCAGAAAGAGACTGAGCCATATGGGATAAAACCCAGTGCAAAGAAGTTGATCTTCTCGACTTTTAAGACTTTTTGTTCAGTGATAACTAAGAGAGGGAAAGACTGATCACTTATTCCTCCTGTGTAGAGAAATTTAGCTACAGAACCTGGTCAGTTGTGAACAAGTCAACACAGGTTTGGCTTCATTTGGTTGATGGCTTAGCTCCACTGGGAGATGAAGCGCTGAAGATGAAGGGGGATATAGCAATAGAGATGAATGGTGTGAAGAAGGCATGAGAGGACTACAAGTCACAGCATGAAATCTGCTCCGGTTATGAACTAAATTGCAGAAAAAGAAGAAGGCGCAACAGAAGAAGAAGGGAAAATGTAAGAAGACGTATAAGGAAAAGAGAAAGAAGTGAGCTGTGGTTATAAACTAAAGTGCAGAAGAAGAAAAATAACAAAACAAAGAAGAAGAAGGTGAAAGAGACGAAGAAAGGAAAATGTTAGAAGAAGTAAAAGGCAAAGAAAAAGAAGTGAGCTGTGGTTATGAACTAAAATGCAGAAGAAGAAAGGGAAAGAGGAAAAAAGAACAGGAAAAAGCAGGGGAAACAGGAGACAAAAGAAAGGGAGGAGGAAGAAGGAAGAAAAATAAGAAGTAGAGAAAGAATGATGAGGAGGCGTATGATGAAAAAGAATTGTAAGTCATCTTAAATTGTTTGGAATACTTCATATATTTTATAAGCATTTCTTATACTTTTGAATTGCTTCTTTTATCATAGAAATATTTCTGATATTTTATAACTACACATGTGTTTAAGAATTCTTTTTTTCATGTTAGATGTACATAATTTAGTATGTTTATACAATTAGTTGACACTTAATAATCAGATGGCATATACACAAGCTTGTTATTAATTGCTACTGTGCATAATGTTAAATGTCTGCCTATATGCCATCAGTTATCATACACTATCTAATGTTGTCAAAATGTCAATTTAAATGTCTTACTTAACATTTGTTTTCGTATAGTATTTCTCTCTCTCTCTCTCTCTCTCTGTCTGTCTGTCTCTCTGTCTGTCTGTCTGTGAACTCAAGCGCAGTCCATACATGCTACTTCTAATAGAACAATTTACGTCCCCAAGTCAAAGACGAGAAGTCAAAATTTTAGTCCAGCTGTCTGGTGTAGGGGTTGAACCCCTTACCTCAGCATCAGCACACTGGATGTTTAAGAAAGTGTGTTCTGATCCATTTGGCCATGCTAACCTCCATTTTCGTATTGTATATTTCTTCTTTGTCTTCTGTGATCAAAGTTTGTGAGATGTGTATCCATTACAGTGCGTAGATGTCCGCTATCTAGCCCTGTGCCACTTGGACCAACATCTTCCGACTTCGTCGGTTGAGGTTTCTTTTCTGGATTCCTCCTCCCACAGGCATATTGCCTTCCCAGGCTAGTGGGCTCTGCTTGCCCACATTTTCTGTCAGGCTTTGTTGCCCTGTTGGCTCTATGGCGAAGGGATTACAGACACAATTTGTAATTCCACATACCACACAGCTGTGTGTGTTTTGGAAGCAGACTGCCTTGTGTTGGTTTCCATACAATGGTATGACTGCCGGTCTCTCAGAAAGCAATGGCAAGCTACTGAACGTAAACCTGCCCGTGAATCACAAACTGCCAGAAAATGCTGGGGTTGACTGCTACATCCTGTAAAGGATATGCAACAAACTTTAGAACTTTGTCGTCCTAGCAAAGTTGATTGAGAACTCTGCCGGTAATGTCAAGGACATGGGTTCGACACCTAACTTGTCGCTTGTCACAGTAAGGGAAAGACTGGTTGCCTCTTCCTCCTGGCTCTAGGCCTACAAAATGTGACTGCGCTATCACATCAGAGATTCATTGCAGGAAACTGCTACAAGGCAATTTAGTTTGTTCTTTTTGCCCTAGCCTTTGTTGTTACAAACACTTCCACAAGCCAGTGGTCATGTAATATAATGTTAAAACATCATGTTAATGTTCATTCTACACACCATCTGTTTTCTTGCAGCATCTAATGTTGTTAAAACATCATGTTAATGTTCATTCTACACACCGTCTGTTTTCTTGCAGCATCTAATGTTAAAACATCATGTTAATGTTCATTCTACACACCGTCTGTTTTTTTTTTTTTTGCAGCATCTAATGTTGATATGTCATGCCAACTTTCGCTCTGCACACCTCTATTTTCTTCCAACATCTAGTGTTACCAGTATACATAATGTTGATTGTTGTATTAAACACAAACTGTTTTCATCCAACATCTAGTGTTATTGATATGTAGTGTTAACTGTTGTCTAAAACAATGTCTATTTTCTTACATTAATTAACGTTGTTGATACTTCATATTCATTTTCATCCTGCACATCATCTGATTCAAGGACATAAATGAACTTCTATTTGTAGCTGATCAGCGCCTGTTTTACAGCGATGAAGGCAGACTATAAAATCATATTAATAATTTGAGTTCAACCTGCAGCAGATACAATATGAGCATAAACACAGCCAATACCGAAGTAATGCAAGTTAGCAGAGCGCCAGGCCCACTAAGTATACAGATAAATAGCGCAACTCGAAACACGTTAAAGAATTCAAATATCTTGGAAGTGTGATCAGAGACGATGGAAGATTGGACAGAGAAATCGAAATCAGATGTCAAAAAGCTAGTGCACTTACATATCAACTATCACCCTTACTGAAACATCCAAATATACCCATGTCTGCAAAACGACGGATAATAAACAGCATATTCACACCAACCCTATGCTACCAATCTCAAACGTGGACTTTATTCAAATCACACATTTGCAAAATCAACACCCGCGAGATGAGGTGCCTGAGGAGAGCTGCCAACTTAACAATCCGAGACCGAGTAAGAAATGCTGTTATCAGACAGACTGTGGGATCAACACCTTGTGCCACTTTTATTGAAAGACAAAAGATCAAGTGGTTTGGCCATGTCCTAAGAATACAACACCATCAACTACTATCACTGGCCTTACATCAAAGATCATCTGCGACGAGACCACGAGGACGTCCAAGAAGAAATGATGACATCAAAGACATTGTACAATCACACGGAATGACACTATCCAGTGCCGCCCATCGGGCGCTGGAGCGCAAATTATTCCTCCCCGCGACGCTTGACGGCAGAAGTGGAAGATGATGATGACATAATCTATTTTCTTGCAGCATCTAATGTTGATATGTCATGTTATCTTTTGTCCTACACACCATCATCTTCCAACATCTAATGTTGCCAGTATATGTAATGTTAACTGTTGTATTAAATACAATCTATTTCAATCCATAATTTAATGTTGTTGATAAGTAATGTTAACTTTCATCCTACACACCATCTTCTTCCAACATCTAATGTTGCCAGTAAAAGTAATCTGCTTCTGCTTCTTCTTCTTCTGCGTTCATCCGGAGTATTTTTTTTTCAGACGTGATTGCATTGTGCCTGTTTACAGCAGAGCTGCGTTCTTGCGCCGTTAGGCCGACACATCCAACTTCTGTGGGCATTTGTTGACCGGGTTAACCTTCCCGGGGAAAGTAATCTTATCTGTTGTATTAAACAAACTATTTTCATTCAAATATATTGTTGCTGATATGTAATGTTAACTTTTGTCCAGCCCAATATCTATTTTCTTACATCTAATGTTGTTTATATGTAATGTTAGTTTTTGTTCCAGACACCATCTATTTTCCAATATCTAATGTTGCCAGTACATGTTGTATTAAACATCATCCTCATCCAGTGACTTGCCGGCTGGTCTGGGTGATCATGCCTCTCGACAAATGATGATCTCTGACTTCATGGATCAGTTTGTGTGTTGACTCCCTTCCGTGCCATGACACAAGACTGTCAATAATCTTCTCACACTGTCTTCCTCTATCTCTTGTTCCTTAAATCTTTCCGGTTGTCACAACATGTTCCAGTTTTTGTCTTCTCACAAAATGGTCCCAAAAAAAAACTATGACTCCTCTTTCTGATGTTTGTGATGAGTTTTCTATGTGACTCAACTTCCCTTAAAACATCCAGAATGCTCATTTTGTCTGTCCAATTAATTTTCAGCATTCTTCTATAAAACATCTCCAACTCTTCCAGGGATTTGCTTGCTTGTTTACTTATAGTATTAATCAACACCATTTATTTTCATCCAACATCTAATGTTGTTGATGTGTTGTATTCATTTTCATCCTGCATAACATCTATTTTCTTGCAGCATCAAATGCTTTTAATTCGTTTTTTTTAACTTATGTCTTAAAGACCATCTATTTTCTTCCAATATCTAATGTTGTTATATCATGCGATATTAACTTTTGCCTTAGATATCATGTGGTTTCTTACGATATCTAAGTTTTGCCCTAGACATCATTATTTTCTTCCAACATCTAATGTTGTTGATATGTAATGTTTACTTTTGTCCTACACCATCTATTTTCTTACATCATCCAATGTTGATATGTCATATTACCGTTAGTCCTACATGCATCTATTTTCCTTCAACATCTAATGTTGTTGACATCTAATGTTAACTTTAGAATTACACACCACCGGGAAGGTTAACCCGGTCAACAAATGCCCGCAGAAGTCGGATGTGTCGGCCTAACGGCGCAAGAACGCAGCTCTGCTGTAAACAGGCACAACGCAATCACATCCGGAAAAAAACTCCGGATGAACGAAGAAGAAGAAGAAGAATTACACACCTTCTGTTTTCCTACATCATGATGATCATCTAATGTTGTTGATATGCTGATGAGTGTTCTACATACATCTATTTTCTTCCAATATATGATGTTATGTCATGTCACAATAACTTTATCATACATAACACCACATGTTTAAAGAACTCCCGATTAGTTAATCAGCCATGTGCACATGTAGATTGGCATTGCAGACAGCAGATCACATACTCCAAGACTGCCCAAAATATGACATATCTAGGCAAACCTTCTGGCCTAAAAAGACAACAGTGGAAGATAAACTCTATGGACCACTAAGTGAGCTAAAAAAGACAATGAAGTTCAAACAAGCATCATTTTTGCAGATATAGACATATTTCAAGCCAATGAAAGAAGAAGAATCATGCACAACATCTACCAGAAAAAAGCAGCTGGTACACATGTACCCAGATGGCAAGCATGATGTTTCACTCTGAGAAATTGAGGACTGGTATTGCCAGAAGTACCTACTGCATGTTTCAATGCCAATCCCCTGACATAGAACAGGGTCGTGGCTAGTGGTTATTGTGGAAAAGGCATGACGTAAATCTGCATCAGGCTCCAACAGTGTCTCATACACACAGTGTACAGGCAATGCTTGAATGTTCTTAAGACTCCGCCAGATACTGAGATCAGCATGGTAGCACCAGCGCATAAGGCCGGAGTGGAATAAGGTCAAAAGAATCTACATTCCAAAAGAACAAACTCATCAAGCAGGACCTAGCTCAAACCGATCTCTCTGCTGGATGCTGAGGGCAAACTATTCTCCGCAGTCATGGCCAGCATAATCACAACATACCGGTACTTAATGATGAACAAGTATGTTGACAAAGCCGTGCAGAAGAGGGTATACCTGCAGTCCTCGGGTGTGTCAAGCATGCTACTATGATCTGGGAAGCTATCCAGAGAACGAAGATATAAAAGTCAAACATTCTTGTGGTATGGTTGGACTTGGCCAACACTTATGGGTCAGTCCCCCACCAGATGCTGTAACAGGCCCTCAGGGTGTATCACGTGCCCGAGGAGATTACGTAGATGCTGAAGCAGTATTACTCGGGGTTCACTCTTCGCTTATCTACATCGACGTTCACGACCAGAATGATCGACTTCCAGATGGGCAAAGCAGCGAGATGTATGATAATGTGTGTCATTACCTTGCAGGCCATTCTGAATGCGACATCTGGCTACGAACAAGGACTGAGACTCACGGAATAAAATAGAATGTTGCCACTCAAGGCCTTCTTGGATGACATGACAGTCGACACCAAATGAGAGTCATGCACACTGCATGCTTCGAAGGCTTGATCGACTGGTGCAGGATGACCTTCAGGTCCGAGAAGTTGAGAAACCTATTGATCGTGAAGGTCAAGGTGGTGGCAACTGCATTCAAGGTGGCTAACCAGGTGATCCCCACTGTAACGGAAGTAGTTTGTAATGGCAGAAACAATTATTTTTTCTGATTGGCAACCAGAAATGATTTGGTATAAATCTTTCTATGTAAGTTATAATGACCCCTTCCATCACAAAAAACGGACCTACAGTGACCTAGTTTTTTTTTCTTCAAATCTCGCGCGCTTTTGGTACTTAACTACTTCCGGTTTTGGGAGTGTAAAAAGTTAAAATTTAATTATTAAAAGGTAAGTTATTTTAAAAAATAATTTTTATTCCGGTCCATGTCTACAGCATGTGTGTGTGTGTGTGTGTGTGGGGGGGGGGGGGGGGGGGGTAGGCCGGCGTAGGGGAACAGGGGAATGGGCCCTCTTGCTAAACCATCATGAATTAAATTGAAGTGGCATCGTGGTTTAACATATTATCGAGGATGTAGTATAGCATAAAGAAGTAAGCTAATTAACATAGAAAATTGTCTTATTCCTAGGTCTAACATACATCATTAATGTAATAAAAAATATATAGCTGTATTATTATACTTAGTGACTGTTCGTAAAATTATGATTAAATTATTACAGCATAATATTAATGTGAATTATTTCCATGTCCAGTCTTTTTCAAAATTAGGTCGAGGGATGTGACACATGAATAACAAATCGTCTGGATTATTGGGATTTCCTCCCTTTTTTGTAAAGATAATTTTAAATTTTTTTTTTTCAATTGAAAATAAAAGATAGCGGTTATTAGTGATCTGTAGAGAGCCATAGTGGCTTATACACTATCATCATACAGCTCTTCAAATGAAAACCTTAAAAAAGTAAAGATGGCCGAAAGTATTGATTGTAGTGGGTATGGCTTAGTGAAATTCATTGTTAAGGGGTGGGTTGCTTAAAAAAAGTCGCTTAAAAGTCGACAAGGTCAACTTCATTGCATTGGGTTTTATCCCACATAGCTCAATCTCTTTCTGCAGCATGGAAAGCGTCGCACAAAGCATGAACCCCATAGCTCTAGCGATGACTCACAGGAATCGCCGAACAATTTCACTCGTGAACCGAAGGATGTGGCCCAGAATTCGCCATGGAGACTTCCTAAAGGGGTGGGTAGCGATTATTAGTTATCTGTAGATGGTTGTAGTGGTTATACACTATCATCATACGAGCTACAAATGAAAACCTTAAAAAAGTAAAGATAATCGGTATTATTGGGTGTAGTGTGTATGGCTTAGGAAAATTCGTTGTTAAGGGGTAGGTAGCGGATATTAGTGATCTGTAGAGGGTCGTAACGTTTAATCACTATCGTCATATGGATTATAAATGAAAACTTTAAAAAAGTAAAGATGGCCGGTATTATTGGGTGTAGTGCTATGGCTTAGTGTCGCGAGATTGCCATGAGTTAAACAGATAAATATTCCCGACGTTTGCTTGGCGTGTATTTTCAGCACCATTATTTTACTAACTGGAAAAACACCGCGGATGTCAAAATCTCAGGACAATATTTGTAGCTGCACGTGTACATCTATAACGGATTTGGAACGGTCGGTGTTGATGGTGACAGGTCCTGGCATCGCCTTGATTAGTTTGTCTACATTTGAATGTAAATGGAAGCAGTGGGGTCAGCCCATCTACACATTTGGTGTTGAGTGAGAAGGAAGGGATACACCGAGTTGGCAGTTCATTACCAGTTAGAATCACATATATTGTCACCACGGAACAGAAGATTGACAAGTTTGTCAACATTTGAATGCAGATGGAAGCCGTGAGATCACAATGGCAGATGTACAACGGAAGTACTTAGTAGGGAGAAAACAGTACATATGTCAATTCTTGGTTTCCGGAACATGAAGAGTTTGACGGGGTTATTTGCAACTGTTTGTTGGAAGTCGTCATAAAATTCGCTGGCTTGTTTTGAGAATCTTAACAATTACTGACAACTTTGACAGGATTTAAGCCCGGAAAAATAGATCCTTGCAAATGGTTGATATGTCCAAATAACACCTGTGTGGGGGAGAAGAGGATAAAGTCACGTGGACAACTTTGGTAGTTTGCCATATAAACTCTAGTTGGGACCAGCTAGGGAGGACTTGAAATTATGCTTTAGTCAGAGTGCCAGGGCACGGCAGCGCCTAGTGGAAATAATATCTACCGTGTGTTAATTAGTGACTTAATTTTACACGTGCCTATAATGGCAGATGTAGATATGATTGATAGGACTGCAGTGGTGCCATTTAAGGTATAACCTATTATAATATATTCGTTATAATTACTTTAGGCAGTAGCCTTGTTAAACTATAGTGTGATGATTAGCACTGTTAGTGGAAACTAGCTAGAGTAGGGAAGTGATACTTGACTCTGTTAGCTAGAATAGATTAGTGAAGTGTTGATAAGCTTTACTAGTTGAGAATTGAGTAATGAGGGATAATTGGGATTTCCCGTAGGTGTCCCTTGTGGGAGGGGTTCCACATTCTGTTTGCTGATTTTTTCTTTGTCATAACCTGATTCGACTCTAGGTGGGTAGCTAATCTGCTCTATGACTAAGTCTAGTTAGCTAACGATCATTAGGCAAGGTGATAGGCTTACACTCAGCCGAAAGAATCATGAACTAGTACTATCACCAGGTGTGTTGTTTCTATCCTAGGTTCCCTACCAGATCCAAGGAAGCTCAATAAAGTTTTGGGAAGGAAGAAAATCCCAGTCGGAAGAACACCAGTTCGGCAATCAATAAAGATTGCTTACAGACGTGATTAAAAGCTAGAGGGAGGTTGATTCACCCAACATAGTGAAGATTACAGTTGCACCATACAGCATTAAACAGTGGTAACGAACCGAGAACCGGTTAAGAGTAACTAGTGTTAGTACAGTAACAATTAACATTAGTAATTAGCACTTGCGGACTGAATGGTTCGATGTGCAACGAGGATGATCTGTCGACTAACACTTAACTTTACTAACTGTGTAAACACTAGAAAAGAACTTGTGCAGTTGGTTAGAGAACATTAGGAACGGACATTGTGTAGAGTGAATCCGGTCCATAAGTAACTGTTCATACCACCGGTGTCTATTTCTCATGTTCATGAAATGGGATTACCAGAGGTCTACAGAAGCAAAGCAGTATCCGGCAGGATGGTTCCGGCAACGGGTGAGACGTACTTGTTCTGACGTAACGTGCTGTGGTCTATCTTTGCTGTGATCAGCGGACTGATCTGATGTCTGAGAGTCAGATTCTCTACACTTTATAGAACACGTCACACATTTTCTTCGCATACACGTCTCATACACGTTACACTTTTATTTTAATAAATTAATCTTTATTAATTTCTAGAAGTAAGAGTTGTTGAGTATGTTGCGTTGGGGAAGTATGAGAAGGGGGCATAGTACGACAGTGTGAGAGTGATAGGAAAAGGTGTCCATAGGCTGATGGAGTGTGTTGGACGGAAGCTGGTGGATTCTCCAGAATATTGAGGGGGAAAAAAAAAAATTAATATTATAATGTGGGTGTCGGATCTCCTCACTCCAGGGACGACACTTTAAAGGAGGACACGACATTATTGGGGGCTCGTAAACGTGATATTTGGACAGTGGGATCTCTCGTAAACGTGATCTTTGGACAGTGGGATCTCTCGTAAACGTGATCTTTGGACAGCGGGATCTATCGTAAACGTGATCTTTGGACAGCGGGATCTCCCGTAAACGGAATCCTTGGACAGCGAGATCTCCTGCAAGCAGGAACGTTTGACAGGGGGATCTTCTGACAACGGGGTCTTTTGACACGGGATCCTTAGTTATAAGAGGGAGATATCATTTTGGAGAATCCAGCTAGAGTGAATGTGGATAGGGGTTAGGATTAATATCTTACCTGTTCACACTTCACACGTCTGCATAGGTCTGTGGTCCTGATTCTACTCTTGTCACTGAGTGAATGTACTGTGTGTGGTAATATCGAGATTTATAGTACTTGTTCATATATCGGTATAGTAATTTGCAGTTATATTGTACTAGACCTGCTAGCTTACCTCTCTGTATAATGGCCACCCCTAAACTTAGCACGTTAGAATTAAAGGAAAGGGGGGAAGAAATGGGATTGGCGGGGTCTGCTCTAACGGATTACATACAGGAAGTGGAGAGAGAGTATCGTCAAGCAGAAAGGGATGATCGAAAGGCCGAGCTGGAATTGAGAAGGATGGAGTTGGAACAAGCAGCTAAGAAATTGGAAGCTGAGCAAGCAGCTAGGAAATTGGAAGCTGAGCAAGCAGCTAGGAAATTTGAAGCTGAGCAAGCAGCTAGGAAATTAGAAGCTGAACAGGAAGCACAGAAAAGGGAGCACGAGTACCGGATGAGGGAACTCGAGTTGAAGAGTCAATCTAATGGAGAAACTGAGGGAGCAGTTGGAGGTTCCTCCATCCCAGGATCAACACCAGTAGGTGGACATGGGTACCATGCTATGAAGTTTCCTTTAGCGGTCTACGAGGAGGACAAAGAGAAGATTGATCAATACCTTCAACGCTTCGAGGCTATGTCAGTTGCTATGGGTCTGGAGCGTAACAAATGGAATCTTAAGCTATCCCAGGGATTACGCGGGACAGGATACGAGGTTTATACTCGCCTGCCACCAGGACATGAGAACAATTATGATGAGTTAAAGACGGCTCTGCTGAAACGATTCGAGGTTACATCGCATACCTACCGGAAAAAATTTCGAGCAGCGAAACGAGAACCGGGAGAGTTGTTTGCCGCCTACAGTTTGCGTCTTAAATCTTATCTCCATAAGTGGATGGATTTGGCTGGGTTCGCACATGACTATGAGAGTCTGGAAGAGCTCATGGTGGTCGACCAGCTGAAGAAGCAAATGTCTAAACCTCTCAGGACGTTCCTGGGAGAACAAGGAGCGGAACGTATTGACCTCGTGAATAAATTAGCAGAACGGTTCGTCGAGGTACATGGGGAGGTAGGGGAAAACCTTTCAACCAACACCAAAAGTCAAGAGAAACATGACAAGAAGAAAGCCAAAAACTCAGGAACCAAAAAGTGGGAACCTTATGTGCAAAAATCAGAGGATAATTCAGAGAAGAAGAAGGAGGGAAGCAAGAGCACCTCAAGCTCTACACCTAAACGACCGTGGTCGGAGAAGTGGTGTTCAATTTGTAAGTCACCCTCTCACAATACGAGGGACTGCAAATCGAAGGCTAAGAACCCTCATTTTGCAGCATGTCAAGTGACTTCCAAGGAGGTTGTCACGGAAAATGCCAAGGTCAACAAGGAAGCTCGCCACCAGGAGAGCTCATTCAAGTCCGACAATAGAAAATCTAGGACAGGGAAATGGTGCAACGAATGCAAGTCAAACACGCACAATGCTATTGACTGCAGGGGAAAGTCAGGAGACACTCAATTCGTCGTGTGCTCAGGAAAACCTAAGGTGGAGCCCACCGAACAGGTCGAGACCGAGGAAGAGACTCCAGACCAGGAAAAACCACCTGTAGTGGAATTGGTCGAGGTTAACGGTCGTCAAGTGGAGTGTTTATACGACACAGGACTGGACGGGGAGGCCGTGATTTCTGCGGATCTAGTACATCCAGAACAATTCACAGGTGAAACCTTGGATATACAGCCTGCACAGAAGAGTGCTGTAGTCATGAAGTTGCCCATTGCTAATGTGGAGATTCGGTCACGGTACGTCACCGGCACCATCAAGGCCGCTGTATTGACCGATCCCATTTTTCCAGTCATCCTAGGTTGCCGGTATGTCTTTCTGGGAATGCCCAGGGAGCCTATTCATATGGGAGCAATGCAGACTCGCTCTCAGGCGAAAACGGAAGAGGCAGACGCAATTGTGACTAACCCAATGCCGGGGGAGCTACGAACTGCCCAGAGTGAGGATGATACTTTACGTCCTTGCTACAAAAAGCTGCAGAAAAGTGCTGATCCACCAGGACGGGGGCAGTACTACATGAAGAATAGGATACTCTACAGGAGAGCAGGAAGGGGAGACAACCTATACGGTCAGTTGGTCGTCCCGAAAGCTCATCGGTCCCAGATTCTTCATATGGGGCATACCATCTCCTTTAGTGGACACATGGGTATTGCCGCCACCATGCAGCGGATTTCCTGCCACTACTATTGGCCGGGAATGACAGATGATGTGCGTCGGTATGTGAAGTCATGCCCTGAGTGCCAGAGGGTGGCACCGAAACACTGGACAGCACCGGTGATGTTGGGTGAGATGCCCATCATGAACTCTCCTTTCGAGAGGGTAGCCATCGATATCGTGGGTCCACTTCCCAGGACTAGGAAGAGGAACATGTATATACTCACAATGGTGGATTGCTGTACAATGTGGGGTGAGGCTATACCGTTGACCACGATTGACTCGAAAAGAGTGGCGGACGCACTGATGGAGGCCTTTACCAGATTAGGCTTTCCGGATCAAATTCTGACGGACAATGGATCTCAGTTTTGTGGAAAACTCATGGAGGAGGTATTTAGGGTGTTTCACTCTAACCACATACATACCAGCCCTTACCACCCTCAAGCCAATGGACAAGTAGAGCGTTTCAACGGCACGTTGATGACAATGCTCAGGAAATTAGCGCAGGAAAAACCTGATAGGTGGGATGAATATATCCCAGCAGCACTCTTTGCCTATCGGGAAGTTCCTCATGGCTCAACAGGACTACCACCCGCTACGTTGCTGTTTGGTCGTCCAATCAAAGGACCGTTGGAAGCCATGTTGAGGAGTTGTCCTGAAGAAGAGGAATGAATTATCTGGATTTAACTCATGGTGGAGGAGAGTGAGATGGACTACTCTCTTAAGAGGGGGCCTATGTCGCGAGATTGCCATGAGTTAAACAGATAAATATTCCCGACGTTTGCTTGGCGTGTATTTTCAGCACCATTATTTTACTAACTGGAAAAACACCGCGGATGTCAAAATCTCAGGACAATATTTGTAGCTGCACGTGTACATCTATAACGGATTTGGAACGGTCGGTGTTGATGGTGACAGGTCCTGGCATCGCCTTGATTAGTTTGTCTACATTTGAATGTAAATGGAAGCAGTGGGGTCAGCCCATCTACACATTTGGTGTTGAGTGAGAAGGAAGGGATACACCGAGTTGGCAGTTCATTACCAGTTAGAATCACATATATTGTCACCACGGAACAGAAGATTGACAAGTTTGTCAACATTTGAATGCAGATGGAAGCCGTGAGATCACAATGGCAGATGTACAACGGAAGTACTTAGTAGGGAGAAAACAGTACATATGTCAATTCTTGGTTTCCGGAACATGAAGAGTTTGACGGGGTTATTTGCAACTGTTTGTTGGAAGTCGTCATAAAATTCGCTGGCTTGTTTTGAGAATCTTAACAATTACTGACAACTTTGACAGGATTTAAGCCCGGAAAAATAGATCCTTGCAAATGGTTGATATGTCCAAATAACACCTGTGTGGGGGAGAAGAGGATAAAGTCACGTGGACAACTTTGGTAGTTTGCCATATAAACTCTAGTTGGGACCAGCTAGGGAGGACTTGAAATTATGCTTTAGTCAGAGTGCCAGGGCACGGCAGCGCCTAGTGGAAATAATATCTACCGTGTGTTAATTAGTGACTTAATTTTACACGTGCCTATAATGGCAGATGTAGATATGATTGATAGGACTGCAGTGGTGCCATTTAAGGTATAACCTATTATAATATATTCGTTATAATTACTTTAGGCAGTAGCCTTGTTAAACTATAGTGTGATGATTAGCACTGTTAGTGGAAACTAGCTAGAGTAGGGAAGTGATACTTGACTCTGTTAGCTAGAATAGATTAGTGAAGTGTTGATAAGCTTTACTAGTTGAGAATTGAGTAATGAGGGATAATTGGGATTTCCCGTAGGTGTCCCTTGTGGGAGGGGTTCCACATTCTGTTTGCTGATTTTTTCTTTGTCATAACCTGATTCGACTCTAGGTGGGTAGCTAATCTGCTCTATGACTAAGTCTAGTTAGCTAACGATCATTAGGCAAGGTGATAGGCTTACACTCAGCCGAAAGAATCATGAACTAGTACTATCACCAGGTGTGTTGTTTCTATCCTAGGTTCCCTACCAGATCCAAGGAAGCTCAATAAAGTTTTGGGAAGGAAGAAAATCCCAGTCGGAAGAACACCAGTTCGGCAATCAATAAAGATTGCTTACAGACGTGATTAAAAGCTAGAGGGAGGTTGATTCACCCAACATAGTGAAGATTACAGTTGCACCATACAGCATTAAACAGTGGTAACGAACCGAGAACCGGTTAAGAGTAACTAGTGTTAGTACAGTAACAATTAACATTAGTAATTAGCACTTGCGGACTGAATGGTTCGATGTGCAACGAGGATGATCTGTCGACTAACACTTAACTTTACTAACTGTGTAAACACTAGAAAAGAACTTGTGCAGTTGGTTAGAGAACATTAGGAACGGACATTGTGTAGAGTGAATCCGGTCCATAAGTAACTGTTCATACCACCGGTGTCTATTTCTCATGTTCATGAAATGGGATTACCAGAGGTCTACAGAAGCAAAGCAGTATCCGGCAGGATGGTTCCGGCAACGGGTGAGACGTACTTGTTCTGACGTAACGTGCTGTGGTCTATCTTTGCTGTGATCAGCGGACTGATCTGATGTCTGAGAGTCAGATTCTCTACACTTTATAGAACACGTCACACATTTTCTTCGCATACACGTCTCATACACGTTACACTTTTATTTTAATAAATTAATCTTTATTAATTTCTAGAAGTAAGAGTTGTTGAGTATGTTGCGTTGGGGAAGTATGAGAAGGGGGCATAGTACGACAGTGTGAGAGTGATAGGAAAAGGTGTCCATAGGCTGATGGAGTGTGTTGGACGGAAGCTGGTGGATTCTCCAGAATATTGAGGGGGAAAAAAAAAAATTAATATTATAATGTGGGTGTCGGATCTCCTCACTCCAGGGACGACACTTTAAAGGAGGACACGACACTTAGCGAAATTCGTTGTTAAGGGGTGGGTAGCGATTATTAATGATCTGTAGAGGGTGTTGGTGGTTTAATCACTATCATCACTTCAGCTACAAATGAAGACTTTATAAAATTTAAGATGGTGGCTGGGATGTGTCTGTGTATTCGTGTGAGCGGGTGTGGTAGGGTAAGTGGGTGTAAGATGGATTTTCGTTATGGAGGTGGTCGGGTCGAGTCGCGGTATAGATGTATAGTGGAGATGTGGCTAGCGAGGATCCTGGTGTGGCTGAAGGGTGAAGATGGTGTGGCAAAGTGACTAGCTAGGGGTGGCCATAGCTGGATGACCAAGTTGTCGGCGTGACTAAGTGGTCACTGTGGCCGAATGTATGACTAAGTTGTCATCGTTGCCGAATGTATGACTAAGTGGTCGCCATAGCCGAATGTATGACCAAATGGTCGGTAGTGGCTGGAACGTAAACACTAGCATCATACCAATGGCAATGTGTCAGGGACACATTCATAGTCTTCGGGCTATGAGACGATAAACAGTCATTCAAATGGTACAGTACAGAGGATAGGAGGTCTACCATAAACAATTTCGATGCACATTTACGGATTCGATCGTCATATGCCCTCTTGATTTGTCCGTTGTATAGTTATTGAAAAGCAATCGATTGTATATTATAATTGCGGTTATTACTGTCTGTAGTGGATGGTGATGTGTAGAGATAAAGACTCGTCCTCACGTGGTCACATTCTAAGGGATACATCCGGACACGTGGTTAATGGCGAAAACGACCAAGTGGGGGCGCTACTTCCAGTCACATATATAAGGATACGTCCGGTATACATTGGTAATGGTTACATCCAGTCAAATATGATGGTGCTACCATTAACATGCATAAGGATACATCCAGCACACATGCTCGCCGGCCAAAGACGGCGATGCTTGCGGTCACATGCATAACGATACATTGGGACACGTGGATAATAGTTACATTCGGTCAAAGATGGTTCTACATCCGATCAACTGTGTAAAGGTACATTCAAAACACATGTTTAAGAGGGATACTACAGAAAATTGTGTTTTGTTGGTTGTCGAGCCAGGGGACCTAACTCGCGACGGCCATCATGTATGGGAGTACTTCCACTACCTCGTCATCAGCGCATCTGAAGGCTAAAATGCTCTCCCACTCTCTCTTTTCTATATCCATGTAGTCCTAAGGTCACAAAGTAACACCAAAGGGCATTCCGGCCTCAATACAACATAGGGTAGTTTTGAATGTAGTATACACAACTATAAAATATATATTATATATATATATATATATATATATATATATATATATATATATATATATATATGTATATAAATGGAATCAGCATTGGAGGACGAAACATCAATAACATTAGATATGCAGATGATACAGTATTAATTGCAGACAATGCGCAGGACCTGCAACAATTAGTAGATGCGGTTGTTGTACACAGTGAGCAACTGGGGTTAGAATTAAATTGTAAAAAGACTCAGGTTAGAAACACTAGGAAGAAAGAAGTGCCACAATGTAATATACAAGTAAATGGAAATATTCTTCAACAAGTGAATCGGTACAATTATCTTGGAACAGTCATAACATCTGATGGGAGATGCCTTAAAGAGATTAGAACAAGAATCGCCATGGCGAAAGTAGCCTTTAGCAAGATGAAAAACATTCTGACCAATAAAAAGATTTCAATTGAAACGAGAAAAAGAGTTTTGAGGGGATACATAGAGCCTGTTCTTTTGTATTGATGTGAAACTTGGACAATGAGCAGTCAAGCTGAAAAGCATCTGATGGCTGCAGAAATGTGGTTTCTGAGGAAAATGCAAAGAATACCATGGACAGACAGAAAAACCAATGACCAAGTACTACAGGAGACAAATGAACATCGTAAACTGATTAGAGAAATTAGACGTAGACAGTCAAAATTTTTTGGACATGTTATGAGAAGAAATGGATTGGAGAACTTAGTGACAATGTAGCAGTAAGTGTATATGGGGTGGGAAAAACTACAGCACGCTTGAGCATCAGGGTGGAATGGGAAGAAAGATGCTCAAGTCGTGACGTAGTTTGTTGTTACGGATCAGTTAACATCGGGGACTAGAGAAGAGATGGACGTATGATTTAACTGAGCAACATCTGGCTTGATTCTGAATAAAGTAACATGGAGCTGGAACCTTCTTGGAGTTGTTGATAGTCCATGGTCCCTTCGCTGTACTGTTACAGTACAGAATTGTTGCCCAGACCAGGACGAATAACTTCAATTGTCGCGGTACATAGCGGACGTACTAGGCCACTATATTTGATGCAGCCACTACTTCATACAGCGTTTGTGGGGAAAATGCGGTGCCTTTGAAACATTAGCACGTTATCAGATTGTTGCTGAACGGACTTCAGGGGGTTTTCCAAAATGCCCGACCTAGACTGGCACCGGAACAGATCAACCTTTAATGTCTTCATGCGGTGGTGAAGTCTGCTCTCAAATAGTTTTCGAGCTTTACTGGTGGTGAAGCCCAAGCCGTTCTCAGATCGTTGTTGAGCCAATCGAGCCGTTGTCAAGTCATCTCCGGACTCTGTTGTGTGAGAGAGCCGCTTTGTCAAATCAGTCAGCCGCTGCTCTACACTGTCGGTTGCTTTGAGAGGCTGACTATCGTTCATTGCTGATTTCAGAGGGCTGGCCAGTGCTGTCCTCTGATCACAATCGTTCCTTGCCGTGTTTCAAGAGCCCGTCCCTGGGTGGCTGATACATTCTATCGTTCCTTGCCTGTTTCAAGAGCCCGTCCCTGGGTGGCTGATACGTTCAATCGTTCTTCACTGTCTTATCGACGTCGCTGTTGTTCCTGAGGAGTCTTAGCCAGTCGAGCCTATCGAGCCCAGTCGAGCCTATCGAGCCCAGTCGAGCATTTTTGATCCTTACTGAAGCCGCTTTGTCGATCTTGGTTCAAGCTACTCGAGTACCAGATACCGTGCTTCTCAGTCTCGGCATACAAGGGAAGAGACGTCAAGGACTTCATTTTCGATTGGAGAATTTAGTTCAACAAGAACAGGGGTAATATAATTAAATTTTTCTATTAGATAGAAAATTATTGAGTTTCAGGAGGAAGATAACATCCTTTGGTTAATTTAAGACTGGATATTAATAAGTATTGATTGTTTTTTTTGCTTGAATAACTGTAAATATTTCAGCATGACGGAACAAGATTCATTGGCACAAGTTTTGACGGGGGTAGGAACAGCGGTAGGTAGACTTCATACGGTCATAAAACAACAGGGAATGGCAACTGAAATTGTTAAGTTTGGTGGACAGGCCAGAGAGTTTAAGAAATGGATAACTTCCATAGAGAAATATGCATATTTGGTGTCTGCATCAGATGAAGAGAAAATGAGACTTGCTTATCAAGCAGCAACAGAACCGGTTTCGGATCATATCAGAAGAAAATTAGAGGCTAGAGTAGATGAGACATGGGAACAGTTCAAAGATGACCTAGCACATAAGTACGCGGAAATAACGGATCCACAACATGCGTTTTCGGTGTTGAGACAGTCTAAACAAAACACTGGAGAGACGGTACAATTGTTCAGTGATAGGTTGATTAACCTGGCTGAAGAAGCATTCTTAGGACAGAATGTACGAGGAGAGGAGGTGGAGAGGATGTTAGTCGGGATTTTTGTAGATGGCATAAAATCCGATGGATTGAAAGTTTAAGCTAATGAGAGAAAACCCTGAGAGGTTATCACAAGCTGTAGATATTGCGGTACAAGAAGAAAATTTGAGACGTAGATTTAGATTGAGAACAGGACGAGAAATAGGAACTAGTCGAGAAGACAGGATTGAGGAGCCTATGGAGATAGGACAAACGAAGGTTCGGATGGAATAGGAGAGGAGGTATACAGACATTACAAGGTGGTAATAGAAATGCTTATGATGAAAGAAGACAAATGAGGTATCCTACAAGTGAGACAGTAGGTAAAACGAACAACACAAATATAGTCTGTTGGTTTTGTGGTCAACGCGGACATGTTTCTCGTTTTTGTGATAACAGGCGTGCCCAGTCGAATACACAAAGTAGAAATGGCAATAGCAGGTTGAATAGGAATGTTGAAGATAGACACAGGAATTTTACAGGTACAAGAACGCAGGAAAACCGGCGCCCTACCTATTAAATAGGACCTGTAGTAGGAGGGAAAATAATAAGGTCCCAAGGTTTAAAGAGTATGTTAATAACAGGCATAGTAGGACGAGTAGAGAATACTTTCAACTAGATGAAATCAAACAGTTTACAGAAAATAAAACAGATCATAGCTCATGTATAATAGAAATAGGAAAATATAGAGTTCGTACATTAATTGATTCAGGAGCTCAGGTTAGTGTAATTAAAGAAAGTTTTTTATATAAAATAATGAGAAATAGTAGAATATTTAAGAGTCATAATAATCTTCACTCTGTTACAGGACAGAATTTACAAGTAATTGGACAGACAATGATCAATTTTAAATTAGGGGGGATCAACGTAAGACATCTTTTTCATGTAGTGAAAGATTTAAATAGAAACATGCTTATAGGAAGAGATTTTTTAATAAAAAACGGAGTAAGACTTCTCTTTGATTTACACAAATTAAAATTCAAGGACGTGTATGTAGATATGGAAGAAGACATGCATATATCGGCACTAGTTAGAATTAAAATGTCCACGACGTTAAAACCACAGTCGGTTAATTTGATACAAGCGAAGATAAAGAGAAACCCATATTATGTGGCAGGACACACAGTTAGAATCACTGAATTGCAAAAGGAAGTTATTGATGAGCCTGGTCTTGAAGTTCCGGATGGAATAATATCGTTAGACAAACACTTAACCTTTCCAGTGATGATTATTAACAACACAGGTAGAGAAATCAAATTATACAGAGGATGTGTAATAGCCAAACTAGAACATAACATTAGTGACATATTGGCAACGGATAGAGTAGAAATGTCGGGAACAAATTATTCAGAAACTTCTAGTGAAAGAGTTAATAACAGACGCGGACGCGGAAGAAGAGGGAACGTACAAATGGATGAATTGATCCATCCATCCAGAAGAAAGACAGCCCAAATACATTCACTAGACAAAATGACAAGGGAACAAGAATTGTTGGCACAGTTAAAAGCGCCACCAGAAAATAAGGAAGTATTAGAACAACTTATAAAAGAAAATCAGGATGTATTTGCAATTAATGATTTAGAATTGGGAAAGACAAAAACAGTTACAATGGAAATAGATACGGGAGACCATCCACCAATTAGTTTAAAACCATATAGAACTCCATTAAGAAATAGAGAAGTTGTTGAAAAGGCAATAGAAGATATGTTGAAAGCAGGGATAATAACAAGGTCGAAATCAGAATGGTCATCTCCGGTAGTAATTGTGACCAAACCTGATGGTTCACATCGATTCTGTTGCGACTACAGGGCGTTGAACAAAATCACTAAGAATGTAGCGTACCCACTGCCGGTGATTGATGATATTTTGGGGTTGCTTAATGGCTCTACATTTTTCACGACACTAGACGCAAGATCAGGATTCTGGTGTATCCCGATGTCGAAGGACGCTCAAAAGAAAAGTGCTTTCTGTACTCATATGGGTTCTTACGAATTCTTACGAATGCCATTCGGGGTTCGAACGGCCCCGTCTCACTACATGCTGTTAATAAATGAGGTATTAGAGGGTATGCAAAAGTTTGCATTAGCATACATAGACGACATTCTGATATTTACAGCAGGGGATGTGGATGATCATTTAAAACATATTAGATTAGTATTCGACAGATTAAGAGTACATGACGTTAAATTGAAGCTTAGTAAATGCCAGTTTTTAAAGACAGAAACAAAATATTTGGGGTATATTATAAATAGAGACGGAATTAAACCAGACCAAGACAAGATAAAGGTTATTAAAGAATTACCTCCTCCAACTAACGTAAAAGAAGTGCGTGCGTTTATAGGAACCTGTGGGTATTATAGGCGCTTTATCCCAGGGTTTTCAAAAATAACAGAACCTATTACTAATTTAACGGGCAAATACGCTAGATTTAAGTGGGATGATGAGTGTCAAAAAGCGTTCGAATTTTTAAAAAACAGTTTAACACTGGTACCACTATTGACGCATCCAGACTTGAATAAACAGTTAATATTATATACAGATGCTTCGGACAATGCTATAGGAGCGTGTTTGGTTCAACCATATGAAGGAAAAGAATCTGGAATACCAGGGGTTAAAAATGAACGACCAATTTATTTCTTGTCTCATAAACTTAGCAGGTCTCAACGGAAATGGACGACTATCGAGAAAGAGGCTTATGCTATACACTATGCTCTCCAAAAACTAAATTACTACTTACATAACGCAAATTTTGTTATTAGAACTGACCATATGCCTTTAAAATCTCTGTTAGAAGCTCCAGTGCAGAACAGGAAGATACAGACGTGGGCATTGAATCTACAGGGATACAATACGAAAATTGAATACATTCCAGGTAGGATTAACACATGTGCTGATTTATTGTCTAGGATCCCGTATCCACAGTCATCAGGAGACACAGAAGATGAAGGTGAACCAGAGATCGACGACCGAAAATGGCAAGTAAATATATTAGATTCTGCCATAATAAATAGAGAAGAGTTTGAGAGTTTACCATCGGATCAAGAGTCTGAACCTAGAGCAGAAGACCCACATTTAGCACAGTTTAATATGAAAGAAGAACAAGAATTAGATCCAAAAGTCTTACAAATAAAACAGAAATTAAAAGAAGCGGAGGAGAACAAATATAAGAAGAATTATTTAGTTTTACAAGAGGACGAACAGTTATATTATATGTGTGAAAGGAACGAACAGCTAAGGAAATATATTCCAAAACATTTGGAAAATGAAGTGTTAAAAGCATATCATGATGAGAATGGTCATCTCGGTCGTGATAAATTGGTGAAAGCACTTACGAGTAAATATTATTGGCCGAACTTGTTCAAATCTGCTTGCAAATATGTAGATACGTGTGAAAGATGCAGGTTAAGGAATATGAAAACAATTAAGTGTCCCTTACAAGATACAGATATTCCTCAGTTTCCTATGCAAAAAATTAGTTTAGATATATCGGGTCCTCACCCTAGAACATTGTCAGGAAACGTGTATTTAATTTATATAGTAGACGTCTACAGTCTTTGGCCAGAAGTTTATGCAATCCCAGATAAGAGCGCAGATACTGTCATTAATATTTTTTTACAAGAGTTCGTACCAAGATTTAGTTGCCCACAAAGTATACTTACGGATAATGGTAGGGAATTTGTAAATAAAAAATTCGAAAAGTTATTAAAAGATTTGAATATAAACCATATAAAGACCTCATACTATAGACCTTCTTCAAATGCTAAGAACGAACGTCAACATAGGACATTATATGATATTATAGCAAAGATCGTCGATGAACATGAAAAAGATTGGGATTTATTCTTGGGACCAGCGCTTAGCGCTATACGCACAAATCAAAATGAGAGCACGGGGTTTTCACCATTCTATTTAATACACGGGAGAGAACCAGTACTACCTATAGATAATCTGTTAAAACCAAGACGGAAATATATGGGGGAAGACTTTCAAGAGACCATCATACAAGAAATGCATAAAGCACACGTAAGATTAAAGAGTAATATAATTAAAGCTAGAGAAAGACAGAAAAAGTACAAAAACGTGAATACAAAATTGCAGGAGTTTAAAGTAGGTGATAGAGTTTATTACAAGAAGCATAGAAGGAACTCTAAGTTTGATGCTCGTTGGGTCCCAGGTTATTACGTTTTAGAAAAGTTAGGAAATGTATCGTATAGTATCAAGAACCAGATCACGGGACATGTGGCAAGGGCACACGTGGAACACTTAAGAAGAGATGATGATGAGAAAGGAAATGATAATTATAATAATAATTATTATTCAGACACCGGATACTTAGATGAACAAGTCGTCAGGGGAACTACAATAACCCCAGGTTTTAGAAAAGATCCAGCACAAAATCAGTCGATAACAACTCCAGTTGACGATGATACTCAAGAACAGACAATACCGAAAACGATAGAAGAAGAAAAAGTGAATGAGAGTCATTATAATAGTATAGAATCTATGGAAGAGGAAACAGGTGCTCCATTTAAGAATACTAGACAAGCAACGAAAAGAAGAGTGGATAGACAAAGAGAAAGAGAGGTGAAAAGACAGAGGAGAATTAGAGATTATTCAACAAGCGGTGAAGATATGCCTCTACTAGAAAGGTCCTTAAGAAATAGTGATAGACAAATTAGATGGGATATTGAACGGAAGAGATTAGCGGCTGCTAGCGAGAGACATACAGGTGAAGAGGAGGAAATGGATGAAAAGTCAGAATCAAATAGTGGTATGGAAGAGACTAATGAGTTATACGAAGAGGAAGATATTGATGTGGAGATAGCACTTATTCAAAGAAACTTGGAGTTATTGAAGAAGTGGAAACGTAAGAAGTAAGTGATTAGAAAATACTGCAGATGGCAAGATATAAGTGGCATGATGTGAAAAGGAAAGAGATACTTGTTGAAGTATATGAAACGCTGGAAATGGAAAAGGCTTCTTCATAAATATTCTTGAGGAGTAGTTAAGTATAGAGGTAGGTTCGAGTGAGGCATATATTTTTTCCTCTCTGTGATGGAATTGCTGGTTGATTTTATGTTTCAACTTCTTGAGTTTTCGTAGATAGACAAGTTGGATAATGGTACAGCAGGTGGATGTGCTCTATAGTAGATAGACAGGTTTTTGTTGGTGCTAGAAATGCCTGTGGTTGACGGTAATGATTAAGAAGTTGTAGTGATGTTTGGTACAAATCCAAGGGAAACAATTGGTGTGCCGAGCCACAGGTTAATTAGTAGATAGATGACGGCTGGTACATTGAGATGACATTGGGATAATCGCCACATTAGTAATAGATAAAATGAGTTGACCTGTAGTTACAGTGCTTGCTTAAGATGATATTCCAGACATTGTGATGTGTTAGGAGTTAGGCTGGAAAAAGATAGAAAATTGTGAGGGGAGAGAATCAATGATAGTACGGTCATTGCTGATTAGTGATTTTTTTGTGTAGAGAGAACAGATATTGTTCTAAGTTAAGAAATTGGTCTGTAGTTAACAGATATACATACGTGGCAGTGAAGTGTTTTGTTTTCTCGGTTATAGAAATAGTGGAATGACTTGTATGAATAGATATGTGTTACATTAGTTCGTATAGGAGGCCAATGTTGATGGGCCACTGTACGTAGTTAATTTTAAGGGAGTTATATTTTTTTTGAAAACCTTCTCTTTAGCGAGAAGACAATTGTTTTATTGAGTCTGAGTTTTAATACCTCATATATAATATGTTTTTTTGCTTGAGTTGGTCCTGTAAAATGATTGTTATTATTTGATTGTTTTATTGAGTCTGAGTTTTTAATGTCTCATATATAATATGTTTTTTTTGCTTGATTTGGTCCTGTGAAATGGTTGTTGTTATTTGAATAGGATTATTGTGTTCCTAGACTTTTGCGTACAAACTATTGGTCCGTAAAAGAGACCAATAGTGATAGGTAATAATAGAATATTTTCTTCTGATTTGATAAGATGCATGTATATTATTTTAAAATGTGTTTTTCTTTGAATGAGTTGGGGGGTATGATGTCCTGTTTTGATTTTATTTCGCTTAACTCATAATTTAAATAAGTTGTTTTGTGTATTAGGTTACTTTGTTAGCAAATATGTTACAAATTTAATTAAGTAAGTTTAATTTTCAAATAGTTATGGTGTTGGCTAGAATAGAGAAAATACATGGGGCTTTATTTAAGACCCTTCGTTCAGAAAAGGGTTAATAAAACTACTGAGGGCTAATAGAGAGACACATTCTCTTTGTGAATATTAAGTTGCTGTGATAATCGGCATGAAGAGGTTCTTATAAATATGAAGTATTAGGAAGTAAAATAGAAGCTGCATTAAAGTCAGCATTATATGAAGATATAAGGTTGGGTATATGAAAAAAAAGGGGGGGGGAGACTGTGAATGGCAGCATATAAGCGGGGGTATATATAGGTAGACAAAGAAGCAGATCATGGGATGTGAGGGGGCAAGATATAGGAGCTGTGAAAAACCAGCGTTAATTGAAATTAAAAATGTTCATGGAATATGAACATTGGCTCGTGGTCAAAGATGAGATAACGAAATATAGACAAGATTGTGGATGGCAATATAAATGTTGAATATATAAATGTTGAGAAAACTAATGTCAACTTGATTTATAGAGAACAAAGATCTATTTCATAAGATGTATTTTAAAAAAAATTATTTTACAAAAATTTTTTTATTGGCAAGGGAGGTAAATGTGATTGTGTTGACTATTCATTACTTTATGTAAATGTGATCATGTTGACTATTCATTCTTTATGCTATTCACTGGGTGCGCACCCCTTCTTTGCTTTTTCTAACTACATTGTTGCTGTCCATCCTGTGTTGTGAAAGAGTGAAGAATTTCATAATGTCAAGTATACGATAACGATTTATACGAGCTGTTCTTATGATATATATATTTTTTATATAGGAACCTTGAGGAGCCAAGAACGAACAAGAAATATATAGTGGATTACTATATGGCAGGGGAAAGAGTTACGAATAGATTGTTTTACTTAAAATAAAGTTGGTTTGGGGAAGATTAGAGGAGCTGTGGGAAGTAAGGAAAGAGAGGGAATAGAGTAGGGGGATTGGGAGTAAAGACTTTTTAAGGGAAAAAGTCTTTAGAAAACATAGGAAGGTGTAGCAGTAAGTGTATATGGGGTGGGAAAAACTACAGCACGCTTGAGCATCAGGGTGGAATGGGAAGAAAGATGCTCAAGTCGTGACGTAGTTTGTTGTTACGGATCAGTTAACATCGGGGACTAGAGAAGAGATGGACGTATGATTTAACTGAGCAACATCTGGCTTGATTCTGAATAAAGTAACATGGAGCTGGAACCTTCTTGGAGTTGTTGATAGTCCATCGTCCCTTCGCTGTACTGTTACAACAACTGGCAAGATCGAAGGGAACAGACCAAGAGGAAGACCGAGAGGAAATACCTGGATGGCTTGGCCACATGGCATGGACGAGACAGGAACACTGAGCTGATCCACGACACTGATGATCGAGTGAAATGGGGAGTCATGACCGCCCACGCTTTCCGGCATGGCACATGATTGATTGATTGATACACAACTATAACTAAAGCATCACAGTGTCCGGCTAAATCGGCCTCGTAGACAGAGGAGAGATGTGAGCACCGATGCCAGTCGGGGAAGGCGTACATTTTACTTAACAGCTAGCGGGTCATACAGCGACGAGTGGTTAGCGCAGTTTATCAGATGTATAATATTGTTGTTTGTCCATCAAGAATGATGATTCCACCAAGAATGGTGAAGACCATCCATTTCATCTAGTGGGTTGAAAGTATGGAGCCGTGAATTCTAAGTTGCTGATAAGGCCTATTTTGACTCGAAATGTTCCTTGACAATGTTGGCAAAGAATGCTTGACGTTACAGGAGGAGGATCTCCTGCAGTGGTTTTTCTGTCCAGAGTTTGCTTCACAGCTCTTGTAGTTCTGATTGCTTCACAAGTGACTGCACCCTTGCGTAATGATAACGCCACAAATGTAGATCTTTAGCAGCAGTCTCCCAGGTGTCATGATCAATTCCAAAATATTTCAGTGAGATTTTCAGAGTGTCTTTACATCGTGTCCTCTGGCCGCTTAGCGAACGTTTACCACAATGCAGCTCACCGTCGAAAATTCGTTTAGGGATCCTGTGATCTGGAATGCGAGTTACGTGACCATCCCAGTGAATCTGATTATTCATTAGTACAGTGTGGATACTGGGCATGGATGCTCTTTCTAGAATTTCAGTGTCTTGTCTTGTCATTTAATCTTCAATAGCTTCCTAAGGCAGACTGTGTGGGAGTGGTTTAATTTCCTAGCGTGTCGCTGATAAACAGTCCAGGTTTCACAAGCATATAGCAGTGTGGATAATACAACTGCTTTGTAGACTTTCAGCTTTATTTTCAGGCTTATTTCATTTCTGTCCCACACATTCTAGTACAGTTTGCCAAAGGCTGCGCTGGCCTTGGATATTCTTGTGGCAGCTTTTGACACAGTGCTGCCAAGATAGGTGAATTTGTTCACAACACTTAGTCTATAACCATTCACCTTGATATTCGGCATGGTGTGATTATTCCATGGAGCTGGCTAGTACCTAAATACAGTCTTCTCCAAGTTAATATTGAGCCCAAAGTTGGCACAGGCATATGAGAAAGCTCAAGCATTGTGTTGCATGTCTGCCTCTGAGTTGGCATATAGAGCACAATAATCAGCAAACTAGCAGCTTGGTGTCGCTGCTAGTTTTGGTTTTAGCTTTCAGCCTTCTGAGATTCAACAATTTTCCATCCACGCGGTAGATGATGTCTGTTTCAATATCATTGTTCTCGAAGACATTTGTCAGCATATCTGAAAACATGGGACTGAACAGTGTTGGTGCCAGGACACAGCCTTCACTCCATTGGTGACATGAAATGGCTGTCAGTTCACCATGCTCTTTAATCTTGCCTGCATACCATCATGAAATAGCCGCACTATTTGGACAAACTTTCGTGGACAGCCATATTTGCCATAATCTTCCACGGTACTTCTCTGCTGACTGTATCAAAGGCCTTGGTAAGGTCAATGAAAGTGAAGAACATTTCGGAGTTCTGTTCCTGGCATTTCTCTTGCAGCTGCCTTGCAGCGAAAATCATGTCAGAGGTGTCTCGTTCTTTTCTGAAGCCACATTGACTCTCGGGAAGAAGACCTTGATCAAGATGGACCATGGGGCGATTGAGAAGAATTCTGGCGAGTATCGTCCCTGCAGTTGAGATCAACGTGATGGCTCGGTGGTTGTCACGGGATTGGCGGTTTCCTTTACGTTTGTAAAGGTGGACTATTGACGCATACTTGAAATCTTGTGGTATGGTCTCGTTCACCGATGTGTTTGTAAAGACTTGGTGAAGCTGCTCTGTTAGGACCGGCCGACCTGCCTTGTATATCTCTACTGCGATGCAGTCAGGACCAGGTGCCTTACCTCTGGAAAGTTGCTGGATGGCTTTGTTTACTTCCATTATGGTTGGCAGGTCATCAAGTGTCTCATTAGTGGGAACTTGGGGAAGGCAGTTGATGGCTTCATCATCGAAGATGGAAGTTGAATTTAAGATGTTGCTGAAATGCTCTGCCCAGCGTGGAAGGATTTCTTTCTTATTGATGACCAATGTTCCCACATCTGCACTGAGGAGGGGAACTATGCCTGGTGATGTAGAACCATAGTCCGCTTTCAGTGAGTTATAGAAGTTTTTCATATCACGTCTGTCAGCAAAGCCTTGAATTTCATCAGTTTTGTTGCTCAGCCAAGAGTCCCGCGTGTGCCGAAGTTTCTTGGTTTCCTTCTAGCCATCATAGCTCTATTAGCTGGTGGATCTGTAGAGCGAGTGTGTCTTGCCCACTCCTGATAACCTCTATTGGAATCCCATCCTTATCTGGAGCCTTGCCAGATGCAAGTTCATTTATAGCACACATAATTTTCTGTTATGGTGGGAAGTGTGTCCAGGTGGTCACGAGTTGGTAGGGCCTCTATGGCGTTGAGGGCATCATTCGCTAGTTTGGTCTCACTTGAGTAAAGCTCCAAATAGTGCTCTACCAATCTATCCATCTGCGGCCATAAGGAATTGGCAGAGGGTGCGGAGAGCAACCAATTCAGTTGACACAGAATTGGAAGAGGCTGAAAGGTATAAAAAAGTAAAGGTGCAGGATTTTAAAATCCAGGCAGCTGAGGCAAAGAGGATTAAGTGGGAACAGTTTATCAATGAAGTCGGTGGGGATGTGACATTGGGAAAATGTTGGAGGCTGCACCGGAAGATGAAGAGACAGGTGATGCCTGGTATACTTGGCACCGTTTATGATGATAACAACCGACCTATGACAACTGACAAGGACAAAGGGGAGGCTTTTCTTGCGCGATTTTTAAAACAGACAGATCAGCAAGATAGGGCTATTAGAGATAACGTCAGAGAAGCCTTGTCACGGGTCACTAGGAAGGAGGACTGTGAGATTAAAGTGGAGGACATTAGACGGGTACTGAAGCGGGCTAAAGACACAGCGCTAGGTCCGGATGGGGTGAGGTACTCCCATTTGAGGAACATAAATGATGGGGACTTGGAGGAGATGGCTCTTTGTTTCAACCTGAGCATCAATACGGCAGAAATACCCCACGATTGGCTGCATAGCAACCTGGTCCCCCTCCCAAAGCCAGGTAAGGATCACTCCAGACTTAATGGATACCGAATCATAAACCTGCAAAACACGTATGGCAATTTCCTCGAAAAAAATAGTAGCACGCGGGCTCCAGCAACATTTGGAAAGTCGGAATCTGCTTCCCCAAGGACTCGGGAGTTACCGGACGGGAAAGAACACCTGTGCCAATGCTGCAACTTTTGCATTTGATGTCTACAAGGGCTTCCAGGATAAACAGGAGACAGTAGCGGTAGCTCTTGACCTGGAGGATGCCTATAACAGGGTTAGGTATGATCGGTTAATACACACACACTGTTGGACATGGAGGTCTGCCCTTGCCTTGTTAGATGGGTTGCGGCAGTCCTTTATGAGCGTAAGGTTGCACTGCGCATGGGTTCCTGGACTTCTGACCCCTGTACTATCACACCTGGGTTGCCGCAGGGATCTGCCTTGTTCCCGGTGCTCTTTAATGTCTACACCATCAAAATCGCAGCTATTGAGACATCAGGTGTGGGTAGAATCTTGACACTTGCAGATGATATGCTAGTGTACAGACAGGGCCAGTCTAGCGAAAGACTTACAGGTGGCGCTAGACAGGGTGGCGCAGGGGCCATTTTAAACCCAGACAAGGCATCGGTTGTGTGGTACACCTTGGATAACCGAATCGTCAAGGCAGACATCCCAGGTATTATGTTGAATGGGTGTTCTCTTAGTCGAGAGAGTAAGCTGAAGTACTAGGGTATCACCTTTGACAGGTGTTTGTCTTTTAAGGATCATGTGGTGGCTTTGATGGTGAAGGCTGGTAGTGTACTTAATGCATTGAGGGCTATGGCAGCAACCGGGGTAGATCAGAGGATGCTGTACAGGCTCTTTCAGCAGTTAATAATTTTTGTCATTGAGTATGGTTTGGGGCTGCTGACAGTATCAAAGAGCCAGCTTGAAAGGTTGGAGCGCATACAGAATGCTGCCATGCGTTAATCCTGGGGTGCACAAAGGACACACCAATTATATGCATGAGGCATATCCTGGCGCTACCAACAATGACGGATAGGCATAGGGTCCTTCAGGCCAAATGGTACCTGAGAGTTGCCGCAGACAGGGATCACCCGCTGCATGCAGCAATGGATATGGTAAAGGGTCATAGACTAAGACGAGGCAGGTCCTGGATGGCACAGGCAGAACTTTCTATAAGTCAGGTGTGTGATCTAGAGACCATCAATCGTGAAAGAGAGTGGGTTGAAGTTCCGGAAGACATGACGGACTGGCACAATGTAATAATAACACTGGGTCGTGAGTGCAGAGAATGGGCAGCGGGCCGCACTGAGTTTGAAGTGCAACAGCTGATCCAGAGCAACACATCAAGGTGACATAGTCATCTACACTGATGGGTCAGTGGTGAGAAACAGACGTAGTGGCTGGGGCTTTATTGCAAAGGCTAATGGACGAGTCTTGAAAAAGGAGAGTCTGGCATATGAGACTACGACCTCCAGCATGAGAATGGAGGTGGAGGCAGTAACAGCGGCATTCCGGTGGCTAGAGGAGACTACTGCAACACACGTTGTATTCATTACGGATTCAAAGAGTATGCTTAGCAAGGTGGAGAAAGGAATGTTTCGTGTGGAATGGCTCTCGTCGCTTCAGAGGTCACAGATCGTGAGAATTGTATGGATATTTTGCCCTGGCCATGCGGGTGTACGAGGGAATGAACAGGCTGATAGGCTAGCAGGGAATTCACCTCTTGGTGGAATTTTGCCTATGGACAAGGGGGAGGTGGTCGTGCGCTTGTGGGACCAGGTGGAGAAGGCGGAGGAACAGATTGAGAACCCATATGTGGAAAGAATGAGATTGCGGGGGGTCGGCACTGTTTCTGGAAGAATCTCAAAACTGAGAGGGAACACCAGGAGAACTTTTAATGAGATAGCGGTGGGTACGATTAGTAGTACGACTCTTTGCTGGCTGTTGAACGAGGGGACGGAGCACGTATGGGAATGTCCTGAGTGCAGTGATGTCGGTTCTTGACTCAACTCAACCTATCTGCTGTTTCTTATCAGTGATGATTTCTCCAGTTAAGGATTTCAGGGTGCACTTCTTTTGATCATTGGAACACAGGCTTTCTTTATTTCTGCATAAAATGCTTCTGATGTTGCCCTTATCACTTGCATTTTGAATGGACTCGCATAACTTGATCCAATAGTCATTTGCACACTTCCTGGCAGCCTTTTGTATGTCCTTCCTAGCTCGCTTCAACTCGCTGAGAATGTCACGCGTTGTTCTTTCCTTGTTTCTTAAGAGAGCTATCTTCTTTTTTATCAATCAAGGGGTGCGGTGTCTGGCTGTTTGCCGCAAACCAGTCCTGCCTCTTATGATCCACAGCCCCTTCCCCCTCCAATGTGTCTCTACCTTGTCGCGGTGAGGGTGCTTGCGTGTCCTAATTACCCCAAGATATGAGAGACACAACCTGAGGATAGCAGTCAAAAGGTCAGAAAGGTCACGAAGGCAGAAATTCTTGGTCCGGACGCATACTCAAAGGCTCTCAGCTGAGGGATATGGCTGAACACCTCTAAGCTATAAACCCTCGGATGTGAGAGCCGGGCCGATACTCAACTACTGCGACATGGAGGTGAGATGCCGAGCACGCTACATGCTTAGTTTAGTAGTTACCTGTTCAAAGGCTCTTAGCTGGGGAATATGAGGGATCCCCGGATGAGAAGGCCTGGCCATCACTCGCTCTCTGATGCATGGAGGTAGTGTGCCGAGCCGGCAGTACATGTAGCCTACCTCGTGAGCGATACTAAAGGAGGCAAAACAGTTCAGTCGCACGAAGCGGTTACGATGAAAGTCTGTATCTACGCACATAGAGTGAGCGTAGACAAAAGGTGGGAAAACGTCTCAAAACCACGAAATGGAAAGCTTGGCTAGTGAATCCATCACGTGGAAGATCGAAGCGAAAGCTTGATGAGTGGATGTCGTCCGCAGACTGTCCGTCCCTGGTTTGTGTGGAGAACGACCAGTGGCAAAACGAAATGCCCAATACATGGAAGTGAGGAATTAAAGTAGCCATGAGCAGGATGTGGTGATTCCTCGGGTGAGCCCAGTTTCAGAGCAATATGTACCGGCTCTGCAATTATGGAAGCCTCCTTGGATAGCGGAGAATGCCCATGGTCTGCCCCTGCCTTCCCTTGAGGACTGTCCATGATGTTTTTGACCGTTCTACCTTGGCCAGCTGAGATGTGAGTGACACCACACACAAAATGTATCCGGAAACCTCCAGGACCGTTAACCTCATCAAAAATGCCCGCCGAAGTCTGATGTGCAGGCCTAAGGGTGCGAAATTAAAACTGGCATAACGCTAAAACGTCCGAGTGAAGTGTCTTACGTGCCCGGAACAGCTCTGACTATCTAGTTTTCCAAATGTCCTTGTGACCGGAACAGCTCTGACTAGCTAGTTTTTTACATGTCCACCATGCCCGGAACAGCTCTGACTATCTAGTTTTCCGTATGCCCTTGTGTCCGGAACAGCTCTAACAATCTTGTTTTCCGGGCACAGCGACTAGCACATGTCCGAAACGAAAGCTCGCTGAGTGGATGTCTGCAATCCGACCGTCCCTGGTTTCTGCAGGGAGCGGCACGTAGCGAACGAACGGCCCAATACATTGAAGTGAGGAATTAAAGCAGCCACGAGCAGGACGTGACGATTCCCTCAGTGAGCTCAGCACCAGAGCGCTATGTGTCTGCTCTGCAAGTATGGAAGCCACCCTGGATGGCGGAAAATGCTATGGACTGTCAGTGCCTTCCCTTGAGGGTTGATCGTGAAGCATTCGACCGTTCTAACTTGACCAACTGGGACGTGGACGGCACCACAAAAGTGAGAGTCCCCCAGGAATGCTAACCTGGTCAAAAACGCACGCAAATGTCGGATGTTGGCCTAAGGCCTAAGGGTCTTGGCCCACAGTTGCATAACAATACACCGCAATTACATCTGGAAAAAAAACCCACTCCGGATGAACGAAGAAGAAGAAGAAGAAGAAGAAGAAGAAGAAGAACAAGAAGAAGAAGAAGACGAAGATCCACAGTGCCTTAAAGAGTTTTCTGGTTTAGTCAGCCTGTCATTGTTGTTACAATTTCCGACTGTACTTTCCAATAATGTAAAGAGTTTCCTATAAATTATAAAGAGTTTCCTTAAGTTTACCCCACTTTTCACTTGCTGTACAATTTTAATATGTATATCTTCAAGTTGCTGTAGGAACTCAAAGCACTTATCAGGATCGTGGGTGTTAATATTATTCCTGGGGCCAGACTTGTGTTTAGCTGTGAAGATTCTCTCTGGTCTCAGTCTAACCCTTGCAACAACCAAAGAATGATCCGTAACGCAATCATCACTGTGGTAACTTCGAGTTAATGATGTTTGGTTCAGATGTTGTTTCCATGTGATGAGGAAGTCCAGCTGATGCCAATGGCTGGATCTAGGATCTTTCCATGTGACCTTATGCAGCTCTTTTGTTTTAAAAAGAGTTTGCCCAATGCTCCAGCAACCGTTGCCCATTTTCATTCATGCGACCGATGTTGTATTTTCCAAGGCACACTGGCCATGAACTCGAGTCCTTGCCCATACGAGCATTGAAATCACCGAGCATATAAATGTAGTCGGATTTTGATCACAGAGTCTAACTCCTCATAGAACAAATCCTTCATATCCTCAGGGGGGAGTGAGTGTCGGTGCATATGCAGTGATAATGGTGGCAAAATCACAAGAGGTTGCCAAGTGCAGGGATAAGTATTTCATTACCTCCAGCTGGAATTTCAATCATTCCCAGTAGCGAATTCCTCACTGCAAATCCCACATGTTGCCTTTTTTCTGCCTGCTCCCTACCCTTCCAAAACAAGGTGTAATTGTTTTCCCTGAGTGACCCTTCCTCAGGGAGGTGAGTCTCCTGCAGACCAGCAATATGAGTGTTAAAAAGATTGAGTTTGGCATCAATCACAGCCGTATTTATCACATCATCAATATTCGTCATGTCAGTGGAAAATCCTGGACACATGGTTCTTACATTCCAGGGTGCAAGCCGCAGCTTGAGGTTTCTATTTTACTTTTTATTTGTACCTGGTGCATTGGTTTTACAGCCTGCAAATCAGATGTTGTCCTAGCCCCATGCACACATTGGAGCAGGCAGGCTGTGGTGGATCGGCACTCAATTGGCTGGGAGCTGCCCAGCTTGAGGCGGGCGGTAGCTGATCAGTGACACCTGTAGGTGTCTCCCACCATCAGAGGCAACCTGTGGTGCCCCATGTCTATGCCAGTTGACAAGGACTTGTAACCCGTAACTGCTACCTCTCGCTTTGATTCTGAGACCAGTTAAGACCAGGGATGGAGTTATACCTCTCCATATCACAAAGCCTGGGCTAAAATATAGAGACCATGTGTAGCCCTTGTAGCATCCATCTCTCAGCCTGCCTAGTTCACTCCAGAGGAAAGATAACAGCAATACATCTGAAAAAAGACAAGCTGCAGGATCAGCAGAACAATGCTCTAACTGTCTGCCTGTTGGAGCCTCGATCCTAGACCAGCTTCCACCTAAGGCTTAGGGCTTGGTTTGCCCTGCCACAAAATTTTGTCTTTAGGTTGCATTTCCTCGCACCAGGATAAGGCTTGTACCCTCACAATTGCGCTCTTCCGCCCGAAGCCGTTGGCACAATGTGAGGTGTCGGGTTTGGTAAGCACCGCCCAACATTCGGCGCTAACAGAAAGCAGGTAGTACCATCTGCTGTCTTTACAGTAGCTCAGTTATATCTGACTAAGACCTGACACAAAATGATTGAGTAAACAATATAAAATAGCACAAAGTAATGCAGCTTTACAGATTAGAATTACAAAAAAACACAGGACATTGCGGTGATAAAACTAAACAACAGTATACCAAACAGGCAATGATGTACATACCAAATGGAATCAGAAACGAGCAACCATATAAATGATGGACAGAGGGAATAACTGTCCATAGGAATCTTGATTTATGAAGCCCATAAAAAGGCACACTCCAACTTTTTATACTTCACCTCGATACCATAAGGTATAAGAAGAGCGAGATGACATGAGAATGATAAAATTGGACTGACAGATGGTAACATAACAGATACAGAAATATGCACATGATCAATAGAACTGACAAGGATTTTTTTCACACTGTTAATGTAATTAAATACACAAAAATGTTTGAAAGAGGATTCACATGTTATTAAATGTTATCATCAAATGTATTGTGTCACTGACTTATTATTTCTTATATACATCACTTAAGAACATAAACTTGAGTTAATTCATATACTTGTATATATTGCCACCTTGTTTATCAACTGGCACTGTGGCAAAGAGTTTATGAATGCAATTTGTAATCCCGCAGCATACTGCGGTCAAAACACAACTGTAGGTGATTTGGAAGCAACCCACCTTGCATTGGTTTCCATACAAAGGTATGCGTGCTGGTCATTCAGAAAGCAATGGCAAACTGCTGAATGTAAACTTGTCAAGAAACCACAAAAAGCCAAACAATTCTGGAGTTAACTGTGATGTCCTGTAAAGGGTATGCAACTAACTGTATCATAAGCCTAGTATAATTATCATTTTAATTGCTGTCATCATCATGCTATCATCTTTTCTTTAAACCACCTTTATTGCCATTATTATTATTATTTTTATCATCACTTCATTCTTCTCAATATGATTATCACCAATTGGTATTTATCATCATTATCATCACCATTATTGTCTTGATCATCATTTTAATCATCATCCTCTTTTTAACCTGATGATTCCCTCATTGTTTACTATAAAAATGAAAATAAAAGAGCCCATTCCATGACATGAGGTGTATTGGGGTATGGTGCTAGCCCCACATTTAGGCCAATCAAAGGCTGGTGTGGTCAATATCACACTGGCCAAACTTACTTCCCAGAAAATTTGCTGGCACCCCAGGACATTGAAGAATTCCCCATCATAAAGGGAATCAGTCACATGACCACTAGGCTAGATGACAAGATGCATAATAAAAATATAAAACAATTATAACACCTGTGTGTATTCTCTTATATTTCAGATTGTTAAATTGATTGACAGATGCACTACAATGATTACAGATATAAGGCATGTCATCTGTACGTGTTTTCATGCTTCATCATTAGGAATGTTGAGTAAAATGCCTCTCAGTCATCACATTTGTTAAGTTTCTCTCTTGTAAGTATTTTACTGTGTAACTTAAAAACACCAAATATAGTAACAGATCCACCACATTAATCACATTTGTAAAGTTTCTCTCTTATATGTATTCTATTATTTACCTTCAGAACACCAAATATAGTAACAGATCCACCACATTAATCACATTTGTAAAGTTTCTCTCTTATATGTATTCGATTATTTACCTTCAGAACACCAAATATAGTAATAGATCCACCACAGTCATCACATTCATAAAGTTTCTCTCTTGTATGTATTCTATTATTTACCTTCAGAACATCAAATATAGTAATAGATCCACCACAGTCATCACATTCATAAAGTTTCTCTCTTGTATGTATACTATTGTTTAACTTCAAAACACCAAATATAGTAATAGATCCACCACAATCATCACAATCATAAAGTTTCTCTATTGTATGTATACTATTGTTTAACTTCAAAACACCAAACATAGTAACAGATCCACCACAATCATCACATTTGTAAAGTTTCTCCATTTTATGTATTCTATTGTTTGACTTCAGAACACCAAATATAGTAACAGATCCACCACAGTCATCACATTCATAAAGTTTCTCTTTAATATGTATTCTATTGTTTAACTTCAGAACATCAAATCTAGTAAAAGATGCACCACAATCATCACATTTGTAAGGTCTCTCCTCTGTATGCATTCTCATGTGACATCTCATTCAAAGCTGAAGTAAAAGATGCACAATATTCATCAAACGTAACATGTTTTCTTACATATGTTCTTCTTCTGCTGTTCACTTGACATTTGTCTATATATCCAATGTTGTCTCTTGTATGGATTTCAATGTCTTTTTTATTAGTTAACTCAGCAGTCCATTGAGTTTATCTTCCACTGTTTCCATAGGCCAGAGGGTTTGCCTAGATATGGTGCATTTTGGGCATTCTTGGAGTATGTGATCTATTGTCTGTGGCGCCAGTCCCCATGTGCTCATGGCTGATTCACCAGTTCTCATTTATGTAATGTCATGTGGCTCTTCAGATTACCAGAGGTATAGAAAGATGCACCACAATCACTACACTTGTAATGTTTCTCTCCTATATGTATTAACATATGATGCTTCAGTCTGAAAATACTGGTATGAGATACACCACAATCATCACATTTGTAAAGTCTCTCTCCTGTATGTGATCTCTTGTGTATCTTCAGACCATAATATAAACTAAAAGATGCACCACAGTCATCACAATTGTGAAGTTTCTCTCCTGTATGCAATTTTTTGTGCTTCTTCAGACTATCAGAGTTAGAAAAAGATGCATTACATTCACTACACTTGTAAGATTTCTCTCCTGTATGCGTTCTTTGATGGCATTTCAGACTATCACTATGGCTAAAGAATGAACTACAAAAACCACATTTGTAAGGCTTCTCTCCTGTATGTGCTCTCTGATGACGTTTCAGACTAACAGGCAGACGAAAGGATGCACTACAAATACCACACCTGTAAGGTTTCTCTCCTATATGAAATAACATGTGATGCTTCAGACTGTTAGTGTTAGTGTAAGAAACACCACAATCATCACACTTGTAACGTTTCTCTTCTGTGTGTATTCTCTTGTGTTCCTTCAGACGATAAGGTAAATTAAAAGATGCACCACAATCATCACACTTGAAAGGTTTCTCTCCTGTATGAAATAGTTTGTGTTTTCTCAGATTACCATGAGTACTAAAAGAAGCCCCACAGTCATCACACTTGAAAGGTCTCTCTCCTGTGTGTATTCTCTTGTGGCACTTCAGACCCTCTGGTAGAGAAAAGCAAGCACCACAAACTTCACACCTGTAAGGTTTCTCTCTTGTATGTGTTTTCCTGTGACGTGACAGATGTCCTGACTCTGCAAAACAAGCACCACAATCAGCACACTTGTAAGGTTTCTCTCCTGTATGTGTTCTCATGTGAATTTTCAGACCACCAGCCAAAGTAAAAAATGCCGCACACAAAGTACATTTGAAAGGTTTTTCTTCTATGTGTGTTCTGATGTGCTGCTTCATAAAGCGAACTGAAGACAAAGACATACCGCAATCATCACACTTGTAACGCTGCCTAGTTCCTGTGTGTAATCTTTTGTGTGCTTTCAGGCCCCAAGCTGAAATAAAACATACACCACAATCATCACACTTGTGAGGTTTCTCTCCTGTATGTGTTTTCATGTGGTACTTCAGTGACTGGGCTGAAGAAAGTGATGTACCACAATCATCACAATTGTGAGGTTTCTCTCCTGTGTGTGTTCTTTTGTGTATCTTCAAGTGTTCAGCTCTAATAAAACATGCACCACAATCATCACACTTATAAGGTTTCTCCCTTGTGTGGGTTCTCTTATGTGAATTCAGATCGTGAACCCTCATAAAACATGCACCACAATCATCACACTTGTAAGGTTTCTCTCCTGTATGCTTTCTCATGTGATACTTTAGAGTGTCAACTGTAGAAGACAACGCACCACAGTCATCACACTTGTAAGGTTTCTCTCCTGTATGCTTTCTCATGTGATACTTTAGTTTGTAAACTGTAGAAAACAACGCACCACAATCATCACACTTGTACAATTTCTCTCTTGCATGTGTTCTCTTGTGGTTCTTCAGATTGTTAGCTTGAGTAAAAGATGCATCACAAACATCACATTTGTAAAGTTTCTCTTTTGTAAGTAATTTGTTGTGCATGTTTAAATTGTTGCAAGCACTGATAATTTATCTAAAATATTAGATTTATATGGGCTGTCTCCGCTTTGTAATGCTTGGGAACTACAGCTGATATCACCAACGAGATGATCAAGAAATTGCAGATATTTTTGAAAGGTTCACTAGTGTTTACAAACCATCTTGCAATTTCCAATTCTCTTTAACCTTATTCTCAATAATTAAATATAACATATTCTCCGAGATGTTAGTCAGGTCTTGGTCAGATATAACTGATCTCCTGTATGACAGTAGACACTTCTATATACTTTCTGTTAGCGTTGAATGTTGGGCGCCGCTCACCAAACCTGACACTCCACATGTGCCAATGGCTTCGGGCGGAGGAGCACAATTGGGAGGATACAAGTCTTATCCTTGCGCGAGAAAATGCAGCTAAAAGACTAAATATCGTGGCAAGGCAGACCAGGCCCTAAGCCTTGGTTGGCAGCTGGTCTAGGATCAAATCTCTCATAGGCGGACAGTTAGAGCATTGATTTGCTGATCTGGCAACTCCTGCAACTTGTCTTGCTCCAGATGTATTGGTGTTACCTTTCCTCTGGAATAAACTAGACAATGTCTATTGTTTGAGTGAATCCATGACTTTTCACCCGATACAACATATCTTATATTTCTTGTTTCACAAAGCTTAAAGTCTCTATATCTCTGTAGCTATGCACTATCTTCTCCATTTGTGGATGTTCTTGTAGAGTATGTGAGCGACAATTCTGAGAACTGACACATTTCTGAAAGACACAGACAGTAAATACATGTTAACCATCTCACAGATATAAAAAAGGTAAACACACAAAGGAGACTTGTCAATGCTGCCAGGCATTCTTGGTATATGGTGCTAGCCCCACACTGTTACAGACCAGCATGCACTTGACAGGTCATGTGATCAATATTATGTCAGCTGACTTTACTGCTGGCTCTGTGGTGAAGGCAGTTTTAGATATAAATCCTGCATACTGCATTCAAAACACATCTGTGGGAGATTTGGAAGCAGACAATGGATCCGAGTCTACGCAGATGGGTCAGTACAAAATGCTGTGCGAAATGGAAGAGTGGGAGTGTACATAGAATACCCAAATAATACTAGGAACACAGTCAGAGTACCGACAGGAAAGTACTGCAATAACTATGATGCTGAAATTGAGGCAATCAAGATAGCAACAGAGAAATTAAATACTAGCCATGGTACACAACCTGTGGTGATATTGACAGATGTAAAATCAGTACTCGAGGCGCTCCTGTCTGGGAAATTACCAGCATTAAGGACACTACTTTCTTAATTTACTTAGCAGTCAGCATAAGGTCACCATACAGTGGATACTATCTCACCGTGGAGTACCTGGAAACGAGAGAGCTGATCGATTAGCTAAGGAAGGAGCAAACGAAGAACAGACTGATGTGTCCATTAATACCACCAAAAGAAAAGAATGATCAAATCAGTCAGAAAGCCACCAAAACCTGCTCAAGATGACCACCATGTTATGAACAGACCAGAACAAGTGATTATTCTGCGCCTCAGAACAGGACACAATAGATTACGCAACCACATGTATACAACATTCAAGATTGGTGAATCAGCCATGTGCACATGTGAATTGGCGTCGCAGACAGCAGACCACAAACTCCAAGTTTTCCCAAAATACGACATATCTAGGAAAACTTTCTGGCCAAGAGAGATGACAGTGGAAGATAAACTCTATGGACCACTGAGTTAAATTCATACAAGTGATAATGTTCCAGTTATAGACATATTTCAAATGAACAAAAGAAGAAGAAGCAGAAGACAAAACCTGATTGACTGAATTTGATATTTCCTATAATTCTGCAACAAGTAGGTACAAATATCGACGTGGTCAAAAAGATTAAACTTCTGGTGCACTGATAGTGGTGGTGGGGTGTGTGTGCGTGCACGCGCGCAACTCCTACACTACACCAGTATTAAATTGAACTTAAACGATTTCTCATTCAGAAAGCAGTGACAAACTACTGAATGTACAATTTCTCAGAACAGTGGTTCTCAACAGGTGGGGAATCCCCCCCCCCCCAGGGGAGAATTTTAGGGTTTCCAGGGGGAATTAAGATTATTTCAAGATCTCATTAATATAGGAACCAGTTTCTTGATATTGTTTTTCCCTCTAAATTTTGCAGTTCTGTACTTCTCACCCTAATGAAATTTGTTTTATAACGTAAGTAGACCCGCAAATAACATTTTATGTAGATGTCTAGACTTGTTCTAGTATGTGTTATTAAATTTAGCTTCCATTTTTATGTTGAGTTGAGTTGAGTTAAGAACCGACATCACTGCACTCAGGACATTCCCATACGTGCTCAGTCCCCTCATTCAACAGCTAGCGAAGAGTTCCATTTTTATGTATGCTGTGTAAGGGTGGGGATAGGGAATTTATAGGGAGGGGATTCGAAAAGAGGGGGGGGGGGGGGAATGACGTTCTGAACATATGGTAAAGGGAGGCATGGGTCAAAAAAGGTTGAGAACCACTGGCTTAGAACATCACCCTGGGGTTGATTGCAACTTTCTGCAAAGGATATACAACATATTTAAGGTACTCTTTGATACTTGTTTACAGTAGTGTTGACACTTCAGTGCCAAGGATATACAACATATTTAAGGTACTCTTTGACACCTGCTTACAGTAGTGTTGACACTTCAGTGCCAAGGACATACAACATATTTAAGGTACTCTTTGATACTTGTTTTTCAGTAGTTCAGTGCCAAGGCAGCTTGCAGCATGCTCGCTCAGTCTTGCAGCTATGGATGTGACACCAGTGGGCGTGTCAAAATATGGCTTTTCCAATGTGGCAACCAAGTCTTTTTCTGAATGCTCTTTATGAATATTCTGATATTTTTTTGTTAAAACACTGGAAAATATTGGTTTCATAGAGTTGACAAAATAAAATCAAACAGACCTTATTCAAGTCTCTAGATTACATTATATAGCGACATATTTTTTGTGAATTAATTATCTGTACAGCTTAAGTGACTGAGGGGTAGAGTCTTCTCCCTCTCAATTATTCATTATTGAGTCAATAACTTAATAATATTAATAAGTTGAGCAGTCACTTAATTCACACACAAAATTAATACAGGGTTGCCAGACATCCTAGTTTTCCAGGACAGTCCTGGTTATTAAGTAAATAAATCAGTATCCTCAAAAAAATTTCAGGATGCCTATTTTTCCCAGTTTTTATTGTGGTGCAGTTATCAATGTTGGTCTGTTGTGGGTGAAGTGAATTATGGTATAGTGTGTTATTTGTATACCAATTGCTACGTTTTAATTACGGTATTGCTATCCTATTAACTATTAAGGGGTTTCAAAATGCTGAAGAGAAAGTGTTCATTCCATGATTCTGTTATTCTTCTTATCTTGCGCATAAGAGAATGTTCCGATTTCTCAGTTACAACAAACATCTTGCAGCAACCCTGTTCGGATTCACTTAAAGTTATACTATAACTTTTATTATTATTATTATTTGAATAGTTTTATTGATAAACAAACAGCCAAATCAATTTCAATTAATGGTTACTGGTGTATTTCAGACAGAGTTATTATTGTCCCATTGAAAGGCAAGCCAACAGATATAAATATTGTACAAGTATACACACCAACAACAAGCAGCAGTGATGAAGAAATACAACATTTTTACGATGAAGTAAACATGGCAATGTCTCAAATTAAATCACAAGATATAAAAATAATACTAGGTGATTTTAATGCAAAAGTAAGAAAAGGAAAAATGGCGAATGTAGTGGAGAATTATAGTTTAAGTACAAAAAATGAACAAGGAGAACAACTAATAGAATGGGCAAATATCAATTATATGATAATTGGAAACACCTGGTTTAAACACCATAAAAGACGACTTTACACATGGAAAAGCCCTGATAGGAAAATGCTCAACTAAATTGACTACATACTTATTAATAAAAGGTTCCGAAATGTGTTAATTAATGCAAAGACAATGCCGGGTGCTGACTGTAATAGTGATCATGTACCACTATGTGGTATAATAAAAGTAAGACTGCCAAAAACTGCCAATATAGTATCTTGCGGTGTCGGGCAGGGGGGTCTTTGAGCCTGAGGAATTCAGGCCACCTGGCTAGTGCAGTCGCCACGAACTGTGTAGGATTGGATTTTCTTTTTGCCCCCAAAAGAAAAAAAAATCCCACACCTTACAGAGGATTCGAACCCGGGTCTCCTGGAGAAGAATCTGGCATTCTAGCCACTCGGCCAGCCACTCCTCAAAGTAAGACTGAATAGAAGAAAAAAGTGGTTAGGAACAAGAAACTTAATAAAGAGGTTTTTAAGGTAGATAAAGAAATTCAAGAACAATACAGAGTGATTGTGAAAAACAGGTATAATGCAATAGCTAACACAGAATATAAACGAACAATTGGGAAATGTTAAGGGAGTCCATTAATCAAATGAGCAAAGAAATATTACCAGAGAGAAACCAAAAGGGTAAGAAATATGTGACTGAAGAAATATTAAAGTTGATGGCCAAAAGAAACCACTGTAAAAATGATATTTTTTAAAATGATAAGCATGTATATAAAAATGTTTAGCATATCCTTTACAGGACATCACTGTCAACATCAGCATCTTTCAGCTGATTGTTGATTTCTTGGCAAGATTATGCTCAGTAGTTTGCCATTGCATTCTGAGCGGCTGGCTCCATACTCTCATAAGTCACTGGCATGACTCGAACAGCTTCCAAATTCTCATGCGTTCACATCAACCATGAGAGTATTCGGGGTTACGAAGAAAGCTGCTAACCCCTCGGCCAGGATGACCAGCATAAGCATGTATATAATGAGATAAATAAAGAAATAAGAAATAATTGTGTGAAGGCAAAAGAAAGTTGGTTAAATGAACAGTGCAAGAAAATTGAATTAAATTCTATTAAAGATACAAAAAATATGCACAAACAAATCAGTGAGATTACAGGAAGAAAAATAAGAATAAATACAGGTTGTTTAAAATTAAAAACAGGATATATAATATTGGAGGAAGATGCTATAATGAAGAGGTGGAATGAGTATAAAAGAGACATTATGATGAAGAAAGGGCAGAATTAACAGAAGAAAGTACCTTAGAAGGTCCACCTATTCTAAAAGAAGAAGTTGATGATGCTATCAAGCATATGAAGAAAGGAAAATCAGCTGGGCCAGATCGAAATCACAATAGAAGAATTAGAAGTAATGGGAGAATTTGAAGTAGATATATTAACCAAAATATTGAATGATATTTATAGCAGTGGATATATACCAAGCGATATGTTGAAATCTGTAATTATAGCTATACCAAAAAAAGATCAGAAGCAATTGAATGCGAAGATTTGTGTACGATTAACTTCATAAATCATTTCACTAAGCTTCTACTCACAATTATAATGAGAAGAACAAGGAAGGAAATAAAAATGGAAATTGGTGAAGAACTGTATGGATTTGTGGAAGGAAAAAGTACAAACAATGCAATATACACATTAAGAACACTATTAGAAAGATCAGTAGAGACAAAGAAAGACATATATTTGTGCTTCATAGATTATACTAAGGCCTTTGATAAAGTAAACAATGATGAACTGATTAAAATGTTGGAAGATATTAACATTGATGGGAAAGATCTCAGTATAATTTTTAAAAAAAATATTTAATGGAACCAAACAGCAGCAATTAAAATAGGAAATAAAGAAGGAAATTATGAACACATAAAGTTGGGAGTAAGGCAGGGATGTGTTTTGTCACCGGATCTCTTCTCCCTCTATAGCGAAGTAATAATGAGAGAGATCAAAGAAAAACCAGGAATAATATTTGGAGGTTATAGTATAAATAATGCTATGAAGATGACACAGTATTGATAGCGGATAATGCAACAGATCTACAACAATTGTTGGACATTGTAGTAACAGAGAGTGCAAAGAAAGGACTCTCCTTGAATATCAAGAAAACAGTAACAATAGTATTATCAAAGAAACAGGTGACATCCAAATGTGAAATAGATATAGAAAGGGAAAATTCTTCACCAAGTGGATAGTTTTAAATATCTAGGGACATTTATAACATCAGATGGAAGATGCACAACAGAGATCAACAGCAGAATAGGGCAAGCAAAGGCTGCATTTAAGAAAATGAAGAATATCTTATGCAATAAGTCGCTACCATTGAATGTGAAAAAGAGAGTACTGAACAGCTATATAGAACTTGGTTTGCTGTATGGCTGTGAATCTTTGAATATAAATGAACAAATTAGGAAGAGATTGGAAGCAAGAGCGATGTGGTTCCTTAGACGAATGTTGTGAATTCCTTGGACTGCCAAAGTAACTAACAACGAATGCCTTAAAGAGGCTAACGAAACTAGAACATAATATACAACAATAAGAAAGAGACAAACAGCTTTTTTTGGTCATGTGATGAGAAGAGAGGCGCTGGAGAACATCGTGACAACTGGAAAGATCGAGGGGAAGAAAGGCAGAGGCAGACCACGAGAAATGATGCTGGATGGATTGCGACGGTGGCATGGAGGAATATCAATGGCAGAGTTGATCCAGAAAACCAAAGACTGAGATCTGTGGAGAGTCATGAACGCCTACACCAGTCGGCATGGCACTTGATGATGATGATGATGATGAATAGTTTTACGATCTATTTTAAACAATCAATCATGTGCCATGCCGGAAAGCGTGGGCGGTCATGACTCGCCATTTCACTCGATCACCAGAGTCATGGATCCACTCAGTGTTCCTGTCTTGACCATGCCATGAGGCTAAGCCATCCAGGTAATTACTTCTCAGTCTTCCCCTTGGTCTGTTCCCTTCGATCTTGCCAGTTGTCACCAAGTTCTCCAATTTATTTCTTCTCATAACATGTCCAAAAACTCTGACTAATTTCTCTAATCAATTTACAATTTTCATTTGTCTCCTGTAGTACTTGGTCACTGGTTTTTCTGTCTGTCCATGGAATTCTTTGCATTCTCCTCAGAAACCACATTTCTGCAGCTTTAGATGTTTTTTAGCTTGACTGCTCATTGTCCAAGTTTCACATCCATACAAAGAAACAGGCTCTATGTAGCACCTCAACTCTTTTTCTCCTTTCGATTGACATCATTTTATCGGTCAGTATGTCCCTCATCTTGCTAAAGACCCCTTTGTAAAACAAATGATTTTAATACATATACAGTACCATTAATTTCTTTTTCTTTTCTCCTTAGATTTAAAGTTAAAGTTCACAATTAATAATTTAAAACTTCATGTTATTTAACAGCATTTTATTCCTATTTAGTAATCTTCCCCCCCCCCCCATTTCTTTTCAGGTCCTTGCCAGGATCATCTATTTGATTGTAAATGATGATAAGCTGATGCTATCTTGACTATCTGATGTCATTGTTGATTACATGTCTGGAGTATAAGCATAGGATAGATAATGAGTATGAGTTAGCTGCCGTGAAGACAGAAGAGAACTTGAATGCCAAGACAGGTCAGTCGCCAACAGAGGTAGTATGTCTCTAATTATGGACATGTTTCTACGGTGAGTTGAGTTTACCTTTATAGTTTTAAGATATATATATATATTATACTGTAAAACAAACGTTTTTAATACATAATGATTATCAGCATCTTTAATTTCTTTTTGTAGCATGTCCCATTGTGCCATTACCTGAAGTACAAACAAAAGTCATGTACAGACAGAGTCATCCCGCCATTGAAAATCTTGTCCCGGAAGATGCTATCTAATTTACCATGCATTCTTTCGACGTCATTCATACATTCAAATCTCACGTGACAAGAATACACGTCATCCTGGGTTTTCCAGGAAAGGTTGGTCTAATATTCCGTGCACGGCGATTGATTGAAATCATGGTGAACTTTTACATAAATAAAGAATATATTTTATACTTACCGTAATTAATTTTTTTTGCATATATAATAGATATACGTAAATTTTAGATGGATTTTCAAATTCCCCATCCAAATTTACATACATTTGGAAAGTTTCATCTCAATATATGCTTTATTTGTGGATGAAAACAAACTTTTCTGCGAGGATGTGTTTTAGTTCTTTGAGCATATCGATCGGGCCGTCATGTACACTTTGTAACATTATTCTGGCGCTTATAATAGACATACATAAATTTTGGATGGATTTTAAAATTCTCCATCCAAATTTACATACATTTGGAAAGTTTCATCGCAGTATATGTTTTATTTATGGATGAAAAAGAACACTTTCGGGGAAGCGCGCCTTTGTGAATGGGTAAATGAATGGCCATGTGCCATGGTGATTGCGCATATCGATTGAATTTCACTTTTCAACACTCAAAACGTGTAATTTGACCTACTAAAGTTAAAGAGAACACAAGTTTAAAGATTATTAATAATTTATTTGTATACATGTACTATCTTTTAATCATTTAACATGACGGAACATATTTTTGAAGTCAGTTTTCATAATCCGCCTATGACCCGTTGGTTGAGACAGACCTCGCACGCGGAGAAAAATGAAAACGGCACACTGAACCGTAAATAATTTTTTTCTTGCGCTTACAATAAAAAACCATCAATTGTAGATGGATCTTCGAATTCTGCATCAGATTTTTCAGAAATTTGGAAAGTTTCATCGCTAACTAGCTTTAATTGTAGTTGAAAAACAGGTGAAAATGTTACGATCATGAAACCCAAAATGGCGGTTTGACTATATCAATATCTTTATGGAACAATCATTGTGTCCTCGCTAGTGTAGTCGTAAGCATTCCATCTGTCACATGGGAGACTGGGGTTCTATTCCCAGCTGGGCACTTTTTTTTTGTTTTTTTTTAAATTTTTCACAAAATTATTAGGTGATATAATAGAAACTATTAAACATTACGAACTAAAATATTATATAGAACTAAGAAACTGGAAGTTTGTGAATAAAGTGTGCTCTATGGATCTGTGCAAGCTGCCGACTGCCAGGGAGCGCATCCCACAGAGGCAACGGATTGATCGCGTATCGGAATTGATGAATCCAATAGATGTCTTTGGTTAATGTGAATTTTAATTGCCATATAAAATATTGCCCCTGAATCAGCAAAGTTTCATCGCTAAACTTGCTCAAATTGTGGTTGAAAAACAGATTTTCTGCGAAGATGTGACTTTGTGAATTGGAAACCCACGGGTCATGACGGCCACCGCATATAGATTGAGCTACACTACACTTTTCAACACATAAAACGTGCGATTTAACCTACTAAAGTTAAAGAGAACACAAGTTTAAAGATTATTAATAATTTATTTGTAAACTTGTACTATTTTGTAATCATTTAACATGACGGAACATATTTTTGAAGTCAGTTTTCATATGACCGTTTGAGACAATCTCGCACGCACACCCGCTGGTGAAGGTAATCGGACACACTGGAGAGCTCCACTTACGGCCATTTACGGGTGAATAGCATGAGAAATCGCAAAGTGACATACAGGCATCATTGAGGTACCATTACTAATTAGTCACATTAGATTTTGAATTTCAAAGCCTATCTAATCTTATCTAGTATCTACTGTCGCGGTCTCATTTCATTTGTAAATACTCAAAATTAAAATGATAGGGCTCGCTACTTTTTGTTTTGATATTTTCTCCTCATATTTAAAGTTCACATTTTACTTACTGCCGTGAATTCCATAGTCAGGCTACATGTGGTCAAAGCAAAAGCGCCAGAATCTTTCTTCACAATGACAGCATCACCCTGTAAATCTGTAAAGAATTCTCGAAAATCAACGCCTCTTACCTCCGCCTCTGCAGCAGCCGGAAGTTCTGGTCTGTATTTCCTGTCTATTTGGATGCGAACTGAAAAAGACGTACAGAAATCTGAAATAAATGGAGAGAACCGTTGAGGCCACTAAGACAATTACACAAATAGACACACATGGTATTATTTGCCGCTCACAGAAGGAGAAGAAGGAAATAGAGACTTGAAGACGCACTAGACAACATAAAATTTGAAAGCTATAGTTTCATAAGTTACCGACCGGGATCGAACCTGTCGCCTCCAAATGACGACGGCGCCTCGCTGCAGCAAAAAGTGTACTTCGACGTACGACCAAGTACACTTCGCACGTGTCTATTTTAATTTATTTGTGTAGAAATCTGAAATACACGATTAATAATTTGTAACTTCTTCATGTTATTTTACAGAAGTTTATTAATTTTCTTTTTAATCTTTTTGTTTTTCAGGTTCTTGTCAGAATTGTATATTTTATTTCATTGCAACTAATGTCAACTTACTAAACTATCGTTGATTCTAGAAACTCTACCACAAACTCATTATGTAGTGACTATTATTATATTACAGTATTACTACCATCAACTATCAGGACCGTGAATCTTATTGAAAGCCTACATGTATATGTAAGATTGGACAGAGTTACCAAATGCACGCTAAAGAAAGAAAATTTTGATAATTTACAAACAAAACTATAAATTCTCTTACCATTTGCCGAAAACAATAAAGAGAAATTTAATTTTTAAAATTTGTGAAATGTTATTGTTGAATTTTTTTTTTTTTTTGTTCCATTCAACTATAATAATTAATATAATTACTTATTGCATGAAATATTTTTCCATTTCTGAAATACACTTGTTGTTTGCGTAGGGGACAGCCGATCTCCAGTAGGTTGGGAAATTTGCCCAGTCAGCAGAAAACCGGTTGAGCTGTAATCAAAGAGAATGTTAGTGTTAAGTTGTATGCGACATTGAAAGTTAGAAGATGTGGTAGATGGTATTCAAGGGGTCAGTAAGGCATACGTAGTTTTAAGAAAGGCCATCTTCATAATAAACACTGTTGGTTGGTTGGAGACTTGATGCTATTACGGATGTGAAATTACAACTTACATCATCACCATCAAGTTCCCTGCCAGCTGGCGTAGGCGTATATGGTTCTCCACAGATCTCGGTCTTTGGTTTTCTGGATCAACTCTGCTGCTGATATTCCTCCATGCCACCGTCTCAATCCACCCAACATCATTTCTCTTGGTCTGCCTCTGTCTCTCTTCCCCTTGATCTTTCCAGTTGTCATGATGTTCTTCAATGCCTCTCTTCTCATCACAAGACTGAAGAAAGATGTTTGCCTCTTTCTTATTGTTGTATATAATGTTCTAGTTTCATTTGTCTGTTTCAGGTAGTCGTTGTTAGTTACTCTGGCAGTCCAAGGAATTCGCAACATTCATCTCAGGAACTACATGTCTGTTGCTTCTAATCTCTTCTTAATTTGTTCATTTACATTCCAAGATTCACAGCCATACAGCAAAACTGGTTCTACATAGCATTTCAGCACTCTCTTTCTTACATTCAGCGATAGTGACTTATTGCATAAGGTACTCTTCATTTTCTGAAATGCGGTTTTTTTGCTTGCCCTATTCTGCTCTTAATCTCTGTTGTACATATTCCATCTGATGTTATAAATGCCCCTAAATATCTAAAATTATCAGCTTGGTTAAGAAAAATATTCAGCTTGGTTAAGAATTTGTCCTTCTATTTCTATGTCACATTTTGGTGTCACCATTTTCTTAGATATCACCATTGTTACTGTTTTCATGATATTCAAAGAGAGTCCTTTCCTTGCACTCTCTGTTACTACAGTGTCGAACAATTGTTGTAGGTCTGTTGATTTATCCGCCACCAATACTGTGTCATCTGCATAGCGTATATTATAACCTCCAACTAGTATTCCTGGCATCTCTTTGATCTCTCTCATTATTACTTCGCTATATAGGGAGAAGAGATCTGGTGACAAGACACACCCTTGTCTTACTCCTAGCTTTATCTGTTCATAACTACCCTCTTTATTTCCCATTTTAATTGCTGCTACTTGGTTCCAGTAAACAATCTTTATTATTCTTAAATCTTTCCCATCAATGTTGATATCTTCCAACATTTTAATCAGTTCATCATGTTTTACTTTATCAAATACCTTAGTATAATCTATGAAGCACAAACATATGTCTTTCTGCTTCTCTATTTACCTTTCTATTAGTGTCCGTAATGTATATATTGCATTGTTTGTGCCCTTTCCCTCCACAAAACCATATTGTGCTTCACTAATTTCCATCTTTATTTTTTCTTCTTTCTGGTTCTTTTCATTATGATTCTGAGTAGAAGCTTAGTGATATGGTTTATGAGGTTAATTGTACGAAAATCTTCACATTCAATTGCTCCTGGCCTTTTTGGTATAGCTATAAACACAGATTTCAGCATATCACTGGGTAAATATCCACTGCTGTAAATATCATTCAACATTTTGGTTAATATATTTACTGCAAATTCTCCCAATTTTTCTAATTCTTCTATTGTGATTTCATCTGGCCCACGGATTTCCTTTCTTCATATGTTTCATAGAATCAGCGACTTCTTCTTTCAGAATGGTTTGACCTTCTAAATTACTTTATTCTGTTAAATCCTCCCTTCCTCCATCATATAATTCTCTTATTTACTCATTCCACCTCTTCATTATAGCACCTTCTTCCAATAAAATCTTTCCTGTTTTTTTTCTTCTTTATTTCAAACACCCTGTATTTATTCTTATTTTTCTTCCCGTGAGCTCAATGATTTTTCCGTGCATATTTTTTTTATATCTTTAATGGCATTTAATTCAATTTTTTTTTTTTTTTTTGTACTGCTCGTTTAACCAACAATACTTTTGCCCTCCCACATTTATCTTTTATTTCTTTATTTATCTTAGCGTATTCTTGTTTACCATTTTTACTCTGTTGTCTTTTGTCCATCAGCATTAAGATTTCTTCATTCATTCATTTTTCTTAGTTATATCTTATATATAAAAGGCAATGTGTGTGGATGTGTATGTCTGTATGTATGTCCTTTATGCGTTCGCGAACGGCCCATCCGATTGAGATGAAATTTTCTACACGCCTTCCTCTCATTCCAGCGCTGCCAACTGTCATATTTTTGTTTCTTCTTCTTCCTCCTCCTCCCTCCTCCCCCTCCCTAAATGCGTACGTAAATATATGATGATGATGATGAAAGAATCCCCGAACCAAAACGCTTGAAAAGCGAAGATAATGACGTGACTACACAGAATCGTCACACGGCAATCATCATCATCATCAAGTGCCGTGCCGGCTGGCATAGGCATTCATGGTTCTCCATAGATCTCAGTCTTTGGTTTTCTGGATCAACTCTGCTGCTGATATATATGCCACAATTCATCTTTTTATGTGTAAGGAAGTTATCTACAGTCGTGTAGAAGGGAAGAACAATCAATGGAAGGACCGAAATCACATAACCTAGACGAGTATGAATTCGGAATGGCGAACTCCCTCCTCCTCTCTTCTCCTCCTCCCTCTACCTCCTCCCCTCCTCCTCCCTCCTCCTCCCTCCTCCTCCCTCTACCTCCTCCCTCTACCTCCTCCCTCCTCCTTCTCCCTCTTCCTTCTCCCTCTTCCTCTCCCCTCCTCCATCCTCCTCCCTCCGCCTCCTCCCCCTCCTCCCTCTTATTCCCTCCTCCTCCCTCTCCCTCCTCATCCCTCCTCCTCCTGCCTCCCTCCTCCTCCTGCCTCCTTCTCCTTCATCATCCTCCCTCCTCCTCCCTCCTTCTTCTCCCTTCTTCTCCCTCTTTCCTCTTTCTCCTCCTCCTACCTCCTCCCTCTACCTCCTCCTCCTCCCTTTCCTTTCTCCTCCTCCTCCCTCTACCTCGTCCTCCCTCTACCTCCTTCCTCCACCCTCCTCCTCCTCCCTCCTCCTCATCTTCCACCTCCCTTTCCTTCCTCCCCTCCTCATTCTCCCTCCTCCTCTCCCTCCTCCCTCCTCCTCCTTCCTTCTTCTCCACCCTCCTCCCTCCTCCTCCTTCCTTCTTCTCCACCCTCCTCCTCCTCCCTCCTCTTCCTCTTCCACCTCCCTTTCCTCCTCCCTCTACCTCCTCCCTCTATCTCCTTCCTCCTCCTCTCCACTCCTTCCTCCTACCCTCTTCCTCTTCCTCCTCCTACCCTCTTATCTACAGTCGTGTAGAAGGGAAGAACAATCAATGGAAGGACCGAAATCACAGAACCTAGACGAGTATGAATTTGGAATGGCGAACTCCCTCCTCCTCTCTTCTCCTCCTCCCTCTACCTTCTCCCCTCCTCCTCCCTCTACCTCCTTCATCCACCCTCCTTCTCTTCCTCCTCCCTCTACCTCCTCCTTCTCCCTCTTCCTTCTCCCTCTGGGAGAACAGGAAGCTTACTGCCAAAACAAAAGTCCTTGTCTATCAAGCCTGTGTCCTTAGTACTCTTCTTTATGGCAGTGAAACCTGGACAACTTACACCAAGTGAAACATTTAAACAGCATTTATATGCGGTGTCTGCGAAGAATTCTTGGTCTTAAGTGGCAAGACAAAATCACAAATACTGAAGTATTGAAAAGATCAGGTTGTGTGATGGATTATTCCATGCTCAGTCTTCGTAGACTTAGACGGATAGGACATCATAGGAGGATGGATGATGGTAGAATACCAAAGGACATCTTTTTTGGTGAATTACAGATGGGTAAGAGATCTTAGGGTCAGCCTCTACTACGATACAAAGATGTGTGTAAGCGGGACATGATTGATACAGGCATTGATAATGCACATTGGGAGCAAGTCGCCGCTGAACGTGTTGCATGGAGGGCAAACATCAGAAATGGAATAAAGACAAAGGAGAAAATTATTGCAGATAAATCACACACCGAGCGTGTGAGACATATGATGGTGGAAATGACCACATGTTCACATGCACCCACTGTGAACGGATATTTACAGCGCAAATTGGCCTTATCAGTCACATGCGCTACCGCCATGGGTAAAAGTTATGATGCCTTTTTAAAGCACAAACTATCGTCTGTCAAGACGGCAAGGTGCCAATGAGTCAATATGGCTGTGTATTTTCTTATCAGGACTTTTTCACGTATATAGTCGTATTTTATGGTGTTTACACCATGTGTTTCCAATTATCATATCATTGATATTTGCCCATTCTATTAGCTTTCCCCCTCTTTCATGTCTTGTACCTAAACCATAATTCCCCACTATATCCTATATTCTCATCTTTCCTACTTTTGCATTAACATCTCCAAGTTTAAACATGTGTAATGCTGAGAGATGGAACAAAGGAAGCTTAGTGTAGCGGACATTGTGGTATGGAAAGTTGAAGATGTCAGCCACGGGAAATGGCCCCATGGTAACGAATACTTAGATGGTATCGAAAATATCCCAGGTGGGGCCACAGACTGCCTTGTCATAAATGTTATCGCTGTTTCATTAGAGCTCATGTACAACGAAAGTTTTGAGTTCGTGGTATTGTGACATGGAAAAGCTGTGAAGCTATCTATGAAAGACAGAGCAACTTTGTGGTAAAGGAAACACCAAGAGTGTCCTGAGATGCTTGATACATCTGTATAAGTGCTTCTGTAGCAGATACTTTGGAATAGTAAGTTGAAGCTTTCGGTAATGGAAAAGGGGAAAGTGCTGACGTTGATGCTTATGTAGTGTGAAATGCCTTTTCAGATAAAAGTTCAAGACACTACTCACATAACTACAGAAGCTAGTTTTTTTTTTTTTTTTTTCAAATGTGGGTAACACATTTTTTCTAAATTTGGTCGACCTATTTCTTACTTTGCCCTATCTAATTCTTAGTTTTGCCAACATATTTTCCTACTTTTTATAAACTTGGTTGAAATATTTTGTCAAAGAGCCACATGTAGGTAGATAGAGAAGAGAGGAGAGAACTCAGGAATAGGACTAAGAGAAGATAGAGATAACATCCCTATCTAAGAAATAAGGAATAGAAGGGACAGAAGCAGTAGGGAGAATATGAACAGTTCTCCGACTGAACACACACGTGTCATAGAAGAGGACACGGTGGGACATGATCAGGAGTTACCCAGGTTAGAGTGGGGAAACCATTACCACGAGGAGTATCCATTAATAGTGGTAACTCTAGAAGAGTAACCGATTGACAAGCCACTAAACGAGTGCTAGATCACCAAGCACGTAAACCTGCTGGCGCACGCAGGGTCACCGGCTCATGGCTGGACACGCCACGAAAGTCAACCAGACGGGGACATGACAGCGTAGAAGACAGATCGTAGTATTCGCTCTGAATATTGTGTTGTTTAGAGGACAGTAGAAATAGTGGTGACTTAGACTTAGAGTAATCCAGTAGATCTTACCATAGATAACGTCATAACGTAATATTGTTATGATGTATATGATATATGTGGTTATCAGCTCTCGGAGCTATTGTGTAACAAGTCCAGAATAAATTTGTTTCCTTTTGTACAGCGTACGAGTTATCATTCGTGTGGTGCAAAAGAAGAATCCATGTGTGCCTGTCAAAGCTAGGTTGCTGACAGGCAGGATTATAACTGGTGTCAGATGGTATGGCTTGAACTACTTTCAAGCAACTATTTAAACCATCAACCCACATAAATAGAATATTATAGATTTATTATTTTGAGGATTATGTTAGGACTAGGAGTATATTTGTGTTATATTTATTCTAAATTTGAAATAAGTATGAACGTGTAAAATTGTGAGTTAACCAACCCGCCAGTATGCTGTTATTATCGATTATTGGGGTCCGAAAATTGACCTGAGAAAATGACACACTGCGCTCACATTGAAATGTTTTGAAAACATCGTTTATTTTGTGCATTGATATTCCTTGATTTATAATTTACTCGGTAAGAGTTCCCACAAGAATTATGGTGGGATTATTTTGTTTATTCTAATTATTTTATGTATTTTGATGATTATTTTTGAAGACCTTATATTTTTGTTGTGATTATTTAGCGAAATTACCCACGAAATAGTACAATGTCAGAAGTACAGTTAGTGCAAGGAAAACTAGACTAGTTTACAGATTACGATCAAGAAAGATAGCTCAGTCAGAGACAGCAGAAAGCGAAGACAAGACGACATTTGACAATTCATTGACGATTCATTCATTCAATCAAAACATTCATATCATTCAAATCAATCATATCACATTTGCGTTTTTCATACCGTAAAGATTGGGGGACGTAAGTTATTTACTATCTTGTATTTTGTAACACATGCCATGTATTAATTGTTGCTGCTCTACGGAACAGAAACATCGATCGTATTAGCGAGCTGACCTATCTTGTGTACGAGAGAGGGGTGTGACATCCCAAGTGGCTGAACCGTACCTAAAATCAGATGAGTATCATTGCATATTTTGATGATCTCAATTAATGAAAGCATCTTATTTTTCCAGTGCGATATTGTAAATTGTAATACTTAATGATCGAAAAATTTGATTGTAGTACTAGTGGTGTGTGAACATAAAGTTATACCATGTCAACATTTAGGAGAATTTATCCAGGCAGGAAAAGATCTAGACCACAGCGGGGATAAATTAGAACAATGGGCAGAACGTAAATTAAAAGAATACACAGAGCAGAAAGCATTGAGAGACAAAGAAGCGAAAGATGCTGAGAGAGATGAACGGGCGCGTCAAAAACACATCAAAAAGAAATGTTAGAATTAGAGGAAGCCACTAAACAGAAAGATTTAGAACTAAAGCAAAAACAAAATAGAATTAGAGGAAGCCGCTAAACAGAAAGATTTAGAACTAAAGCAAAAACAAATAGAATTAGAGCAAGCCACCAAACAAAACCAAATGGAAGTAGACTCACAGACACAGTTAAGAATGAAAGAAATGGAGATTGATTCGCATGGTCAGATAGCTACCACTAAACAATAGAGTCAGGAAGAGCAGAACAAATTTACTAAGTATAAAGGTATTGTAAAGCCCTACTGCCAAGGAGATTCCATCTCCGCCTGGACCGAGAATATCGAGTTCCAACTTAAATTTCAAAAAGTTCCTTTGGAAGATTGGGCGATGATCTATATGAAGAATCTCTCTGGGGAGCCCTTAAAAGTAATTGAATCAATTCCAGCAGATTTAAGAACTTACTACCAATATATTCATGATAGAATTATGCAGCATTTTCTTCTCGATGCTCCTGGATATCAGATCCAGTATTCTCAAATTAAACCAAAATCGAACGAAACGTTGATCGATTATGTATCTAATATTCAAAGTGTCTTCAGTAAATGGCTTAACGCAGCGAAGCTGGGAAGAATTTCGATAAGTTAAAAATCTACAGTTCCATCTCCCTTCGCCAAGTTCCTGCAAAAAGCAGACATTGAGTCACTAGAACAACTCGAAAAGCGAGGTTCGGCTTATTTCTCTTCAAATAGAGACATTTTTAAATCTTCCATAAATGTATCTGAAATTGCGGCTTTTGCCAAAAACCAGCCTAGAAAATCTTTCAACCTGAAACCTTACCAGAAGAAAGATAGGTAAGATCAAATGCCACCTTTATGTATGTACTGTCATTTAAACCACCAACAATATGCTATGTGTGACAAGAACCCTTCATACCCTGCACATCTTGAAATGATGATTAAAAAGCAGGAGAGCAAAAGGAGTGCATACGGGCGTGCCGTCAAATTTTTTGTGTGTTCATCGTACGGGCACTATAGCTCTAAATGTATGGGTCGTCAGAGAATGAGAGCTAGCAATGCAGTACTTATTGACACATCGTCCGATAGTGGGAGTGAAACTGAGTGTGAGGATGAGAATGTGTTACCTTTCAATGATTGTGAGGATGTGGCTGCTGTTACAGATATTTTAAACTTTGATAGATGTAATACTTGTCACCAGTTCCATGAGGACGGAAAACTCAAATGTGGGCACATTGTACCATTCTCTGGTGAGAATGCGAACGCAGCTATAGCCTCCAGAGGCAATCTAATGTTCCATGATGCACTGGTCAATGATTATCCATGCCAATGTTTACTTAATAGTGGAAGTACGTCAATCGGGTTAAGGAAAGAACTAGCCAACCCAGAGGATTATACGGGCGGGTTTGTGAAATGCCGTACCTTTTCAGGGAATATTGAGAAATACCCGCTAGCAAAAGCCCGTATAAACACCCCGTTCCTTTCCGGCACATTTACGTGCGCTATTTTACACAACCCGTGTACTGACCTGATTCTTGGCTGCCTACAAGGGTTAAAACACTGCACTGCTGATGAAATAGTAGCCTGGAAAGAAGCTAACGTGGCTAATGCAGTAAACATATCAGAGACGCAGATACACCTCGAACCTGAACAGGAGGTGCTACTTCTATTACCAGATAAACGTGACTTATTGTTAACTGAAGGCAAGGGCCATTCAAAGTGGTACGAAAGATATCGGATGTCGATTATCAAATATCGATAAACCAAAAATTTAAGAGATTTCATATCAACATGCTGAAGCCTTACTTTTCACGACAAGAAGAACAGATGACAGACGAACAGAATGCATAAACACCAAGCAACCAGACAACAGATGTACACAACGCAACTACACTAGTTAGTGTGACAGAAGACAACGACATCGCAGATACACATAGTCAGCAAACAGAACACGCACTTAGTACCACCACAGTACTGAATCAGATAGAAGACGACGACATGGAACTATCAGTTCCGACAGTAGACATGACTACGACAATTGATAGCATACGGATAGAACCAAACCTCACAGACGAGCAAAGACGACAAATAATAGCATTAGTTACGGAATACAGAGACATTTTTTCCGACATTCCAGGTAGGACTGACAGGATCGAACACTCCATTATTCTATATGATCACACACCTATCAAATGCCGACCTTATTCCATCCGTCTAAGTTACAGGGGAAATCTCGACAAGGAAATACTTAGTCTTGAGTCGAGTGGAATAATCCAAAAGTCACAGTCAGAATATTCTTTCCCTATTGCCCTGGTCAAGAAAAAGGACTCAACGATTCGCCTCTGTGTCGATTTCAGGAAATTAAATAATGTCACCAAGGTAGACGCAGAACCAATTCCATCGTGCGAAGATATGATTCTCAACATGTCAACTTCTAGAATCTTTTCTAAACTCGACCTAACGAAGGGATATTGGCAAGTCCCAATGCACAGACTTTCTATTCATCTGACTGCATTCTCAACACCCTTAGGTCTTTATGAATGGCGATTCCTTCCTTTTGGCCTTCATAATGCTCCAGCCACTTTTGTTCGACTCACTAGGATCTACTTCATGGAGTAACGAATACGGAAACTTATATTAACGATATATGTGTCCATACTGCAGACTGGACAATACATCTACAGAAACTGCGACATGTCTTCGATAGATTGAGATTATTCGGTCTTACTGTGAAACCAACAAAAGTTGAGTTGGGCCTGGAAGAAATTGATTTCCTTGGGCACACCATAACAAGAGGCCAACTCAAAACGGACAATAAAATTGTAACTAAACTTTTACATCTAACAATGCCAACGACCAAGAAGCAAGTTAGAAGTTTACTTGGTCTTGTGAATTATCACAAGTTCATACCTAATTTAGCTGAGATTACCAGCGTATTTTCGAATGTACTGAAATCATCTGTAAAATTGAATGTAAAAGATGCAGATTTAATTGATGCATTATCAAAATTAAAACAAATGTTTAGCGTTGTACCAATATTGCGCTTACCTGATCCAAGCCTTACATATTTTCTTCGTACAAACGCAAGTGGCTATATCCATCGCAGGAGTACTAGGCCAGTTCCATGATGAAATCTTCCACCCAATCATTTACGTAAGCCGGAAAATTACACCTGCTGAGGCGAAGTATGGGGTCTCTCAATTGGAAGCTTTAAGCATCATCTATTGTGTCCGTAAACTCCACCGATTCTTAGCGGGCACTCATTTTGTCATCGAAACTGATAACTCCCCTCTTACAGTTATGGAATCTGGAGTCCACAGAAATAACAGAATTTATAGGTTGTCTTTGATTCTTCAGAACTACTCGTTCACTATTAAACATATAAAGGGGAAAAATGAACTTATTGGTAGACACTCTCAGCAGACCCTCTGATATTGAGATACCTGATGTACCAGATTGGAGTGATTCTACAGAACCACATTCATTGACACTTTAATTAATCGGTGTCCAGAATGGTTAATTATAGACACTTTAGTGCTCTTAGAATTGTGAACCGCCTTACCTTGACTAGCATGAACTGTGTCATTACGAGTGAGAAAGGACAGTCACGTTAAGGACTGTCTACGCCAGCATCATATTCCATATGTAACCCGTGAGTAGAACTGTATTCAAACTTTACCCAGGACGAGCGCGCACATATCAGACATTGTCTATATTACTCTAGGTCGACGAGATTCAACAGAGAACACGACTCCAACAACACACCTGGAAGTAATTAATATAGTTAATGTATAGTTAAAAATGTATGTGATATGTATCATAACATGTTTTTATGACAGTTGCATGTAATATCATAGCTTTCTTAGTTGCAATAGAATTTACAAAACCATTCCCATAATTTTTTTGTAAATAGCACATTAGTAACATTTAAGAGTTAAATTTCATTTACACTAAGTTAGAAATTCATAGATGTCAGATCATTAAATCATACTCTTCAACTTAGTAAACACTACATTAATCCATCATCATTTAAATACATTTTCATATAGTATAGTTAAATGAAATATTACTTAAAATTGATACCCTCATTTAGAATTTATACCATCATATTGAGAATCACACATGAAGGTAACTAACACATTTCACCCCATTTGATTCATTTAGTTAGATTATTTCCCTTAGTTAGCACAGCACACCAACGTAGATTAGTTAGCGTAGCACAGCACACAAACGTAGATTAGATTAAGTATAGTCATCATTACACTCAGGATTGGTAGTAAACGATCCCCACAACCATGTAAATTTTTGTATAGAAATGACCAGTGCAGTAATACGGCACAGTCATTTGGCTCTAAAACTTTTCTAATCTGAGCCAACCATTTATTGTAAATATATTTTTCATTCATTTTCTTTTGTATAACAGTATTTTAATGACATAACACCTTTTTAAACCAGTGTGGAATGAAAGTGTGGATGAAAGAAGTGTAAAAGTGAATAAGTGAATGAAATAAATACAGAGGAACGATACATTTTGCGGATTGTTTGCCGCACAACACGAGTTTTTGTAATTCGTCCGTGTCAATTTGTGTAACACAATTTGTTGTTCTATTTTTATCCGTGTTGTTGCCATACTTACACTATAGAGATAGGAAACATATTTTAAGCTTCTTAAACCGGCCAAATAGTCATAAATCAGCCTTACACACTCGTTTGTGACTACAATAAACCGTTTTATGGCGCTTGAAAAATAACATACATGTAAATTATAGACATACACACACGTTGGTAATTTAAGCACACATTAGTTAAATACAAACACGCAACCAATCAGGAAAACTAACAGATAAAGATACAAACATCAGTACTTGCAACGGGGCATAACTATTATAAACAGGGGGCACTACAGACTTTCGAAACCCTAGTTTAACACTGAAAGATTTCGTCACAAGCGGAAGCTAGATAGGTGAACATTAGCGCACAAAGCATGTATACAAGTTGGAGTAAATATTATATGGGAGCATGAATATAATTCATGTTTTGTACCCATAATAGGGGCAAATTATTTGGGTCGTCAGTTAAATTGACGATTAGAGGAGCAGATCTTTGAAGACAGTGGTTCCGGGTCACACAACTCCCAAGAAGTATAATGTTAGGATGAGCAAGGGCTCTAGCCAACTGTACTAGTGTGGTGCGATAATCACTAGCCAAGTGAAGTGATACAACAGTGTGACATCGGAAAGTAGAGGTCTTGTGCGATACCCAGAACAGAGTTAGCAAGCTCATGCTGCCTTTGAAAAAATTAGACACGCCTAATTTTTTTTGATAACCATTTGCGTTACACCCAGAAGCTTGTAACGCAACACAGACGGAGGGAGAGCCTGTCAAAGAGCCACATGTAGGTAGATAGAGAAGAGAGGAGAGAATTCAGGAATAGGACTAAGAGAAGATAGAGATAACATCCCTATCTAAGAAATAAGGAATAGAAGGGACAGAAGCAGTAGGGAGAACTATGAACAGTTCTCCGACTGGAAACACACGTGTCATAGAAGAGGACACGGTGGGACATGATCAGGAGTTACCCAGGTTAGAGTGGGGAAACCATTACCACGAGGAGTATCCATTAATAGTGGTAACTCTAGAAGAGTAACCCATTGACAAGCCACTAAACGCATGCTAGATCACCAAGCACGTAAACCTGCTGACTCACGCAGGGTCACCGGCTCGTGGCTGGACACGCCACGAAAGTCAACCAGACGGGGACATGACAGCGTAGAAGACAGATCGTAGTATTCGCTCTGACTACTGTGTTGTTTAGAGGACAGTAGAAATAGTGGTGACTTAGAGTAATCCAGTAGATCTTACCGTAGATAACGTCATAACGTAATATTGTCATGATGTATATGATCTATGTGGTTATCAGCTCTCGGAGCTATTGTGTAACTAGTCCAGAATAAATTTGTATCCTTTTGTACGACGTACGAGTTATCATTCGTGTGGTGCAAAAGAAGAATCCACGTGTGCCTGTCAAAGCTAGGTTGCTGACATATTTCTTAATTTGGCCAACATTTTTGTCACTTTGGCTAGTATATTTTGTTTCATTTTATAAGTTTGGATGAGATATTTATAAATTTGGATGAAATATTTGTTTACTTGGCCAATAATTTTGTTCCCCATTTTACTAACACAATTACCTACATTTTATAAGTTCAGGTATAATTTATAATTTAGGTTTATAATTTTGATTGAGATATTTCATAATTTTATCAATATTTTTCCCATTTTGGTAATAAAGTTTCCTACTTCTTATAAGTTTTGCTGTGCTATTTGCACGTTTGGTTGAAATATATTTTCACTTGGCCAATATTTTCACCTTTGGTTAACAAAATTTCATACTTTTCATAAGTGTGGGCGCGATATTTCTTTACTTGAACAATATTTTTCCCAATTGGTTAACACATTTTTATACTTTTCATAATTTTGGATGAGATATTTCCTAATTTGTTCAACATTTTTTCCCTTTGGTTAACAAATGTTCCTCCTTTTTATAAACTTGGCTGCGATATATCTTTAATTAAACAATATTTTGTCACCTTTGGTTAACAATGTTTCCTAATTTGTATACGTTTGGACGTGATATTTCTTCACTTGACCAATATTGTTACCCTTTGGTTAAAAATTGTTTCCTACTTTTCATAAGTTTGGATGCGATATTTCTTTACTTGAACAATATTTTGTCACCTTTGGTTAACAATTGTTCCTACTTTTTATACATTTGGCCGTGATATTTCTTCAATTGACCAATATATTTTACCATTTGACGACCATTATTTCCTAATTTTTATAAATTTGGGAGTGATATTTCTTTACTTTGTCAATATTTTTTTTTCCAATTTGGCTAACAAATCTTCCTACTTTTTATGCTTGCTTGCGTTCGCTGGCTGTGAACTTCAGAATTAAGTCCTGCATGTCGGATAAAGACATCCTGTTGTCCAACATCAGTGTGATGTCAAACCGGACTGAGGTTTGCGTGAGCATCCGTTTTCCCATGTCTGGCATATTGGTGTGCTGAATGGTGGTTCCTCGCCGTGCAGGCAGATACTCTCCAGTTTCGGAAGGATCAGCGATCCTTCTATACTACGTTAGCCAGGACCCCAAAGGGACCTGTTGCCCAGGACGTTCGACTAGGGCGTGTTAGTAGGTCTTGGCATGTATAGAAGCTGGCCCCGGTGCCTTGGAAACACCTCTGCGCCCCTTACTGTTTATAAATTTGGACTCGGTATTTCTTTCCTTTGCCCATACTTTTCCCATTTGGTTTACAAATTTTCATATGTAAATTAAAAAAAAAATTGGATGAGATATATTGGATGACCAATATTGTTTCCCAATTGACTAACAAATTTTCCTAACCTTTATCAATTTGGCTGTGATATTTTGTCACTTGACCAAATTTTTTCTATTTGGTTAACAATTTCCCCTATTTTTTATAAGTTTGGTTGAGATATTTATCAGTTTGACCAATATATTGCCCATTTGGCTAACATTTATTTCGGTCGACATATTTATAATGATATGGCCTTCTTTTTTTCCGAGTTTGGTTAACACGTCTTTCTACTTTGTATAAGTTTGGACGCGATATTTCTTTACTTGACTAATATTGTTACCATTTGGTTAACAAAATGTCCTACTTTCCATAATTTATTTATAAGTTTGACCAATATTTTTCACCTTTAGTTGACAAAGTTTACTACTTTTTATAAGTTTGACCAAGATATTTGCAAATTTGGTTGAAATATGTTTTTACTTGGCCAATAATTTTTCCCATTTGGTTAACATATTTTCTACTTTTCATAAGTTTGGATGTGCTATTTCTTAACCTAACAATATCTGTTTATCTTTGGTTAAAAAAATTTCCTACTTTTCATAAGTTTCGACGAAATATTTATAAACTTGGTCAACATTTTAGTTGAAATTGGCTAGGAGTGCCACAGGTATGTCGGACGATGCGTTGTATTCGATCCCTGCATTGAGTAGGACATTTTCCCGAGAACCATTGGTATCTCCTGGTAGCATGCGTCCACGAGATCGCTTGGTTAGTGATATCGAATACCTATAATAAGCTAAGGACGAAAAAGTAGATACATGCATACACAAAAGTGTCAAATCAAAATTGCATGTGAAACTAATATTATTTATTTAACGCACACAGCCGCGTTAGCACATTGAATACATTATATTTCAATTCTATTTCAATATGATACAATATAAGTACGATAAAATACTCAGCCACAAAAGGCATTCATGCTTTCGTAACGCAGTTCTGTCTCACTGCCATGTAGCGTCTGAGGCAAGAGTCTGTGATTTAGAATAGGATACAGAAATTGTGGCAAACAGACCATAAAGAGTTAATTAAAGCGATATAGTACGCAGGTTGCTAGATAACGTCACGGCGTACTACGTCACGAAAGTTAGTTAAGCTTTGGGAGGCTAATGAAGGCTGTCGCGTAAACATCAACACAGAACTTTGAACGTAAATATATAGCGGCAAGGCGTACCGAAAGTGGCATCTATTATTTGAAGAAGATCAGCACAAAAGGCATAGTCCGCATTATGGAGAACGAGCGGAAGGTGGAGATCTTATCGCATAAAAGGTGAGGAAAATATGCTGCAGTGGAACCTGTCGGTGGCTGGACAAACAAAGGTCATGGCGTCAGCGGACACTTAGATCGGTGTGAGTAGCATTGCAATTGATAGAACGATGCACGGTAGGATATGTACTCGTCGTTGCTGAAATTAGACGGATGGGATCGAGCTCTGCAGTGAACATTCAATATTTATAAATGCTTAGTAATTATTTACCACCAGCCCTCCCATCAACATGGGAACGGTGACGTTGTCGCATTGTCAGAACGATCACCATCAATAAAGATGTATATTTATTCGACGAGGAACATCATCGTTATTGAACTTATTTCCGTTACTGTTCATGCTGGTTCCTGTTCACCTGCGATGCTGTTTGACTAGACAGCGAGCATGTTATTGTTACAAGTTGGAAGGATTTATATGAGTTATCAATAGATAGATAGATATATATATAATAACAGCACAGCACTCACACACAGCGCATCGGCAAATCACTGCCTCATTCGCTCAGCAGAGGCAAGCTTTCATGTCGGCAATCAGTACATTCGCTCGCCAAGCCACACGCATCCTTCCTCAATAACGGTCCTGTCCAGTCTGATCTCTCTAGCCCTCCGTCCTGTGGTCACGTGGTGTGTGACCCCTTGTGGTCCGTACTAATCGTGCTATGTCAGATGTCTCGGTAGCCTGGCTGTCGTCCTGTCCTCGCCCCGTCTGTTGATGACTGGTGTCTCAGGTCATGCAATGCAAGGTTTCACTGTTGTTCAGGGGCCTTGTCTTGTCTATATCCTTATGTCCTGTCTGTAGATGGATACTCCAGTCCCGTCTATATCCTATCAATGGCATACTTATGTCCTGTCCTTGTCATATGTCCTCCTTTATCTCCCAGGACGCTGACAGCATGTTTAAAATCCTGCTGCTATTGGAAATCGCAAAGAGTATGCCGTAATGTGACCACCGTTGCAAAATTGTTAGGAGAAGTAAATATACCCACGTATAGATAGAACCTTTATTTCATGGAAAGAAAAACAATCAAATACAGAGGCTAAAAAAAACTGAGGATGCAAGCAAGAGGTAGAAACTGATATAAGTGGGAAGATAACATCAAGAGATGGACGAACAGCAATATGACAGGATGTACAGTCAGGGCGAAAGACAGAAGTTCTGGAGATCCATTGCAGCCAACCTTCACCGTGGAGACGGTACCTGATTGATTGAGATAGAGTCCGTGACCTTGGGTGGAAACTGTCTAAAGGGCGCAAACACAAATCAATGCAGACGTCGGACACACCGACCTTTCAGCTGCTTAAACAGGATTTAAAAGGCATGATGATCGACTTCATTGCACCGAGTTTTATCCTATAAGGCTCGGCCTCTTTCCGCATGAAGCCCTGCCGAAAGCGTCGCCCAACGCACGACTTCCATGGCTCCATGAACGACACACCGCAAAAATTGAACTAATGAACCGAGCAACGTAGGCCGGAATCGAACCCATAACCTTCAAAGTGCAATGCAGATGGCGTAACTACGTCGCTACGGAGAATCCTGCTTAATTATGGGTGAGGCACTCCATCGATTGAGAAGTTGAATTGGGTTGGGTTGGGTTGAATTGTGTTTAGTTAGGTTAGGTTGAGTTGAGTTGGGTTAGGGTTAGTTGAGTTAGACTGAGTTTTGTTGAGCTCAGTTTAGTTGGGCTATGTTGAACTGGGTTCAGTTGAGTCAAGAACCGACATCACTGCATTCGGGGTATTCCCATAAGCGTTCAGTGCTCATCTTCAAAAGCCAGTGAAGAGTTACAATACTAATGGTGCCCGTTGCAATCTGATTATTTGTCCGTCTTGCTTTACCTCTGATTGACGACTGTCGGCCAGATCCTCTGATCATCCCTTGCTTATGCATTCTCTCTAGACCATGATTGTCTATCTATTCTTCTGCATTATTCGCATGCTCCCAAGGGGGGCCTTCGCCACATCTGCCTTATCATGAATCAACTCACCCCTTAATGATGCGACTCCTCCCAATCTGTCTGCCTGTTCATTGCGAACCACACCAGAGTGTCCTGGAGAGAAGATCCAGCGAATACTCACAACCCGCGACCTCTGAATCGATGCATGTCTTTCTGCACGAAGCATGCTAGTCTTCACCTTTGTCAGCATGTGTTACAATCACAACATGCATGAAGCCACGGTTATTATCAAGGGTCTTAGATTAAGGCGAGGCAAGTCCTGGGTGGCATAAGCACAATTATCTATACGTCAGATGTGATCTAGAGACCATTAATCGTGAATAAGAGTGGGTTAAAGTACCGAAAACAAAACGGACTGGCACAATGTAATAGTAAGACTGGGTCGTGAGTGCAGAGAATGAATGACGGGGCGCACAGAGTGTGAGTTGTAACAACTGATCCACAGTAACACACATCAAGATAACATAGTGACCTACACCTATGAGTCAGTGGTGAGGAACAGACGTAGTTGTTGGGGTTTCATTGCGAAGACTAATGTATGAGTCTTGACAATGAAGAGTCTGGCATATGAGACTACGACTTGAGCTGAGTGGTCTCGGGGGATGGTGTCCGCCTCGAGTGATGGAGATCTCGGGTTCGAGCCCCGGTGAGGGCCGGGATTTTTTCACGTGGATTTCTAGTTACAGAATTTCCTCTAGTCTGTGCGTAGTGTGTATTCTTGCGCGCGTAAAAAATCCTTTGGCTGTTGAAAATCGAAAAAGAATACCCTAACGGCGCTGCTCGGCAAAATTTCGAGTTCAAAATGTACTCAAAGTATTTCAGGATCCTCGCCGGTGCTACGGAGTTCGTTTTCTCCGGACTCAGGCTTGAGTTAGGAGTAGAACGGGGCACTTATGGGTTACATACGTATGCTGTGATGTTGATCCGTCGACTAAACTAAGCTAAGACTACGACTTCCGGCATGAGAATTGGAGGTGGAAGCAGTCACAACGGCGTTCCATTAGTTGGAGGAGACCACTGCAACACACACTATATTCATTACGAAATCAGTGAGTATGCTTAGTAAGGTGGAAACAAGAATGTTTCTTGTGCAATGACTATCCTCGCTTCATAGGTCACATATTGTAAGAATTGTATGGATATTTTGCCCTGGTCATGCAGGGGAGCGGGGGAATGAACAGGCTGATAGGCTTGCGGGGAGTGCATAGATTACCTATGGACAACGGAGAGGTGTTCGTGCGCCTCTGAGATTAGGTGGAGAAGATAAGGGAACAGATTGAGAACCTGTATGTGGAAAGATTGAGATTGCGGGGGATTGGCAGGGGATCTGGAAGAATCTCAAAACTGAGAGTGTAGACCAAGAGAACTTTCAATCAGATAGCGGTTGGAACGTTTAGTATTATGACTCTTCGCTGGCTGTTGAACGAGAGGAAGGGGCGCGTATTGGAATGCCCTGTGTGCAGTGATGTCGGCTCTTAGCTCAACTCAACTCAACCTATTCTCTTTTTGATTTCTGTTTCACTTCTGCCATCATCCGTTATTACATGTCCAGGATGGGAGAAACTTGTTAATTGTTCTAGTATCTCCCTGTTTACTGTGAGGTTCATTGATGACCTTTCCAGTCCACTGCTCATTGTCATAAGTTGTGTGTTGTGCCTAGAAGAAGAGAGTATACATATCTGCCACTTGCATGAATGACCGAGTGGTCTAAGGCGCCAGACTCAAGGTTGATAACCTTCCCAGGTTCGCTGGGTTGAGTGTTCTGGTCCACGAATGTGGGCGTGGGTTCAAATCCCACTTCTGACAATTTTTTTTTTGGGGGGGGGGGGGGGGGGGGTTTGATTGTTTCTTCAATCATTGTCAGACATAATCATCATCATCTTCTTCAACTTTTGTCGTCAAGCGTTGTGAAATAACCGAATTTCCAGCGCCAGGTTGTTGGCATTGGATTGTGTACTTTCAGACATCAATATGAATAAATCCTACGAATCAAACAAATCAACACAAACACATAAATCAACACAAAGCGGCATAAGCTAGCTGACATCTCCATAGAGCTTGTCCTTAAATGGAGTGGGTGTAAACAAAATTATTTGTTCGTATAATTAGACGTAGACAGTCAACATTGTTTGGGCATGTTATGAGAAGAAGTGAATTGGAGTACTTGGTGACAACTGGCAAGATCGAGAGGTAGAGAACAAGGGGAAGGCAGAGAAGTAAATATATGGATGGCTTGGCCTTGTGGTATAACCGATTTAAGAACATTGAGCTGATTCACGACTCTGGTGATCGAGTGAAATAGCCAACCATGACCACCTGCGCTTACCGGCATAGCACATGATGGATGGACTTAGACAGTTCATAAATAAAAGCACACCACAAGCATTGTTTGTCGTCAATAGAAGTGAGAAGAAGGAAGTAGAGACTAGAGGACGTACTAGACATAAAATTGAAAGCTATAGTTACCGACCGGGATTCGAACCACCGAATGACGACAGCGCCTCGCTGCAGAACAAGTGCACTTCAACAATGGTTAGACAATGAGAGGTTACTCACAGATCGCATCTGTGGAGTAAATATGACATTTTTTTTCAATTCTCATTTTCTCTTCATTGCTTAAATTTTTTCATCCTTTTGTTCTTCTCGTCCTTGACTATATGTTGTGTTTGTGAATGTGTTTGTTTGCTGATGAAGGCTAATCGTCGCAACGTCCTGTATGTGTCGTAAATCTGTTATGTAAAGCTGCACTACTTTGTGTCATTTTATATTGTTTATCTAGTTGGATGCAAACTGAAAAGGATGTCCAGAAATCTGTTGGCACTTGTACCCACTCCTCGCCAGGTTCTAAGTCCTCAGGTGAACACACCTGTTGAAGAATGTCTTTGGCTTGATCCATCCACGACCGTCCTCAGTTTAACCTGCTGCCCTTCACCTTCATGATTTTACTATGCAGTGAATGTTGTGTGGTTGCGTTAACTCTGAGGTAGGTGCGTGCTCTGCAAACTTGTATTCTGTCTTCAATGTTGGAAAATCAAGAAGGTAGCGCATCACCCTGCATGCTGTATCTTTTGTACATCCAAGAATACTGCGCATAGCTTCATTCTGTATCCTTTCCATACTTTCTATCTGCTTACGGCTGAGAGTCAGGATTGACATCGCGTACTCAAAAACAGAAAGGACCAGCCCCTCGTACAGAAGACATAGATGGCGCTGCTCACAGTTTGCTGCCGCCATCACCCGAATCGCAGCCAAACCCCGCTTGGCCTTTGTTATCACCTGGTCTATGTGCTCATTATAAGCACGGCTTCAATCAAACCGTATCCCAAGGTAATTCCTTGCCTGCGTTCTTTCCACCGTCTCTGAACACAGCTTTACAGTTGGTGTTGGAGTGTTGACAATATGATTATTCAACGAGAACCAAGTCACTGTTGTCTTTGTTGGGTTGACCATTGCCCCTTTCATCACATCAAGTACTTATGCGATTGAGTTCGGTTTGTAGTTCCACAGCAACCTGATCTCTATCCTTACCCTGACGATACACTAAAACATCATCGGAATATGAAAATGCCTTACCAGGTCCAGTGATCTGCTCACTGGTGATTCTCGCTGTGTAGGCGTTGAACAGTACTGGAGATAATGGTGATCCCTGTGGTAGGCCAGGATATATTGTTGTTGGTTCCGAAGTCCAACTGCCACATCTAAAAACTACTTTCCGTTGGAAGAGGGCTGCAGCGATCCAACTAAGGAGGAATGGACTTATTTTGAGTTCAAGAAGCTGAAGCATTAAAAAATCCAATGGTACTCTGTTGTACGCGTCCTCAAGATCAATCGCTGCAGCAAAGGTTTCAATGCCTGAGTGGAAACCTTCATAGACATCATGGGCAAAAACTGCTGCATTGGTCCAGGTTTCTCTTTTTGGACGGTACCCACCCAGGGTAGGTGGGAAAACACCTTGCCTCTCTAGCTGGCTTGATATTTTCCTGGCAATTAACTTCTCCAGCAGCTTGCCTATTGTATTCTGCATGGTTATAACTCGATATCCCTGAATTTTTGTGTGGTCTTTGCCAGGCTTCGGCAAGGGAATCAGATAGCTGTGTAACCACTCCTCCTTGATGCTAGCACTCCCTATACTGTTGTTGTACATGTCTGCTAGTTTCTCTAGCTCGTTGTCGGTACACCTATTGATGTCGTCGTATCTTATGCCATCAGGCCCTGGAGCGCTGTTTTTTTTTTTTTAATCGTCGAAGCACAGTCTTGATTTCTTTCACTGTCACTGTGTCTTCATCTGAAGTGTTCTGGGACTTGCACCTGTCTGAGGTGACCTCCTAGGCAAGATTTCGGCCTCCCATTTCTGTCTGGTTGCTCTGCTCTAGATAGCGTTCAAAGAAGGCTTTGCCTTTGTCCTCGTCAGTCTTCTGCCAGATGAGGTCAGCACCTTGGAAGTCAGAAATTCTCTTATTCTTGACTACCCCACTCATGATTTTATGTAGCCGCCTGGACAATTTCAGTGACTTGTCTGTGCTTACCCTTAGACACACCTCTGCCCATTTTTCACGTTTAATCACCATGACCAGTTGTTTTTATAGCTTACTTTTGTGTGCATCTCTCTAAGTTCATGCAGGGACTAGGATGGCCAGCTCTGTTCTTCTTGGCATTTTGCCATCTCCTTACAGCACTACGCTTATCCACCTCGAAATTCCACCACGGTGGCTGCTCCCAGCTTTATTTCCTGCCCTGAAACTTTCTGCGCTTGTTACGTCTTATTTTACTCACCACATCTTGCCCTGTACTGTCATACTGGAAAGTCTTTACCTTTAGCTTGTGCTGCCTGGTTCTGCCTTTCTCCACCAATATGCTGCAAGGGTGGTGGTCGCTGCCATGGTGTCCTAGGACACCCCATCTACACACTATAGTAAGTGAAGGAGAAACCAGCGCCAGATCAATAGCACTGTCCTCATCGCCTGGACGGCTTGCTATCCTTGTGACACAGCCACTGTTGATACAAACCAGGTCAATGGTTTCAAATGCATTCTCGAGCTCCTCTCCCTGTGTGTTGGAGGAAATTTTTCCCCATGATCTACCTTTAGCGGTGAAATCGCCACAGAAAATAACATGTCTCTCGTGACCTAATATGTCACTTAAGCACTGCCACTTCTGGGAATCCATACTCGCGTTGCGGGCATAAACATTAACCAACACTAATGGTAGACTGAATTGAACTCTTAGCGCCTGTATTTGTATATCGTCACTGTCCCAACTGGACATATCTAGCTCTGACGCCCCCATGCTGTCGCAAATAAGAATCGCCATTCCCAGATGTCGTCTGTTGTAGAAACATTTGAAGCCGGCAATTCGGAGTAGCTGATCACGCAGTCTCGTCTCCTGGAGTGCTACAATGTCATTCCTGTAAACCAGGGTTTCTAGAATAGAGCTCTGTCGTTTTACGCTGGCGCAGTTCCAATACAGAATACGGATATCCCTGAGTCCCAGACGGTAACACTTGAGTCTAAAACGCCTTAAACCACCACGCTTACCTTGTCGTTTGCGGCCTGCCCGGCGCCCACGTCGCCTCGTTAGGTTGACCGCTCAGAGAACACACGTTGTTCCGCCATGTTGAAAAACCGAAAACCACAGAAACCACACACGCTGCGAAAAAATGCACTCCGGGATTGCTTCGCTCAATGCACGAAACTCTGTAGCATCGGCGCAGATCTTGCGTAGAACCTCCTGGTTTTACATCCTGGCACAAAAATTACACGCAAGAGATGAATAAATCCATCTCCTACACGAAAAAGTTTACGATCACAAAACAACACGACAGTCCGTCGCCATCTTGAAAACGGAAGCTGACCCTTCACGGCATTTTTCTTGCATTTGCAGCATCATCTGCGAAAAATTACTCTCTGATCAGTATTCTCATAATTATGGTATTGACCTTCAATCTCTGAACATTGTTGTCGCGTAATGTTGACTATTTCGATAGACAAGGATCAGAAATAGCAACCAATAGACTTTCAGGATTCCGAAAGACTAATCACTGTTGAAGAAGAGGCCGAAATGGCTCGAACTAGGAAGTACAATTCGGAACTGTCCCAGGAATGGCCAGGTCTTCAGACAGTGTTCAGGCACAGATAGGTCAAGCGAACAACCATACTAGGAATAATTCTAGACAGTAGGCTTACTGAATCTGGCGACGAATGCCTGCAAAATTTAAAGAGCCCCCTTTAACTGATCCATTCTCACAACATGGAGGAAGAGTACAAATATAAAGTTACAACTTGCATTCCTTCTCTCTCTCTCAGTATCCTAATATTAAATTAAGAGTATATCAGCAACAGACTAAGTATGTTTCTGGTATCACATATAACTATTAATTTAATGAAAACTGTGGCATGTAAAAGTCTGTTGCCCTAGTGTGTAGGCAATCAAATCCTAGACTAAGTTGGCAGGCTAAAGGTGTCAGCCGAGGAGGTTGGCCACTCAGCTCAAGACTTGGGTCCGGCTTGTCAACTCGGGTGACGTTCCAGTTCAGGTTGCGGATTCACTCTCCGGCAATAGACATGGTGCTCACGACCGGTAAGTATGCATTGCTGCAAGTTGCTGGCTCATGGTACCACCAAAGAAGGTGCAGAACTGGAAGTTAATCAGAAAAACAGAACCGGTGAATGCTTGTCCTACGTCCAGGATACTCTCATTGCACACCTCGCTCTCAGTCTCATATTCAGACACGACTAGCATCACAAGACTATCACCTCTGTCACAGACATATCACTAGCGCTATGACAACACAATGACAAATGGCTAACGTGGACAACTACTATTTTCCTTAGCCACATATTATCAATCTCATCAGACTCAGATGCACATGTATTCCAGTCTACAGACACAGACACATCAATGTATATTTCTGAGTCTGATCACTCTACAACATTCTTACTATGATGCATTCACATATATTATAAATCACACCAATTACATTTAACACAATGAAGTGTACACAATGAGTGTGAATCCCACAGATTACATTTAACTATGAAGCACGAACATTGATTATAAATCACACAGATTATATTTACTCGACAATGTATCACCATAGATTATGAATCACAGATTACATTCACATGACGAGGTATGAACATAGATTATGAATGACAGATTCCCTTCATTCGAAGTACACCACAGATTATGAATCATACAGAGTACATTCAATCGACGAAGGAACACCATAGATTATGAAGCACACAAATTACATTCACTTGACGAATTACGAACATATATTATGAATCACTCAGATTCTATCTCAGCACATGAAGCAGTATTGTAAATTATAATTCTGATTCACTCCCGAAACACACAAATTAAATTCTACAGGAGGTTGAAGTATTAACATAGGTGTAGAGGGTAGGCAGTGAAGGACTGCGTTGAAGCAAGGATACTGATGTGAATGAAAGGCCTGTCCCATGCTGTCATGAGATGACCTCTGACAAGCGTGGTCTCCAGTAGACTATGTGAAAAAATTATTATTTCACAATTAACTATCAGTATTTCCTGTCACCGTTTATTCATCCGAATTACCCCTCTCATTCTATAATTATATTCTTCACTGGCGATATATTATTCTAGTATATATTATATTAATCCCTAGTTAAACATCAAGCTTCATTGTCTGACCATTCTTCGATAGTCCAGTTCCCGCCTGTTAGATTTCGCCATTCTGTGTCACCGTTCTCTTCATTCTTCATTCCTCTATTTTGGTCTTAGTATAATCAGCGTCTCCATTAATTATATATTTATTCCGGCTGTAGTTTACGATCCCTGTTCTCTAACATTAGTTATCGCGTAGTTCACCCTGAATCTACACTACAAATGCCGGTAAATATATACATGTAAATTCGTACTAATTAATTAAATCAACGTACCTTCCAAAATGTGGTGATTAAACCTCTCCACGGGGGAACAGTGCCACTAGCAGTGTAAATATTACTTTTTGGTATCAATTTGGCTCGCCATTGGCTATTCCCAAATATCGGCTAACTAGAGCCTGGATTATTTTGTTGCAATATGTCTTTTTACAGCTAGTATCGGCGCCTGTGTCCACACCGCTTCGGGTCAGTCGACCAAATGGACGATCTGCCGGCTGACGACAACTGGCCAGGCAGATTCTCGTGTTGCCACCCGGGTCGCAGGCTAAAACTGAATATGTATTTCAGCCAAACTTGCGCTGGGGCAGAAGGCATGCATAACTAATAGTTCTATAATATACTGTATAATATATATTTTAAAAACACTAGAATATTCACTAGGTTTACAGGAGATTAAATAGATTAAATTCTCGCCAATAATACAGGCCTATTTATGGATATCTACAAACATGGGAAATTAGGGAAAATATCGTTTTCCTAGATATATTTATAATGAAAAATATGATCTGCACTGTAATTTAAGCAAAAATAAAGTGGGAGACTGTCTATTACGTCACAATTGTAGAGGCCGCCATCTGAGCGTGAGTGAATGTATATACCACCATCCTGATCACGAAAGACATATTTCAGTAGAAGTGAACAGTATATTCCAAAGAGGGTGGGAGCTAGTACACAACCTTGCTTAACTCCACTCTTGATTTCAAACTCTTCTGAAATTGCACCATCAAACTTGATTATACCCTTCAAGTTTGTGTGGAACGATTCCACAATGGACAGAAGAGTTGGTGGGCAGCCAATCTTCTGTAGTGCTTTGAACAGACCCTCACGACTGACCAAATCAAATGCCTTTGTTAGGTCGATGAAGGCAATAAACAGTGGTTGATTCTGTTCACGGCATTTTTCTTGCATTTGTTGCAATAAGAATATTATATCAATGGTAGACAGGTTCTATCGAAAGCCACACTTATATATATATATATATATATATATATATATATATATATATATATATATATATATATATATATATATAGGTTAACAACTGCCCTTACATAGTTTACATAAACTTAACAGATTTTTGTTAGACATTACTATACCAATTTAAAGCCACTTCCACACACTACACGACGACCGACAAAACCATCGACAGAAACTAATATATCTTCTTTCCACGGCAGATGATAATCAAAATTAATGACAACATCGTAACAGGTGACCCCGTGGCCTGAGGAAACACGGCAGTAAAGCTTAAATCAGCTAGTACTTTATATTTTCAGCGCTTTTCTAAATGAGCACTTCATTTTTCATAAGCCTGTAACATTTTGTTTTGTATATATTATTACTTGTCATATATTAATTTGTAAAAGGGAAATAACTCACCGTTTTTGATTAAATGCACATTAACATAAATCTCCAACAATGTCTACGCTAAATGATTGTGTTGACCTGGGAATAAAATTAGGGCTGCAAGGTGACAAACTAATAGAATAGAGCGAGGCTAAATGTAAGGATATCCAGGACAGACAAGAGAGGGCACAGGAATGCGAGGACCAAAAAGTATTTGGCAGAAATGGCATCGAAAGAAAAAGAATTAGAGTTGGCAGCTAAGCAGAAAGAGAAAGAATTAGATTTATCTTCGAAGCAAATAGAGTCTGATACCTCTAAAAATTAAACAGTTGGAGGTTCAAACTCAGACTAACATTGCAACAAGGAAATTAGAGAGTAAAGAACAAGAACAAAAATTGAAAAAATACCAGGGCATAGTAAAACCTTTTTGCCAAGAAGATAGTATTTCAGCGTGGACTCAGAACTTCGAGAAGTTAATGTAACACCATGAGATTACCAAACGATCAGTGGACCATAATTTATATGAGAAACCTTGCTCTCGAACCATTAAAGGTAATAGAGACTATTCCTCAAGAGTTAAGAAAGGACTATGAATATATTAAACAGCGTATTATGCAGCACTTTCTCTTAGATCAAATTGGATACCAACAGCAGTTTGCAAAGTTTACTCCAAGCCAAACCAAACTTACTTAGATTATGTATCAGAAATTCAGGATGTTTTCTCAAAATGGTTGAAAGCAGCTAAAGTAAACAACACTTTTTAACTATTGAAAGACCTTATCTTAAGAGATAAGATATAACATCTCTGCTCAGTCCATTCGCTAACTTTCTCCAGGATAATAATTGTAATAATTCTGCTGAAATGGAACAGAGGGGAAGCCCCTATTTTACAGTGAATAAGAACATTTTCAATACAACATCTAATGACATTAACATAGCAGCTGCAGTCAGCTTTAACAAAACAAAACCCTTTACTAATAAAGAAAACCGATAGTTAAACTAAACAAATGTAAATATTGCTAAACACTTCATGGCGATTATGAGATGTGTGACAAAGATCCGAATTATAAAACACATCTGGACAAGATTGTCAGTAAACAACAGGAAAAAGAAACAAGTATCAAAGAGCAATGACATGCTTTTTTTTTGTCGAGCCTTGGGGCATTGTTTAAAAGAGTTCGAGGGTTGAAAGATACTTAGAAAAACTAACACTGCTCTAGTAGAAAGAAGCACAGGAAGTGAACTTGAAAGTGAGAGTGAACATGAACAAGTGAATGCATTACAACTGACTTATGTTTTCAATTTAGATAAATGTACTACTTGTAAAAAAGTCCACGAAGATGGCATTATAGAATGTGGCCATTCAATACCTTGTTTTTTTTTAAAGAGTGCAACAATGTTATTTCCTCAAAAGGGAAATTGAAATTCCATAAAGGTATTGTAAATGGTAAAGAATGAAAATTCCTCCGTGACACTGGCAGCATGATCACAGGCATTCATAAATCATTGATAAACAAGAGAGAATACACAGGCAAGCACATATTGTGGCCATTCCATACCTTGTGTTTTTGAAGAGTGCAACAATGTTATTTCCTCAAAAGGGAAATTGAAATTCCATACAGGCATTGTAAATGGTAAAGAATGCAAATTCCTCCGTGACACTGGCAGCATGATCACAGGCATTTATAAATCATTGTTAAACAAGAGAGACTATACAGGCAAGCACATATTGTGCCGCACTTTTCCTGGTAATGTGGGAAAACACCCACTAGCTATTGCCCATGTTAAAACACCATATATTACTGGTAAGATCTTATGTGTGGTATTAGAACAACCTTGTTGTTACCTGATCATTGGTAATTTACCAGAGATCATAGATTGTTCTGATGACCAAATTACTGCTTGGGATAAAGAAAACCTACAAGCAATTGCAGTAACTACATCAACTGCAAAGAGAGACAAACACGATTACCATAAAGAATCATTACAAATATTAACTCCAAGGGAAACAACTGGTAACAAAACTACAGAAGAACTCAATGTAGCGCAATGCACAGAACCATCCAAAACTTGAACCATCTCTGAAACAATAGTACAATAGACCAATCAAGTATGCAAACTCTTGTTATTTGACAAAAGAAATCTTTTACCGGCATCGGGGAAAAGGCCTGTTGACATCACTAAACAAAGATCACATGTCAACCATCAAATGTTTATAAACGAAAAACATGAGGTTCTCCAGATGAACTTTAAAACCACACTGTGACAAATACAAAAACAACAGTAACATCTTCTCCAAGAACCATCACAAAACAGTTACACACCACATAACACTGACTAAACAGACACCGTCGTTAATCGACTATACAGAACAGACAGACTGAAACCCATCTTCTGTCACACACAACAACAGACAGGGGAAAAATTAAACACACCAACACATATTATTTATTACCTGATATTACTTCCCCTACTCCTACTACTAACAATACTATTGACAGGACTGCTGACATATTATCAGCAAGGAATACTGATAACATTGCTGATTACTAATCAACTAGCAATCATACTTGTAAATTATTATGCCAAATTCATACCTAACATTGCTGAATTTACAAATGTTCTTTCAAATTTGCTGTTAAATAAAATTGCCAAAAGTGCTCGTTTGAAGGATGCACTGACAAATATTTAGGTAAGCTTTTCCACTCAACCTATTTTGAAGTTACCAAATATCCACCTTCCTTATATCCTCAGAACAGACGCTAGTACTACCTCTATCGCGACAGTTCTGCTTCAGCGCCATGGAGGCACAGACCATCCTATTACATATGTAAGCAGAAAACTTACACCAGCTGAGAAAAAGTACAGCATTGCAGAATGGGAATGCTTATCTCTGGTCTATGCCATTAAGAAACTAGAAAATATTTTCTGGGAACACAGTTCAGCGTTGAGACAGACAACAGCCCTTGTCTTGTCATACAGCAGGGAAAGCCCAAGAACAATCGAATCGCCCACTAGGCAATGCTTCTCCAAGACTACGCTTTCACTATCAAACACATCAAAGGAGCGACCAACATTTTGGCTGACCTACTTACCAGGTTACCAAATGAAGAAGCCATGTAACCGAACGTGCATATTGTGACATATTTTAAATTTAATGTGATATTTTAAAGATGTTGCACAAACATTGAGAATATAAGTTTATACATCATGATGGTTAAAATTGCTGTATGTAGCCGGGGCGCAGTGTTGGGGTGAGCGCCCAGCATTGCTTAAATACCCCAATGGCTCGTGAATACATAACCTCTGCAGCAAAAGTCCAACTCCTGGCCTTCACGTGGCGGAACTGTTTTAACTAACAGGAGAAGGGGCGACAGCGAGTATCTGGCGCCGGAAAATAACCAGTGTGCTCTAGATGTGTATACATACACATGCATGTGCAGACACGTGTGTGCGTGTGTACACATCTAAACTCAAGTGAGACCACAGTCTGCTCTAGCAAAGGAAAGGTGCTGAAGACGGAGACAACCAGCCAGGAGGCGCACCACAGAAATCAGGTTGCCACGCATTTACGCAAAATGGAATATGTCGACTGCTGCTAAACGTTATGGTGCTCGCCCTGCTTTGGACCCCCAGGCAGGTGCAGTGCCGGGCCCTATGTCTCGAAAGGGTCCAACCCCAACTACTGGAGGTCCTTCTCAGATGTCCTGTGGAGCCAGGGGACATGAGAATAGAACAGCTGGCCATACTAAACTAAGACTGAAAATAATGCACTGGAATGCGGAGGGAGTCAGCAACAAAAAAGTAGAATTAGAAAACATCCTGGACAAAGAAAAAGTAAGCATATGTTGCTTGCAAGAAACTCACCTCAACGAAAATATAGCCTTCAAAATCAGAGGCTACCAGTGTTATCGATCTGACCGAAAGGACAAGCGAAAAGGTGGGATACTTAACCTTGTAAAAAAATAACATCACAGCTTCCCAAATCGAAGTCTATATGGAAGGGGCTGAGTATCAGACACTTAAACTTAAAACAGGCTATACAGACCTACATCTGATCAATTACTACTGTCCAAGTGACCGTCCACAGGCACTGGACACACTACCATTAACAGAAAAAATGATTGTGTGCGGCGATTTCAACAGCCACTCGCAGAGTTGGGGCTATGATCACATGGACCAGAGAGGAGAGAGACTGGAAGACTGGCAGGATGAGAATAGATTCATCTTGGTTAACAAGCCGTCCGACCCACATACTTTCTACTCGAGATCATGGCACTCTACAACTACACCTGACCTGGCTTTTCATTCACCAGACCTGGAGTGGAAAATTACACGAATTGTTGGGAAACAACTAGGTGGCAGTGACCATCGACCAGTCTTTCTAACTGTAGAAAATGAGCTTGTAAGTGAAAGCAGCACCCTCTCGAGGTGGAACTACAAGAAAGCAGACTGGGCAGTGTACAAGCATCGCACCAGCATACTGGCTAGAAACCTGAACACTGAGAAAGACATAAATAAAGTAGTTGAAGAGTTTGGGAAATGCATACTACAGGCAGCGCGAGAAACAGTACCAAGAGGAGCCCGTAAACAATATAAACCATACTGGAGTAGTGAACTGGAACAGTTGCATAATGATGTGGAAGTATGTAGAAAGCAAGCAGAGGCCACACTCAGCCAAGAGCACCACAATAAATTCCAGCATGCAAAAGCCAAATTTCAAAGGGCCAAGCTGCAGGCAAGACGGAAAAGCTGGCAGGAAAAAACAGAGTCTCTGAACTTTGAAAGAGACACAAGGAAATTGTGGAAGCTAATAAAACAACTTAACGATTAGGGCACAGGGAGAAACTCAAAAATTGCACTACATAAAGATGGAAACATCTTAACAAGAAAGCAAGCAGCTTACCATTTTGCGGACTCATTCGCACAAGATAACAATATCAAAATCAGTCCAGAGAAACAACAAGAGATTCAAGAGAAACGGCAACATACAGGACAGAAGGAAATAGTACATGAGGTTCTGGAGGCACCCATCACAATCAGCGAACTGGAGCTAGCCATATCAAAACTGAAAATGAGAAAGTCACCAGGAGCTGATGGTATCTCCAATGAAATGATCAGGAACCTAGGAACAGAGGCCAAAGCAAAGCTGTTGCAGATCTTCAATAACAGTTGGACCTTAGGCAGTGTTCCACAAGCCTGGAGAGAAGCAATCATGATACCCCTCTTAAAATCAGGGAAAGATAGTTCCATTGCCTCTAGCTACAGACCAATTAGCCTCACCAGCTGTCTCTGCAAAACACTGGAGCGCATCATCAATCACAGACTGCAGTGGTACATTGAAAGTAAAAACATCCTTGTGCCACAGCAGGCTGGCTTTAGGCAGTGCTACTCTATGGAAGATCAGACAACTTAACTCTCTCAAGAAATTGAGGATGCATTCCAAGAGAAGAAGCTGGTGCTTGCGGCATGGATAGATTTGAAGAAAGCCTTTGACAAAGTCTGGAAAGAAGATCTGATGAATAAACTGAGAAACTGCAAAGTCAATGGAAGAATGTACAAATGGGTGAAAGCATACTTGCACAACAGGAGAGCCTGAGTACAGATAGACGGACTAAAGAGCAAGAAAGTACTACTGCGTCACGGAGTTCCCCAGGGCGGAGTATTGTCCCCCACACTTTCTAATCTTCATCAATGATCTCGTTGCTAATCTACCGCATGGAATTAAAGCCGCAATGTATGCCGATGACCTGGTTCTATGGAGCACAAATGAACATGCATCAGTGGCCACCAGATTACTACAAAGAGCTGTAGATACATTTGTTGCATGGGCAAATAGATGGTGTGTCAGCATAAACACTGACAAGTGCAGCACCACCCTATTTACCCTCTCTCCAAAACAAAAGGCAGGGACCATCCAGATAAATGGAACACCCCTACGAGAAGATAAAGAACCAACATACCTTGGAGTAACATTTGATGGCAGGCTGACATGGAGAAAGCACATCAACAAAGCAGTAGCAAAAGCCAGAAGGAAAATAGCCATCCTGAGAAAGCTAAGTGGAACCACATGGGGAGCCAGTGGGAAAATACTTAGCAAAGTTTATCAACAGAGCATACGACCACACCTGGAATACGGGTCAACTGCATGGTGTTCGGCAGCAAAAACCACACTACAAGAGCTGGACAAAGTGCAAAATCAAGCACTTAGAGTCACCACAGGAGGGATGAGATCAACCCCTATTGTGGAAATGGAGAAGATGGGGAGGACACAAGCACTGAGTGAGCGCAGAGATACGAAAACGCTAATACAAGCAGAAAAGTTCCTCAGCTTGCCAGGCCACCCTATGAAGAACAGATTTGAAAACCTAGCTATGGGGCGGTTGAAAAGAAGTAGTTTTATCCACCAGGCCAAACGGCTCTGCAGAGAAACCACCGATCTGCCCACAGTTGGTATCCCCCTAACAACTATTCCAGAGCGAACTCCATGGAAAGATGAGCATAGACTATCATTACATATCCAGACAAAAGTGAGAGGAATATTTGACAAGGAAGATCAGAACAGTGTGCAGCGCAGAACAGCCACTCTCAGCTTCCTTGATGAAGAATACCCACAGGACCTCTGGATCCGAGTCTACACAGATGGGTCAGCACAAAATGCTGTTCAAAATGGAGGAGCGGGAGTGTACATAGAATACCCAAATAATACCAGGGACACAGCTAGAGTACCGACAGGAAAGTACTGCCATAACTACGATGCTGAAATTGAGGCAATCAAGATAGCAACAGAGAAATTACTAAATACCAGCAATGGTACACAACCTGTGGTGCTATTGACAGATGCAAAATCAGTACTCGAGGCGCTCCTGTCTGGGAAATTGCCAGTACTAAGGACACTACTTTCTGAACTTAGCAGTCAGCATAAGGTCACCATACAGTGGATACCATCCCACTGTGGAGTACCCGGGAACGACAGAGCTGATCAATTGGCTAAGGAAGGAGCCAAAGAAGAACAGCCTGATGTGCCTGTAACATACCACCAAAAGAAAAGAATGATCAAATCAGTCAGAAAGCCACCAAAACCTGCTCAAGATGACTACCACATTATGGACAGACCAGAACAAGTCATTATTCTGCGCCTCAGAACAGGGCACAATAGATTACGCAACCACATGTATACAAAATTCAAGATTGGTGAAACAGCCATGTGTACATGTGGATTGGCGTCGCAGACAGCAGAGCACATACTCCAAGACTGCCCAAAATATAACATATCTAGGCAAACCTTCTGGCCTAGAGAGACGACAGTGGAAGATAAACTCTATGGACCGCTGAGTGAACTGAAAAAGACAGTTCAATTCATGCAAGAGACGACATTGCAGATATAGACATATTGCAAGCGAACGAAAGAAGAAGAAGAAGAAGAATACATCATGATCAAGTATTTCGAAAGATCGAAAGTAGTAATACATTACAAACTAAGACACCTTACATATATGACAACAACGTGCATACTGTATAAACATTGTGTGTTAACTTTATTTCATTACTGCAAATTAAATGACCTTTTCTATAAACATTGTAACCAGTGAACATTTCTAATAACATTGTGAATTTAAATTCAGTGTACTATATTATCATTTCCATAAATAGTTGATCAACGAGAAAATTCATCTTGACGTTAATATTGTTACTTTAAATACTTGTGTTGAAAAACATTACTTTTGTGAAATTAACTAAACGTTAAAACAATTTACAGACTTAACAGTCAAATCATAAACTTTCTAGAACTCTAACATCATATCTAGTTTATGATCACATGAAGAATGAATGGGTGAATGAAAGAAGACTAAAAGACAGAGCACATGCAATAAAAAAGGGGGTGGGATATGAAAGCACAGGTACAAATCACTTTGCACGCTTGAGTCCTGTGATATATTTTGTTTTTATCCATGTTTCAATGCTGTATTTTTCATTGGGTGAATGTTACATGACACGATTGCATTAGATATATGTATATAAATCTATGGCTGGGTAAAGCTGGGGCAGCCATCCCCGACCCAGCGTGTCCACTGGTGGTGGATCGTGGAACGGCCTCTAGATATAGAGGTTAGCTGTGAATATCGAATAAGCAGCCGTGGACGAACTGGCGGTGGGCACAGAGGGATAGGCTGGATCTCAGAATGGGATCTGAGTTCCTTAGAAAATACCTCATATGCTCGGAGAAGTGCCTGTAAAGCGAGTCGGGGCACTCTAACCCCTCCCCTGGGTAGGTGTAATCCGTTAGCTTTGGATAGCAGTCCATCTAGGAGACGGAAAACTCCAAATATAAACCCCCAAGTTCAAGGTGGACCAGCGTGCTGAGGAACTGGATGGCCATGGGTAAACTGGTCGTGAACGTTGGACGTCTAGCAGGCGTGCGGGGCAGCACCAGGCGTATGGATTCCTGCGGGACATCCCCTGCCTCTTCCCTAGCAAGCAGGCAATGCTAGGGTGACCGTTTATTTCCTGCAATATCCAAACTTTGCCTATGGATTTATTTAAACACAGGAACCGTCGCCGAAGCTACGGAGCACGTGCTCTGTGCTTGACACATCCCTCAGAGGCTAGCAAAGTGAGAGTGAGGAGGAGAAGACGAGGAAATGGTGTGAAGAAGAAGGAATAGAAATAGGAGGGCAGGCGCCAGGAGAACAAGACGAAAAGTGGAAAGACTAGGTTTCAACTATGTAAGAGTGGGATACTGGAATTGTCGTAGTGCCAGACAGAGAGGTTCTGTATTGGAGAGACTAATATATGATTTTGATGTCCTCATGCTCCAGGAGCTAAATACAAATATCATTGTCCTGGGTACGCCAGTTATATAAACCCTGGGCAGATTAGACATGGACAAGGTCTGCTGGTGAAGGAAAGAGTAAAGCATGTGGTACTTGACTTGAGCCAGTGGAATTACAGTACAAGAGAGGTCCAGGGTATACAAATAGAGATTGATGGCTTAAGTTGGAACATCATAAATGTATATGCCACAGTGGACTGTTTTGTCAGAAAGGAACACTGGGACTGGCTTAAGGAACTGGAGGAATTACCAGATGATAGGCTACTCATATGTGGAGACTTCTATGCAAGGAACAGAGATTGAGACAGTAGTTGAGAAAACTGACAGAGAATTGCCCTTGCGGATACCATGGTGGACTCTGATGTGGTCTGCATAAATGATGGTAGGCCGACTAGAATGGCAATGAGGCCTGGCGATGCAGACACAGCTATTGACTTGGCACTTGTCTCCCAGTCATCAGTCCTTGATGTAAAGTGGACTGTTTTGAATGACCATGGAAGTGATCACATGCCATGCTCAGTCCTGATCTCTAAACCCAGGAAAGTTAAGGCTGGGAGAGCGTGCAAGACCTTCTGGTGTGAGTGGACCGATTGCCTTCTTGGACGCCTCAGAAGGGGGCATGCAACAGGACTGTTAAAACTCCTTTTTTTTGCAACCCCCATGGTGGACCCCAGAAGTAGACCATGCTTGGAAAGCAAAGAGAGCTGCAGTGAATCAGCTAAGGAAAGTGTGACAGACACCCCGAAGCTCACAAGAGGAAGTGAACACAGAGGAAAATGTCAAGAAAGACAAGGTGGAGATTTTCAAGCGCTGTGCTGCAGAGGCCAAAAACGCAAAATGGGTGTGTTTCATTAAAGAAATTGGAGGTGATAAAACACTGCGAAAATTCTGGAAACTGCACAGGCAAATGCAGAGAAAAGATCGGCCTATGACACTGGGAACAATTTATAGAGATGATGGTGTGCGCGTGACAACAGGCAAAGAGAAAGGGGAGGCGTTTCTCCAGAGATTTTTAGAGCAGACCAATCATAATGATGCGGACACCAGGGATGCAGTTAGAGAGGAGTTATCTGGCACCACGAAGAATATGCAGTATGAAGACATCATACGGGTGGAAGATGTTAAACATATTTTGAAAAAGGCAAAAGACACGGCACCAGGGCCCAATGGGGGCAGGTATTGGCCACATGAAGGGTTTGAGCGATGCAGGCCCGGAGGAGATGACCCACTACTTTAACCAGAGCATTAGGACAGCATCAATAATGCAGGATTGGGTGCACAGCTATCTCATCCCTCTACCAAAACCATTCAAGGATCATTCAAAGCTTAGTGGCTTTAGGATCATCACCCTTCAAAATACATTTAGGAAGTTTTAGAGAAGATAGTCGCTGTCAAGCTGCAAGAGTTTTTGGAAAGGGGGAAGCTTCTTCCAAGAGGCCTGGGGAGCTACAGGCCAGGACAAGATACCTGGTCAAATGCAGCCACTTTTGCCTTTGATGTTTATGAGGGGTTCCAGAGTAGACAGGAAACGATGGCGGCAGCGCTTGATCGAGGATGTGTACAATAGAGTTCAATATGATATTTTGATGACCGCACTGACGGAGAAGGGGGTCAATCCCTGGTTGGTGAACTGGATAGCAGCCGTCCTGCATTCTCGTCGGGTTGCTCTCCGTCTCGGTGCATGGACCTCAGAGCCACATATTTTAACCCTGGGACTGCCACAGGGATCTGCAGTCCCACCGGTGCTCTTTAACGTGTATACAAGCAAGATTGCAAACCTAGAAGCATCAGGGGTTGAAAAGATACTAACATTTGCAGATGATATTCTTGCATATCGGCAGGGGGAGAAAGGGAGCAAACAGCCCAGGATTTACAGACGACAATAGACAAAGTGATTGACTGGTGCACTGAAATGAGTGCTGTCATCCACCCAGAAAAGGCGGCTGTTTTGTGGTGCTCTCTGGACAACAGGATTGTAAGAGCTGATGTCCCAAGCCTCACGATAGATGGCAGAAATGTCAGCAGAAAGAACAAACTGAAGTTTCTGGGGATCACATTTGATAGGAGCCTATCCTTCAAGGACCATGTGGAGACGGTTGTGACAAGATCTCAAAAGGGACTCAGTGCACTTAAAACTATGGCTGCAATGAACACAGAGCAGAGAATGCTTTTCACACTATACCAGCACTTGATCCTCTCAGTAATTGATTATGGATTAGGTCTGCTCACTGTCTCAGAGAGTCAGCTGGTGAAGTTAGAGCGCATACAGAACGAAGCTATGCGGGTCATTCTGGGATGCACCAGAGACACCCCAGTAGTGTGTATGCATTACATCCTTGGTCTGCCGACTGTTGCTGGTAGGTTCAAGGTGATGCAGGCGAAGACATACCTCAGTGTAGCTGCAGACACAGACCAGCCACTGCATGAGGCGCTGGACGCAGTTAAGGGTCAGCGACTGATAAGAGGGAAATCATGAATGGCTCAGGCGGAGGATACGATCAGACAGGTGTGCCCCTTGGAGAATATTAGGCGAGGAGAGGAGTGGGTCAGAGTGCCAGCGGAGCAGTCAGACTTGTGCAGTTATAATCACATTAAGCCGGGAGTGCAGGGAGTGGCCAGCAGGGGCCACAGAAGTGGAAATCCAGCAACTAATTCAGGACAATGCTCACTCGGGTCATGTGATTATCTACACAGATGGTTTAGTGTCAAGAGGTGAGAGAAGTGGCTGGGGGTTCATAGCCAAAGCTAATGGTTGACGTTTGGTGCAGGAGAGCCTGGCATATGATACCACAACATCCAGCTTAAGAATGGAGGTGGAGGCAGTCACTGCGGTTCTCTGCTGGATGGAGAATACGACACACACACATCGTGATTGTAACTGACTCAGAAAGCATGCTGACGAGGGTGAGGATGGGCAGGCTTTGTGCGGAGTGGCTTGCTTCGCTTCAGAGGTCACAGGTGACAAGCATCGCCTGGATCTTTTCTCCGGTGCATGCCGGTGTGCTGGGAAATGAACAGGCGCACAGATTGGCTGGCTCTGCAGAACTTGGTGGAGTACTGATACATGACAAGTCAGGCGTGGTTGCGGCCTTGTGGGAGCACATGTACACCTCAGAGGAGCAAATGGATTACCATGGTCTGGCAAGAATGAGGCAGCAAGGAGTGACAAGATGATTTGGCTGACGCTCAACGCTCAGAGGAAAGGCGAGATGGAGATATAATCAGATTGCTACTGGTACTATTGGTGTTGGAACTCTTCGCTGGCTGCTGAGGATGGGGACGGAACGCTTATGGGAATGCCCTGAATGCTGTAATGTCGATTCCTAAATCAATCAATCATCAATATAAATCTATGGATCATTGTTCGGGAATTCATATCATGAATTATGAATATTACATCATTCATGACCTCAGAAAACCAAACAAATGACACATAGATAACATTACTACACATATTATGTACATACACATATATTAGTAGTTAGTAAACACAACGAAACAAACATACACAAACACATGTACCAAACAGTACAGTAAAAACCATACACCATCAGACAAAAGGGGTATAACCACAAAACAATACTCCTACAAGGAGACATAAGAAACTCTGAGAGAAACATATTTGATTCTACATAGTTACTTACACCTACATGCGGAAGCAATAAGTTAATCTGAATGTGTAAATACATGTTCGACCGTATGAGTTGAACTAAAATCATCTTTTTGTGAAGACCTTGGGAGAGTATCTCTCCCAAGATGAGTCTCTTACGAGACCATTGATCGCAGCATGGAAATGCCGTGACAGTAAGTGCAGTTAGAGGTAGTCCCTTGATAACGTAAGCCAATGATCCTGGGTCCGAATCAGTCTTCAGTTGCAAGTTGAGCATGGGTTTGAGACTCTTAAGGTCAACGAGTAGACATGAAAGCATTGACAGAGATGAGAACGTATTAGCTTCTAACGTACATCAGACTCTCTCAGAGTATAGTTGTCAACAGTACAAATAGAAACCATGACTAATAAGTAACTCCCTATAGGTCTCCGACAAATTAGTTCAAACTAATTAAGTAAATACAAGACAGCATGTCACGTATAGTATGGCTATAAGCGACACACGCAGGGAGAGGGGGAGCGTGTCAGATCCCTATAGACTACCCCATAAAACGAAGCCCGACTAGAGAACAAGGGACACATGGCTTAAGACTGTACAGGGACAGACTGGACGATATGAGTTAATTAGAAGACCATTAGCAACAACGAACGGACAAACCCCGAGGACTGACCCAGAGGTGAAGGGCAAAACTGAGACGTAGTACTGGTCACGGCAAACCACAACCCAGGTGAGGTTGCACGTGGTGCTTCACCGTGGGACAGACGACCCAGGCCAAAGGCTGAGTCAGATGGGACAAAGCTGTAGACAGAGATGGTTGTGTTTGGACAATGCTTGAACTAGTGAAGAAGTGACAAGAGTGAATGATAGCCTGAGCTGGGAGTATCTGCCACAAATTGTGTGTGTGTGCACTGACTGCGAACGCGAGTATATAGTTAGAAGAATATACGATATACATGAATTGTGATTTCATATTATGATGATGAATATGCTATACATGTACATATTGTATGATTGAAATGATGTATATGCTAAGTTGAATAACCGATCAGTATATTTGTACACACGCACGTCGTTGATTCACTGAGACGTGATATGCCAGACTTCTGTATATAAACGAGGTGCTGACATACCATCAACTGTGCGAAGGTGTTGTGCGTCGAACTAGAATACTACAGCCTGTGTGAAGATGACGGCAGTTCGACGTGATCAAAGTTTCATCTGCCCGGTGTTGTTGTCCAAGAAGATGGCAAGCACCTGTTGTAAGTTGGCTCACGTCTAACATTAACTGTGTAGTAGTTGTTCGAGAAGTTGCTACTCCTAGACGATCATTGTAAACGCAAGATATATATATATATATATATATATATATATATATATATATATATATATATATATATATATATATATATATATATATAGGCCAGCCATTTCACTACTAAATAGTGCGCCCTTCTCCCCTCCTCTGTTATGTGAGCATGAGGGGCTGTGAATAGTTAACATTGTGAATAAACTTGGTGATCTGCACGAGGACGCCAAGTCATGATTCTCTACAAACCCTGCATGTTATGTTTTCATGTTGGTTTCCAGCATCTTTAACGAGCAGAGCAAATAGATGTATGGCACCCACTTTGCGTTGGTTTCCATACAAAGGTATTAGTGCCGGTCATTCAGAAAGCAATGGCAAATTGCTGAATGTGAACTTGTCAAGAAACCACAAAAAGCCAAACAATTCTGGAGTTAACTGTGATGCCCTGTAAAGGGTATGCAACTAACTGTATCATCAGTCTAGTATAATTATCATTTTAATTGCCGTCATCATCATGCTATCATCTTTCTTTAAATCATCTTTATTGCCATTATCATCTTATCCATCATCATCATCATTTTTATCATCACTTAATTCTTCTCAATATGATTATCACCAATTGGTATTTATCTTATTTATCATCATTACATTCATCACTATCATCACCTTTATTGTCTTTATCATAATTGTAATCATCCTCTTTTTAACCTGATGATTCCCTCATTTGTGTACTATAAAAATGAAAATAAAGGAGCCCATGCCATGACATGAGGTGTATTGGGGTATGGTGCCAACCCCACGTTTAGGCCAATCAAAGGCTGGTGTGGTCAATATCACACTGGCCAAACTTCCCAGAAAATTTGCTGGCACCCCAGGACATTGAAGAATTCCACATCATAAAGGGAATCAGTCACATGACAATAGGGCTAGAAGACAAGCTGCATAATAAAAATATAAAACAATTATAACACCTGTGTGTATCCTCTTATATTTCAGATTGTTAAATTAATTGAGAGATGCACTACAATAATAACAAATATAAGGCATGTCATCTGTATGTGTTTTCATGCTTCCTCATTGGGATGTTGAGTAAAATGCCTCTCAATCATCACATTTGTTAAATTATTCTCTTGTATGTATTTTTCTACTTCTTCTGCGTTCATCCGGTTTTTTTCAGATGTAATTGTGGTGTATTGTTATGTACCCTTGGGCCTAGACCATATGTATTCTATTGTGTAACTTCAAAACACCAAATATAGTAACAGATCCACCACAAACATCAGTTATCAGTTGGGGTATCTTCATTGCACTCCGGACAGGTCCATAGGTGCTCAGATTCTCCCCCCAGCATATGCATCAGCGTTCGGTGGCTAATAGTGCCAGTTCTGTGTTGGTTAACGAGGCACCTCGTTTTCCCGATGTACCTCTCGTGTCTGGCCGTGCCAATTCTTACTCCCAAGTCTTTCATCCTGGACAGCGATGTGGATTCACTGACATCAAATCATCACATTTGTAAAGTTTCTCTCTTGTATGAATAGTATTGTTTAACTTCAGAACATCAAATCTAGTAAAAGATGCACCACAATCATCACATTTGTAAGGTCTCTCCTCTTTATGCATTTTCATGTGACATCTCATTCAAAGCTGAAGTAAAAGATGCACAGTATTCATCATATGTAACATTTTTTCTTACTTATGTTCTTCTTCTGTTGTTCACTTGACATTTGTCTATATATCCAGTGTTGTCTCTTGTATGAATTTCATTGTCTTTTTTATCAGTTAACTCACCAGTCCATAGATTTTATCCTCCACTGTTGTTTCAGCTGGCCAGAAGGTTTGCCTAGATATGCTGTATTTTGGGCAGTCTTGGATTATGTGATCTATTGTCTGTGGCGCCAGTCCTTTTGTGCTCACAGCTGATTCACAAGTTCTCATTTATGTAATGTCATGTGGCTCTTCAGGTTACAAAAGTAATAAAAAGATGCACCACAATCACTACACTTGTAATGTTTCTCTCCTATATGTATTAACATATGATTCTTCAGTCTGAAAATATTGGTATGAGATACACCACAATCATCACATTTGTAAAGTTTCTCTCCTGTATGTGATCTCTTGTGTATCTTCAGACCATAATATAAACTAAAAGATGCACTACAGTCATCACACTTGTGAAGTTTCTCTCCTGTATGCAATTTTTTGTGCCTCTTTAGACTATCAGAGGTAGAAAAAGATGCATTACATTCACTACACTTGTAAGGTTTCTCTCCTGTATGTGCTCTCTGATGACATTTCAGACTCTGAGGCTGACGAAAGGATGCACTACAAATACCACACTCGTAAGGTTTCTCTCCTGTATGAAGTAACATGTGATACTTCAGAGTGATGGTGTTAGTATAAGATGCACCACAATCATCACACTTGTAAGGTTTCTCTTCTGTGTGTATTCTCTTGTGGTTCTTCAGAAGAAAAGGTAAAATAAAAGATGCACCACAATCATCACACTTGTAAGGTTTCTCTCCTGCATGAAATAGTTTGTGTTTTCTCAGATTACCATGTGACCTAAAAGATGCCCCACAGTCATCACATTTGAAAGGTCTCTCTCCTGTGTGTATTCTCTTGTGGCACTTCAGACTCTCTGGTAGAGGAAAGCAAGCACCACAAACTTCACACCTGTAAGGTTTCTCTCTTGTATGTGTTTTCCTGTGACGTGACAGATGTCCTGAATTACCAAAACATGCCCCACAATCAGCACACTTGTAAGGTTTCTCTCCTGTATGTGTTTTCATGTGACTTTTCACACCACCAGCCAAAGTAAAAAATGCTGCACACAAAGTACATTTGAAAGGTTTTTCTTCTATGTGTGTTCTGATGTGCTGCTTCACAAAGCGAACTGAAGACAAAGATATACCGCAATCATCACACTTGTAACGCCGCCTAGTACCTGTGTGTGATCTTTTGTGTGCTTTCAGGCCCCAAGCTGAAATAAAACATACACCACAATCATCACACTTGTGAGGTTTCTCTCCTGTATGTGTTTTCATGTGGTACTTCAGTGACTGGGCTGAAGAAAGTGATGTACCACAATCATCACACCTGTGAGGTTTCTCTCCTGTGTGTGTTCTTTTGTGTATCTTCAAATGTTCAGCTCTAATAAAACATGCATCACAATCATCACACTTATAAGGTCTCTCCCTTGTGTGGGTTCTCTTATGTGAATTCAGATTTTGAGCCCACGTAAAACGTGCACCACAATCATCACACCTGTAAAGCTTCCCTTCTGTATGTTTTCTCATGTGATACTTAAGAGTGTCAACTGAAGAAGACAACGCACCACAATCATCACACTTGTACAATTTCTCTCCTCTGTGTGTTCTTTTGTGTATCTTCAAATGTTCAGCTCTAATAAAACATGTATCACAATCATCACATTTATAAAGTCTCTCCCTTGTGTGGGTTCTCTTATGTGAATTCAGATGTTGAGCCGTCATAAAACATGCACCACAAACATCACACTTGTAAGGTTTCTCTCCTGTATGCTTTCTCATGTGATACTCTAGAGTGTAAACTGTAGAAGACAACACACCACAATCATCACACTTGTAAGGTTTCTCTCCTGTATGCTTTCTCATGTGATACTTTAGAGTGTAAACTGTAGAAGACAATGCACCACAATCATCACACTTGTACAATTTCTCTTTTGCATGTGTTCTCTTGTGGTTCTTCAGATTGTTTGCTTGAGTAAAAGATGCATCACAAACATCACATTTGTAAAGTTTCCCTTTTGTATGTGATTTGTTGTGCATGTTTAAATTGTTGCAAGCGCAGATAATTTATCTAAAATATTAGATTTATATAGGCTGTCTCTGCTTTGTAATGCTTGGGAACTACAGCTGATATCCCCAACGAGATGATCAAGAAATTGCAGATATTTTTGAAAGGTTCACTAGTGTTTACAAACAATCTTGCAATTTCCAATTCTCTTTAACCTTATTCTCAATAATTAAATATAACATATTCTCTGAGATGTTAGTCAGGTCTTGGTCAAATATGACTGAGCTACCGTATGACAGTAGACACTACTATTTACTTTCTGTTAGCGTTGAATGTTGGGCGCCGCTCACCAAACCCGACACTCCACATGTGCCAATGGCTTCAGGCGGAGGAGCACAACTGGGAGGATACAAAGTCTTATCCTTGAGCGAGGAAATGCAACTAAAAGACAAAATATTGTGGCAAGGCAGACCAGGCCCTAAGCCTTGGTTAGCAACTGGTCTATGATCAAAGCTCTCAGAGGCGGACAGGAGTATTGATTTGTTGATCCGGCAGCTTCTGCAACTTGTCTTGTTCCAGATGTATTGGTGTTACCTTTCCTCTGGAATAAACTAGACAATGTCTATTGTGTGAGCGAACCCATGACTCTTCACCCCATACAACATATCTTATATTTCTTGGTTCACAAAGCTTTAAGTCTCTGTATCTCTGTAGTTATACACGTCTCCATTTGTGGATGTTCTTGTAGAGTATGTGAGCGACAATTCTGAGAACTGTGACACATTTCTGAAAGACAGACAGTAAATACATGTTAACCATCTCACAGATATAAAAAAGGTAAAAATGTAAAGGAGACTTGTCAATGCTGCAAGGCATTCTTGGTATATGGTGCTAGCCCCACACTGTTACAGACCAGCATGCACTTGACAGGTCATGTGATCAATATTATGTCAGCTGACTTTACTGCAGGCTCTGTGGTGAAGGGAGTTTCAGATACAAATCCTGCATACCGCATTCAAAACACATCTGTGGGAGATTTGGAAGCAGACAATGGATCCGTGTCTACACAGAAGGGTCAGCACAAAATGCTGTGCGAAATGGAAGAGCAGGAGTGTACATAGAATACCCAAATAATACTAGGAACACAGTCAGAGAACCGACAGGAAAGTACTGCCATAACTATGATGCTGAAATTGAGGCAATCAAGATAGCAACAGAGAAATTACTAAATACCAGCCCTCGTACACAACCTGTGGTGCTATTGACAGATATAAAATCAGTACTCCAATGCTCTTGTCTGGGAAATTGCCAGCATTAAGGACACTACTTTCTTAAATTACTTAGTAGTCAGCGTTAGGTCACCATACAGTGGATACCATCTCACTGTGGAGTACCTGGAAACAAGAGAGCTGATCGATTAGCTAAGGAAGGAGCAAAAGAACAGCCTGATGTGCCCGTTAATACCACCAAAAGAAAAGACTGATCAAATCAGTCAGAAAGCCACCAAATCATGCTCAAGATGACTACCACATTATGGATCGACCAGAACGGGTCATTATTCTTCACTTCAGAACAGGACATGATAGATTACGCAACCACATGTATACAAAATTCAAGATTGGTGAATCGGCCATGTGCACATGTGGATAAGCACCGCAGACAGCAGAGCACGTACTCCAAGACTGCCCAAATTACAGCATGTCTAGGCAAATCTTCTGGCCTAGAGAGATGACAGTGGAAGATAAACTCTATCGACCACTGAGTGAACTAAAAAAGACAGTTAAATTCATACAAGAGACAACATTGCAGTTATAGACATATTTCAAATAAACAGAAGAAGAAGCAGAAGACAAAACCTGACTGATTGAATTTGATATTTCATATAATTCTGCAACAAGTAGGTACAGGCATTGACGTGATCAAACAGATAAGAGCACATGCTTTTAAACTTCTGGTGCACTGATGGTGGTGGTGGGGGGTTGTGTGTTGTGTTTGTGTGTGTGTGCACATGTGTGTGCGCATGCACGACCCCTATACTACACCAGTATTAAAATGAACTTAAACGATTTCTCATACTGAAACTTTGGCAAACTACTAAATGTACAACTGCTTAGAACATCACCCTGGGGTTGGTCGCAACTTCTTGCAAAGGACACACAACATATTTAAGGTACTCTTTGATACTTGTTTACAGTAGTGTTGACACTTCAGTGCCAAGGACATACAACATATTTAAGGTACTCTTTGATACTTGTTTACAGTAGTGTTGACACTTCAGTGCCAAGGATATACAACATATTTAAGGTACTCTTTGATACTTGTTTACAGTAGTGTTGACACTTCAGTGCCAAGGACATACAACATATTTAAGGTACTCTTTGATACTTGTTTACAGTAGTGTTGACACTTCAGTGCCAAGGACATACAACATATTTAAGGTACTCTTTGATACTTGTTTACAGTAGTGTTGACACTTCAGTGCCAAGGACATACAACATATTTAAGGTACTCTTTGATACTTGTTTACAGTAGTGTTGACACTTCAGTGCCAAGGATATACAACATATTTAAGGTACTCTTTGATACTTGTTTACAGTAGTGTTGACACTTCAGTGCCAAGGATATACAACATATTTAAGGTACTCTTTGATACTTGTTTACAGTAGTGTTGACACTTCAGTGCCAAGGACATACAACATATTTAAGGTACTCTTTGATACTTGTTTACAGTAGTGTTGACACTTCAGTGCCAAGGACATACAACATATTTAAGGTACTCTTTGATACTTGTTTACAGTAGTGTTGACACTTCAGTGCCAAGGATATACAACATATTTAAGGTACTCTTTGATACTTGTTTACAGTAGTGTTGACACTTCAGTGCCAAGGACATACAACATATTTAAGGTACTCTTTGATACTTGTTTACAGTAGTGTTGACACTTCAGTGCCAAGGATATACAACATATTTAAGGTACTCTTTGATACTTGTTTACAGTAGTGTTGACACTTCAGTGCCAAGGATATACAACATATTTAAGGTACTCTTTGATACTTGTTTACAGTAGTGTTGGCCCTTCAGTGCCAAGGATATACAACATATTTAAGGTACTCTTTGATACTTGTTTACAGTAGTGTTGACACTTCAGTGCCAAGGACATACAACATATTTAAGGTACTCTTTGATACTTGTTTACAGCAGTGTTGGCACTTCAGTGCCAAGGACATACAACATATTTAAGGTACTCTTTGATACTTGTTTACAGTAGTGTTGACACTTCAGTGCCAAGGACATACAACATATTTAAGGTACTCTTTGATACTTGTTTACAGTAGTGTTGACACTTCAGTGCCAGGGACATACAACATATTTAAGGTACTCTTTGATACTTGTTTACAGTAGTGTTGACACTTCAGTGCCAAGGACATACAACATATTTAAGGTACTCTTTGATACTTGTTTACAGTAGTGTTGACACTTCAGTGCCAAGGACATACAACATATTTAAGGTACTCTTTGATACTTGTTTACAGTAGTGTTGACACTTCAGTGCCAAGGATATACAACATATTTAAGGTACTCTTTGATACTTGTTTACAGTAGTGTTGACACTTCAGTGCCAAGGACATACAACATATTTAAGGTACTCTTTGATACTTGTTTACAGTAGTGTTGACACTTCAGTGCCAAGGATATACAACATATTTAAGGTACTCTTTGATACTTGTTTACAGTAGTGTTGACACTTCAGTGCCAAGGATATACAACATATTTAAGGTACTCTTTGATACTTGTTTACAGTAGTGTTGGCCCTTCAGTGCCAAGGATATACAACATATTTAAGGTACTCTTTGATACTTGTTTACAGTAGTGTTGACACTTCAGTGCCAAGGACATACAACATATTTAAGGTACTCTTTGATACTTGTTTACAGCAGTGTTGGCACTTCAGTGCCAAGGACATACAACATATTTAAGGTACTCTTTGATACTTGTTTACAGTAGTGTTGACACTTCAGTGCCAAGGACATACAACATATTTAAGGTACTCTTTGATACTTGTTTACAGTAGTGTTGACACTTCAGTGCCAAGGACATACAACATATTTAAGGTACTCTTTGATACTTGTTTACAGTAGTGTTGACACTTCAGTGCCAAGGATATACAACATATTTAAGGTACTCTTTGATACTTGTTTACAGTAGTGTTGACACTTCAGTGCCAAGGACATACAACATATTTAAGGTACTCTTTGATACTTGTTTACAGTAGTGTTGACACTTCAGTGCCAAGGATATACAACATATTTAAGGTACTCTTTGATACTTGTTTACAGTAGTGTTGACACTTCAGTGCCAAGGATATACAACATATTTAAGGTACTCTTTGATACTTGTTTACAGTAGTGTTGGCCCTTCAGTGCCAAGGATATACAACATATTTAAGGTACTCTTTGATACTTGTTTACAGTAGTGTTGACACTTCAGTGCCAAGGACATACAACATATTTAAGGTACTCTTTGATACTTGTTTACAGTAGTGTTGACACTTCAGTGCCAAGGACATACAACATATTTAAGGTACTCTTTGATACTTGTTTACAGTAGTGTTGGCCCTTCAGTGCCAAGGCAGCTGCCAGCATGCTCACTTTGTCTTGAAGCTATGGGTGTGACACAAGTGGGCATGTCAAAATATGGCTTTTCCAATGTGGCAACAAAGTCCTTTTCTGAATGCTCTCTATGAATATTCTGATACTATTTTGTTAAAACACTGGAAAAATATTGGTTTCGTAGAGTTTACAAAATAAAATCAAACAGACCTTATTCAAGTATCTATGTTATATATATATGATGATATATTTTTTTGTTAATTAATTATCTGTACAGCTTAAGTGACTGAGGGGTAGAGTCTTCTCCCCCTCAATTATTCATTATTGTGTCAATAACTTAATAATATTAATAAGTTGAGCAGTCACTTAATTCACACACACAATTAATACAGGATTGCCAGACATCCTAGTTTTCCAGGACAGTCACGGTTATTAAGTAAATAAATCAGTGTCCTGAAACAAAAAGTTTCAGGATGTCCATTTTTCCCAGTTTTTATTGGTTTTGGGTTTTGGATTTGTTATTGGGTTTATGTGGTTGTCAATGTCTGTCTGTTGTGGGTGAAATGAATCATGGTCTAGTGTTATTTGTATAACAATTGCTACGTTTTAATTACTGTATTGCTATACTATTAACTACTAAGGGGTTTCAAAATGCTGAAGAGAATGTGTTCATTCCACGATTCTGTTATTCTTCTTATCATGCGAATAAGAGATTGTTCCAATTTCTCAGTTACAACAAGCAACTTGCAGCAACCCTATTCAGATTCGCTTAAAGTTATATTATAACTTATGTTATAATATTATTTTTATTTGAATAGTTTTAAGATCTATTTATTATACAGTAAAACAAATGTTTTTAATGCATATACAGTACCATTAAGTTCTTTTTCTTTTCAAATATAAAGTTCACAATTAATAATTTATAACTGCTTTATGTTATTTTACAGCATTTAATTCCTATTTAGTCATCTTTTTTTTTTTCCATTTCTTTTCAGGTCCTTGTCAGAATCATCTAGTTAATTGTAAATAATGATAAGCTGATAATATCTTGACTATCTGATGCGATCGTTGATTACATGTCTGCAGTAGAGGATAGATAATGTAGCTGCCATGAAGACAGAAGAGAACGTGAATGCCAAGACAGGTCAGTCGCCAACAGAGGTAAGTATTTCTCTAATTATGGACATGTTTCTACGGTGAGTTGAGTTTATCTTTATAGTTTTAATATCTATTTATTATACTGTAAAAGTTAAAACACATGTTTTTGTTTTTTTGTTTTTTTTAAAATACATATCAATATCTTTAATGATAAATATAATGAGAAATGTAAGAGATGATATAAACAGGGAGCTATATGATGCCCTAAATATCAGTGGTCATGACATACCAGAGATTCGGTATGCTGATGATACAGTATTGCTATCCACATAACAGAATGGAATTGAAAACCTAATAGGCTCAAAGCAATTAAATAGTGAAAATCACAACTTACATCTTAACATAGCAAAATCAGAGATAATGTGTACAGATAAAACTACTATGGAGAAAGAAATATATGTTAATTAGGAAACATTGGAGGTGGTGGAAAATTTTGAATATCTTGGGTCATTGATTACCAACAACAGTGATACAATGAAAGAAATTAAACGACGACTATCAATTGCTCTTCAAAGATTAAAACAAATTGGAGTGGGACAGAAAGAACTACAAAACTTAGATTTTTTCAGAGCATGCATCTTTCCCATTGCAACATACGCCTGTGAGACCTGGACACTTACTAAACAAGCTGAACAGCGCATACATGCCTTTGAATATAAATGTTATAGACGAGTTCTAAGAATATCTTGGGTAAAGAAACAAACAAATCCATCCATACTTCAAGAGCTGAATATTGAAGAAGGTTGGCTATCACAGACGATAAAACAAAGAAAATGTTAATATTTCCAAATTTTGGTCACGTCTGAAACATTGGAGTTTGAAACATCACGAAAGTTTGGAGAGAACAATAATGGAAGGGTATATATGCCTGGGAAGAGAGGAAGAGGAAGGCCAAAGAGAAGATGGGTGCAGGATGTGGCGGATGATCTCCAGATGGGTGTATCGGACGCGGGACATCTTGCTTATGATCGAGAAGTTTTCCGGAAAGTTGTTATGAGAGCGAGGTTCTGAAAAGGACATGCTAATGAATGAGTGAATGAATGAATGAATGAATGATCTTTAATTTCTTTTTGATTTCTCATTCTCCTCAGATTTAAAGTTCACAATTAAATAAAACTTAAAAGTAGTATTAGTAGTAGTACTAGTAGTGTAGTTAGTAAGTTAGTTGGTCGACAGCAGAGCCTCATTGTCTCGAGCCATGTCATTGCTAATCATTGCTATACTACACTTTACTGCCATGAATTCCTTAGTCAGGCTACTACAAGTACTTTTTTACTATACTTTTGGTTGTCAAAGCAAAAGCACCAGAATCAGAATCTTTCTTCACAATGACAACATCACCCTGTAAAGAATTCTCGAAAATCAACACCTCTACTTACTACTTCAATACTACTTCCATCTCCACAGCAGCCGGAAGTTCTTGTCTGTGGTTCCTGTCTATCTGGATGCAAACTGAAAAAGACGTACAGAAATCTGAAATACGTGATTAAAAATGTATAACTTCTTCATGTTATTTTACAGCATTTTATTAATCTTTTGTTTGTTTTCTTTTTCTTCAGGTTCTTGTCATGATTGTCTATTTCTTTGCAACTGATGTCAACTTGCTAAACTATCATTGATTCTAGAAACTCTACCACAAAATATTATTATTATTAGTACTTTTGCCTTTTTTGTTTTCTTTAGAGAAACGTTTAAACAGCTTTCATATGCGGTGTCTGCGAAGAATTCTTGGTATTAAGTGGCAAGACAAAATCACAAATACTGAAGTATTGGAAAGATCAGGTTGTGTGACGGTTTATTCCATGCTCAGTCTTCGTAGACTTAGATGGATAGGACATCTTAGGAGGATGGATGATGGTAGAATACCAAAGGACATCTTTTTTGGTGAATTACAGATGGGTAAGAGATTTCAGGGTCGGCCTCTACTACGATACAAAGATGTGTGTAAGCGGGACATGATTGATACAGGCATTGATAATGCACATTGGGAGCAAGTCGCCGCTGAACGTGTTGCATGGAGGGCAAATATCAGAAATGGAATAAAGACAAAGGAGAAAATTATTGCAGATAAAGCACACACAGAGCGTGAGAGACGTAAGATGGTGCAAAATGGTGGAAATGACCATGTTTTCACATGCATCTACTGTGGACAAACATTTGCAGCAAGAATTGGCTTTACCAGCCACACTCGCCACCGCCATGGGTCGTAGTTATTAAGCCTTTTTGAAGCACAATGTACCAAACTATCGTCTGTCAAGACGGAAAGGTGCCAATGAATTGGTACTTTTGCCTTACTTCACCCCAAACAAACGTCACCAGCTATATTTAGGGTCAGCAGCTATATTTACCACTGACGGTGATCTCCTGTGTTCGGGTACAGTGCGTGTCAGTGCGTTTCAATTGCAGTGTTCCTTGGCTTTGGCAACCGTTTCTCTCTGTGTGAGTGTGTGTGTGTGTGTGTGTGTGTGTGTGTGTGTGTGTGTGTGCGCGTGCGCATGTGTCTCATCACGAGTTTTCTGGAACTAGCAGCAGCAACTGTCCACGAGACACAGAGTAGCGTTGCTTTTCTGCAGCATCATGGCATCTGACATTCTGCTAGACGCTGTTCTCATAATCATGTCATGGTGCTATCGCTGACTGAGCGTCAGGACAGATGGAGATGCCGACGACATTCACCATGTATGTCGGCAGGACATCCCGCTGAGACAAGGCACATTGCTGCAAGGCTCGCGTCTCCCGTACAGACAGACAGAACAGCAGCAACGCTTCTGTCGCTAATAAGGACACACATTCGGCCTGGCACAACTGTAGTCTCCGACTTCTGGCGTGCGTACGGTAGAATTGGAAGTATTCCCGAATTGACACATCTCACAGTCAACCACTCCCACAACTTTGTGGACCCTACCACCGGTGCACATACTCAATGCATCGAGCGCATATGGGAAAGGCCAAGGAGATAAACAAGAGGCAGAATGGAACACTCACAGGCATCTACTAGAGTCCTACATGTGCGAATTCACGTGGCGTCAACAGACTAAATGCGCTGGTCTCGATGTGATCAACCCATTCTTGCTGACATTGTTCGATTCTGGCCACCGCAAGAATAGGGCACCGTGTAGAACATTGCACACCGATAAAATTGCGCACCGAGCTACGGCGCAACACAGGCAACCCCTGGATGTGACGTCATACCCTGGGATTCCGTTTGTTTGGGATGAATTAAGGCAAAAGTACCGTGTTATTATGCATATATGGTGTAATCATAGTTAGAAGTAGAAATTAGTTATATAATATTAATAAAGATTTTTAACAGCAACGAACTGAAAGTACATTTTCATTTGTTGACACGTATGCAAATTTAGTAATTTTATTTTAAACGAACCTCATAACAACCATTTATCACTGCAATAATAATTGGTGGCCATTTTAAATTGCTAATTATTTCACCACACATTATATTGACACAGCAAAAGACCATAATGTCTGCAGCATCATTCTGCATAATAACATATACCTCTTGCAATTATTTTTAAAGCTAAAATTAAGAAGACGCAGGCTAATTAATGAATAATAATTAATCGATGACCATTTTTAATTGCTAATTAGGTCACCACACATCATATTTAAAAATAAAAACATAGATGACATGAGCAGTTAGGCCTCAAAACACTGATCGCAGTGATGTATGGTTGCTAAGATTTTCGTTTTAAACCAAAATAGATGCAGTCAAAAAATGCTAAATTTTGATCATTTGAGCTCTCACTTTGATTTGGCTGCAACAAAACCAACTCAGACAGCGGAATCCTGAGAAAATTTTTGTCAAAGGGTACGACACTCAAATTGTAATAACTCCACTTAGAATTGAGATTCCACGCATCATTGAGGTGTCGTTAGATTTGGTTTTTCAAGGCCTATCAATCTGTAGTGTTGAAAATCCTGACTAGAATACCTACTAATGAGTCATTATGTAGTGACCATTGCAGTATTACTATTACTATCAACTTTCAGGGCCGTGAATCTTATTAAAGGTTTACATTTATATTTAAAATGGGAAAGAGTTACCAAATGCACCCATAAGAAAGAAAATGTCGATAATTTACAAACTAAACTATAAATTCTCTTACCGTTTGCCCGAAAATAATAAAGAGAAAATTAATTTTTTTAATGTTGTGAAATGTTATTGTTGAAATTTTTTTTTTCATTCAACGATAGTTACTTATTGCATAAGATACTGTTCCTTTTATGAATTACACTTGTTGTTTGCATTGGTGACAGACGATTATTTCCAGTAGTTTGGGAAATTTGCCCAGTCAGCAGAAAACCTGTTGGGCTTTAATAAAAGAGAATGTTAGTGTTAAGTTATAGGAAACACTGAAAGTCGGTTAGAAGATGTAGTAGACGGTATTTAATGGGTCAATAAAGCAGACGTGGTTTTAAGAAAGGCAGACTTCATAATAGACACTGTTGGATGGTTGTTGGAGACTTGACGCTATTACGTATCTGAAATGACAACGTAAGATAGAGGTGGATAAAGTAAAAAATGTTATTTTAGCTAGACATCAAGAAAACCCGTGTAATGTTGAGAGATGGAACAAAGGAAGCTTAGTGTAGCGGACATTGTGGTGTGGAAAGTTAAAGATGCCAGCCATGGAAAATGGCCCCTTGATGACGAATACTCAGATGATATCGAAACTATCCCAGGAGGAACCACAGAGTGCGTTGTCAAAGACTCGACCGTATCCCCTTCGCCAGGAGGAGCAGTCAACCATGAAGAGACCAGGAGGGGATACGGTGCCCGAGGGAAGGGCATGGGAGATGAGGTAATAAGAGTTGGGTGACCATTCCCTCATGAGACACGCAGGCGGTGTTTAGAGAGTTAGCACTCTAATCACGATAATATCACGCCTCGTGGTAGCCACAGAGAAGTTGAGTATACACTCAACGTACCACGTCTGCCATCAGCGTGCCATGTGAGGCAACACGCACCAAGGTGAAGGTCAATCCCCGTGGTGTGTGACGAAGGAATGAAAGATTGTCAGACGGCCGGACGGGACTTGTAGTGTACACCTCGTTAGCGTAGCGATAGGGGTATTTGTGTTTATTTGTGTAGAAAGTTAGCATAGGGGTAGCAGCTCGTGATAGATAATACTGTGGCTGTATGTTGTGTGTTTCAATAGCGACTGTTCACTGCTTGTAGCGAGCCAACGGCAATAAATGTACCATTTAATTTCCTCGCACACGACTTGCAAGTTTTCTTGTATGGTGTGCCAGAAGTACCCGATGATGCCTGTCAGTTGAGTTGTTGACGGGCAAGGGTAATTGTGGTGTCAGAAGTGAAGCTTGAACGTAAGTTCAAGCTAATCCACTCATCCACGGGCTCTGGACTAGGGTTTAATTTTTGTAGTGACGGTAATTTGTGCAAACGAGTGCAATTTGCGGGCTAGATATATGCCTATCGTGATGAAATATAGTGTTTAATTGTGTTTATTTAGTGAAATCATGTATTCTGCAAAGCTGTAAGTATTAATATTCTTGCTTTCTTATATTTATTTATGTATTTACCAATTTATTCTTGAATAAGCACCAAACATGATTCAGGGCGGAGTGATACACCGCCAGCCTACAATATCGATTTTTGGAAACTAAAAATAGCACTGTGCTGTAAATAACGCTGTGACGTGGAGTGATTGACAAACAGTTGGTCTGCGTCATTAGCATAAAGCAATCGAGTGTGTACAAGATCGCTTAACGGCTGCCCGCCTGAATCTGTGCTTTATATCGTTTATTATTTATTTATTTGAATTACTAAATGAATATATTTATTTATTTAAACATTATTATGTTATTTTTATTCATTTAAAAACAGTTATTCATATTTTTGGTTCTACTTTCTCTTTGTTTACCGTCACGAAGGAACTATTTTTTGGCCAAGCAGATGACTGGGCTGCACAACGCTTACAAAAATTAACTAGGTTAGTAACGAAAGGCAATTACTGGTAGAACAAAGACAGGACATTGACATTAAATTTAATTAATACATATTCTAGTTGTTCGTGAGTCTGTCATTGCCTAAGTCATTGTCCTTAGTTGTCGAGTAAATCATATCGTGCAGTAGGCGTGTTTACTGCTGCCCTGCATATCACAGGGCGAACAACAGCTGAGTACTTACGCCGGTGTGCCAAATATAGTGTCCTACTTACGAAACGGGTCTCCACCAAAAGGTACCAAACAAGGTGACCAGTGTCAACGGAGCTTACGTTCCCTGATTCTCGGGAACATTAAGTTGAGTATACCTATATTTTTGGCATGCATTGTGATTAATAGTGCATCTCTTTTCAGCTTGTGAAACACTATCATATTGTTTGTGCTCTGATATTCCAACATAGAATCTTGTGCAACACATAAACTGGAAATAAAATTAATATTCCTCAACGAGGAACAAATAGATGACATTGTAGATAGATAGGTAAATAAACAAACCAGTGTAGGTAAACGCTAGCCAATTACCAGATAACATGGCGACTTTAAGTGACTTTATAAAAGATGGTAAAGAGCTACAATACACAGGTAAAGAGCTACAACAATATGCTGATCAGAAATTTAAAGAAGCAAAAGATGCTGAGACAGCTGAACGTATAAGAAAAGAGAATGCAGAAAGAGACGAATGTGCACGAGAAAGGGAACAAGAAAGACAACATCAGAAAGAACTAGCTGAAATAAATAAGCAAAAAGAACTAGAGGTGAAACAACAACAGTTGGAACATGATAAGACAGTTAAGCAACAACAGTTACAACAAGAGAAGGAGATTGCAGAACGAGCTGAGATAACAAAACAAAAACAGTTAGAAGATGACAAACAGATTAAGCAAAAAGAATTAGAAATTAAACAACAACAGTTAGATCACGATAAGGACATAAAACAAAAGGAATTAGAACTAAAGCAAAGGCAACTAGAGCAAGAAAGAGAACTAAAGCAAAAAGAAATAGATATTAAGGAAAAACAAATTCAAGTAGAATCAGAGACACAATTGAAGATGAAAGGTATGGATGTAGACTCACACGCAGAGATCTCTGCCACTAAATTAAGAAGTCAGCAAGAAGAAAATAAGTTCAACAAATACAAAAATATTATCAAACCATACTGTAAAGATGATTCCATATCAGCCTGGACAGAGAGTGTAGAGTATCAATTTAAATACCACCAAGTTCCTTTAGATATGTGGGCTCCTATTTACATGAAGAATCTAAGTGGTGAGCCCCTTAAAGTAATAGAATCCATCCCTATTGAGCTTAGATCTAGCTATCAATACATCCATGATAGGATTATGCAGCACTTTTTACTTGATGCCCCTGGGTATCAAGTTCAGTTCTCAAATTTAAAACCTAAACCTAGTGAAACTTTTATAGATTATGTTTCAAATGTGCAGAGTGTACTAAACAGGTGGCTTAAAGCAGCTAACATAGGTAAAGACTTTGATAGATTAAAAAACCTAATAGCTATGGACAAGGTTATATCTACTATACCTTCTCCTTTTGGTAAATTTTTGCAGCAGTCAGACATTGAGAACATCGAGCAGTTCGAAAAAAAAAGGCTCAGCATATTTTTCTTCTAACAGAGAGATTTTTAAGACCTCGTGTGACTCTGAAATAGTTTCTTTTGTGAAAGACCAACCCAAAAACTATCAGAGCAACAGAAAACCTTTTCAGAAACACGACATCAAAGATAGAAAAGTGTCAAAATGTATTTACTGTCAACTTTTGCATGACACTTATTCGATGTGTGACAAATCGCCAAACTACCCGGCGCATCTTGAAAATGTTATCAAGAAGCAACAAAATAAAAGATCAGCATACAGGCGTGCAATCAAATGTTTTTTTTTTGTTCCAGCTATGGCCATTATTCTAATAAGTGCCTTGGCCGCCAACGTATGAAAGCTAACAATGCTATTTTGATTGACACCTCGTCAGATAGTGGTAGTGAGACTGAGTGTGAAGTTGAAAATGTATTACCTTTCAAGGAGTCTGAAGATGTCTGTTGTGTGAACGATGTTTTGAGCTTTGACAATTGTGGACATTGTCAGCAATTTCATGCAGACGGAAGACTGGAATGTGGACATACAGTACCATGCTCTACTGAGAGTGTAAATGCAGCAATAGCCTCCAGAGGCAAGTTAGTGTTCCACAATGCAATGGTCAACGACAAACCATGCCAATGTTTGCTGGACAGCGGCAGTACCCTTATTGGTCTTAGAAAGGATCTAGTGAGTCCAGGTGATTATACAGGCGACTCTGTCAAATGCCGAACCTTTTCGGGTAACATTGAAATTTACCCTTTGGCCAAAGCCCGTATTAACACTCCTTTCCTTTCGGGTACCTTTACTTGTGCAATACTTGACAACCCTTGTACTGATTTAATTTTGGGTTCTTTACCCCAACTGAAACACTGTACTAATGATGAAATAGTTGCATGGGAGAAATTAAATGCAGCTAATACAACGACTAGAGCAGACACTATAAAACATCAAGACACACTACAAGATGAGAGACTACTGTTGCTTTCTCCAACTGGCACAGATGATACCAACAGACAGAAATTTATAGAACAGCAGAAAGCTGATCCTAGTGTGTCTCCATATTTAAAATTAATGAAAGAAAGATCTAAAGTGACCAAAAATGCCTCAGGGTTCCTGAAACCTAATAATGGCTTTCTTACAAGATATTTCACATCTAAGAACCATGAGAATCAGCAAACGGTGCAACCTATACAACACCGCTTAACTGTGCAAAAACCTGCACATGAGTCACCGCTTGCTGGTCACCTGGCAAAAGACAAAACCAGGCCTAGATTCCAGGCTCATGTTCATTGGCCAGAGTTTTGGAATAATATAAAATTATTTTGTCGTAATGTATTTTCTTGTAATGTCTGTCAACAATTAGTACATAAATTTAAGGGTAAACATCCTACAGCTGAGGTACAACATTCGACACTGGCTTCTAAGCCGTTGAGAGGGAGGGTCAAATCTACCACCAATACACAAACAGGGGTACAAGAACAAACCAGATCAAGACATACTTCCGTTACTTCCAAACAAATGAAATGGCAGGGACCATTCAATGTGGCACGTGAATTTTCAAATGCTGACTATGAAATGTCGATAAACTGACACTTAGAGATATTCCATGTCAACAGGTTGAAACCTTACTATTCACGACAAGAAACACGAGTAGAGACAGACGAACATAGTGCATCCACACCTAGTAATCAGACGACAGACATACATAGCGCAACTACACTAGTTAGCGGGACTGGCAAATCCGACAAGATGCATACATTTAGTGAGCTTACAGGATACGCATAATATATGTTTCCATACGGATGACTGGACAACACACTGACTGAAACGAGGACATGTCTGTGACAGAGTGCGACTCTTCGGTTTCACTGTCAAACCGAGCAAAGTCAAATTAGGCCTAAAAGAAATTCATTGTTGGGTCATGTCATTTCTCAAGGTCAACTAAAGACTGACCTGAAAATTAGTACCAAAATTATGAATCTGACCATGTCTAACAGAAAGAAACAGGTCAGAAGCCTTTTGCGATTAGTAAATTACTCAGAAATTACAATTATATTTTCGAATATCTTAAAAGCTTCTGTAAATGAAATGTCAAAGATGCATTATTAATTTCTGCATTGTCAAAAATGAAATTTTTTTTTGTAATATTCCAATCCTCCGCTTGCCTAATCCTAGGCTCGTTTATTATTCTAGGACAGATGCCAGCAGTACTAGGCCAATTTTTTGAGGGCATCTTCCATCCGATTTGCTACGTGAGCCGTAAGATCACACCTGCTGAGTCCAGAGATTCCATATCACAGTTGCAACCCTAAGCGTCATCTATGCAGTGAGAAAGCTCCATCGAGTTCTGACGGATGTTCACTGCACTGTCCAGACCGACAACTCCCCGATCACGGTCATAGAAAGTGGTGTGCATCAAAATGACCGGATATACAGGTGGTCACTAATTTTACCATCTGGGGTAGAAATACCTGAAATCCCACATATAAATGTAGAGTGATAGTTAGTACATGAATTATAATAATCTATGTAAAATAGGTTACAGATACATCGACAGTATATGCTTAATCATGTACCAAGAACAGTGAACTATCATGTGTTCGTAGACATTAAGGCAAGAACTGTGCTGCAGAACGTAAATAGCACCGTGTGAACAAGGACAGATCGTTTCCAACTAACCTCCATTCCGGTGTATCATTGGTGTGAAACGCAGAAAACAGTGTCAGAACAGTGCTTAATTACAGACACGAAAAGGCTGAGCTACGACACCAGCGAACTCTACACTTGCACTACCGATAGAACATTATGATGACTGTGCAAAGTATTTCAGATACCCAGGCAAAGTGTGTAGATATATTATGCCTATACAAGCAATGTACAAACATGAAGGCAACTACTAACCTGTGGAAACTGAATAACATGTATATAAACTTAATGTGATATGTAATATAATATTTTAAGATAATGACAAAGTAGATGTAGGTTAGGGAAATATAATACTTCGCATTTATTTTAATAGAATAGTTAAAATATTAGTTGAGATATGACAATAGTTAATTACAAGCTAAAATAAAATTATGATAAGAATAGTACCATTTAGATTATTACATTTCATTTACCTTCAGTTTAGTTTAGTTTATTCCATCTTAATGAAACCATACCATCTATTAAACATTACCATTTATTAGTAACATCATTTTACATCAGAATAGGTTAAAAAGAGTAGATAAGTGAACATACATCATTTACACCATTTAGATTAAGAACATCACTCATACATGTAAAAACATTATTTAGCATAGTATTTAGAAAATTACATAATTTGTGTACACATCATCCATGTAATTAAGGTACATAACTCACATCACATCCATTACATTTAAATAGTTAAATTACTTCCCTTAGATTAGATAAACATAACGATTAACATAAACATATCATATAATTAACATGACAAAAATTTAGTTAACACATTATATATTTATTTATAGAAGTAGTATTAGTAGGTTAGAATGTAGAGTGCTAGGTTAGTGTAATATAGTGGATGATGAGACCAAGGGGACAAACCATCAACCCTTTCTCATCCATGTAAATATATTGTAAATACATGACTCGTGCAACAACTTTCGCACCGTCATGAGGATCAACCATTTCAAACTGAGCCAAACCTGTACAGTGTCACTCCAAGGTTTTTAAATAATCAGAAGAATTAGTGTGGAAGGATAATAGATGTGTGACAGAAGTAAGGGTGAAAGCAGTGTGACAGAAGTGTGAAAGTGAGAGCGAATGGAAAATAGACAGAAGAGAGTGAGATTGGCCAGCGAATTCTTCTGCTGCCTGGCTCGAATTTTAATATTTGTCTGTGTTAGTGTTGGTTTTCGTTAGTGAAAATGTGCTACTTTGAATATAGTTTAGAACTTAGATTACAGTATTTTCAGTTTCATAACAAGGGAATGTAGTCACGAATGAGTGTTATGCACCTGTTTGTGGCCGCATTTAACCAAATTATGACACTTAAAAAACTAACATACATACACATAGGACTTAGAAACATAGTTTAGAAGTTAGATTAGTAAGTTAATTACATCCAAACACGCAAACAACCAGAAAAACAAACATATAAATTACATACACTTTTTGTAGATCAAAGGGAGATAACTTCGGGTCAGGGGACATAATAGACAACGAAGAACTATCTTAACAGTGCAATAGAACTTTACACGCGGAAGCGATGTAGGTAAAGCCTGTCGCACACACTTTTGTATAATGGTTGTTAAATATTATATGGGGGACATGAAGCAATTCATGTGTTGACCCTAAGAAAGTCAACTTTGTATGGGTAGTAAGTTAATTTACTATGTGAGGGCAGGTCTTAGAAGACAACGGTCCGGTTCAGACATACCTCTAATAAATATAATATAGCATGTGAGAAGAGGGCTCACGCCAACCAGACAAGTTTGTGGCGAATGCCAGTAGCCACGTAGAGTTTTGCTACATTGTGACAATAGTCAGTAGAAGTCTATTACTTTACCCAAAACCAGGTACCTAGAGTCTTTGACAAAAATTAGAGACACTAATTTTTTTACAGCCTCTTGCGTCACAACCAATGAGTAAAAGTTGATGACGCAACACAGGAGGGGTGGGTGTGTGTCAAAGACTCGACCGCATCCCCTTCGCCAGGAGGAGCAGTCAACCATGAAGAGACCAGGAGGGGATACGGTGCCCGAGGGAAGGGCATGGGAGATGAGGTAATAAGAGTTGGGTGACCATTACCTCATGAGACACGCAGGCGGTGTTTAGAGAGTTAGCACTCTAATCACGATAACATCACGCCTCGTGGTAGCCACAGATAAGTTGAGTATACACTCAACGTACCACGTCTGCCATCAGCGTGCCATGTGAGGCACCACGCATCCAAAGTGAAGGTCAATCCCCGTGGTGTGTGACGAAGGAATGAAAGATTGGCAGACGGCCGGACGGGACTTGTAGTGTACACCTCGTTAGCGTAGCGATAGGGGTATTTGTGTTTATTTGTGTAGAAAGTTAGCATAGGGGTAGCAGCTCGTGATAGATAATACTGTGGCTGTATGTTGTGTGTTTCAATAGCGACTGTTCACTGCTTGTAGCGAGCCAACGGCAATAAATGTACCATTTAATTTCCTCGCACACGACTTGCAAGTTTTCTTGTATGGTGTGCCAGAAGTACCCGATGATGCCTGTCAGTTGAGTTGTTGACACAGATGATATCGAAACTATCCCAGGAGGAACCACAGACTGCGTTGTCATAAACGTTGTTATGACTGTTTCGTTGGAGCTCATGTACAACGAATGTTTGGAGTTCTTGGTATTGTGCCATGGAAAAGCGTGAAGCTATTTTTGAAAGACAGAGCCACTTTATTGTAAAAGAACAACCAAGAGTGTGGAGAGGTACTTAATTAGTCTATATAAGTGCTTCTTTGGTAGATACTTTGCAATAGTAAGTTGAAGCTTTCGGTAATGTAACAGGGGGAAAGTGCTGACGATGATGCTTATGGAATGTGAAATGCCTTTTTCAGATAAAATTACTAGACACTCTTGACACAACTACAGAAGCTAATTTTTTTCCTAATTTGGGTATCATATATTTTTTCTTAATTTGGTCGACCTATTTCTTACTTTGCCCTACCTACTTCTTAGTTTGGCCAACATATTTTCCTACTTTTTATAAATTTGGTTGAAATATTTCGGCCAACATTTTTGTAACTTTGGCTAATATATATTCTTACATTTTATAAGTTTGGATAAGATATTTATAAATTTGATTGAAATATTTCTTTACTGGGCCAATATATTTTTCCCATTTGACTAACATATTTTCCTACTTTTTATAAGATTGGGCGAAGTATTTATAAGTTTGATTGAGATATTCCCTATATTGGTCAATATTTTTCCCATTCTGGTACCAAATTTTCCTACGTTTTATACGTTTGGCAGTGCTATTTGCAAGTTTGGTTGAAATAGGTTTTTACTTGTTCAATATTTTTTCACCTTTGGTTAAGAAAATTTTCTACATTTCATAAGTGTAGACACGATATTTCTTTACATGAACAATATTTTTCTCAATTACTTAACACATTTTCATATTTTTCGTGAGTTTGGGCTAGGTATTTCAACATTTTCCCCGTTCGGTTAACAAATTTTCCTACTTTTTATAAGTTTGGCTGCGATATATCTTTAATTGAACAATAATTTGTCATATTTGGTTAACAGTTTCCTATCTTTTATACGTTTGGCTGTGATATTTCTTCATTTGATCAATATTGTTACCTTTTGGTTGAAAAATTTTCCTACTGTACATAGGTTTGGATGCGGTATTTCTTTCCTTGAACAATATTTTGTCACCTTTGGTTAACAAAGCTTCCTACTTTTTATAAGTTTGGACGTGATATTTCTATACTTTGCCCAAATATTTCCCATTTGGTTTACAAATTTTCCTATTGTTTTAATAAGTTTGAACGAGATATCTTTGTTTACATGACCAATATTTTTCCCAGTTGACTAACAAATTTTCCTAACTTTTATAAGATTGGCCGGGATATTTCTTCACTTGACCAATATATTCTTTTCTATTTGGTTAACAATGTTTCCTACTTTTTATAAGTTTGGCTGAGATATTAATAAGTTTGACTAATATATGGTGCCTTTGGCTAACATATTTTCTTATTTCGGTTGACATATTTATAAATTTGGTTGATATATCTCGTGATATGGCCATCATTTTCCCGAGTTTGGTTAACACGTGTTGCTACTTTGTTTATTTTGGATAAAGTATTTTCCTTCTATTTATAAATGTGGTCGACGTTTTCCTTAATTTGACAACATTATTTTTTCTTAATTCGGATAGACAATTTCTTACTTTTCATAAGTTTGATCGATATATTTCTGTTTTTGGCAAACATTTTTAATAATTTGGCTAAACTACTTTCTTATTTGAACGTTGAAGTGCTATATAGTCCTTGTACTTTTGCCTGGCTGTGATACGGGGCAATGAGCAGCCTTGTTGAAAAACATATATTGGCAGTGGAAAATGTTTCTGGCGAAAGATGCAAAGACACTTATGGATGCATAAGGAGGTAATGACAGTGTAAATGTCTGCTCTGAGTCGTCATAATTTCGGTGGTAAGAACAGCTTGTGACGTCATGTTCCATGAGATGCCTAAGTTGCGACAGCTGGTTGTGATTGTGTGTAATATTATACATCTGATAAACACACGTCGCTGGCTGTTAAATAAAAGGTACGCCTTCCCCGACTGTCATCGGTGATCACATCTCTACTCTATATATCTCGAGGTATGGTGTCCGCCTCGAGTGCTGGAGGTCCCGGGTTCAGGCCCCGGTGAGGACCAGGATTTATTTAAAAGATCCACCGGGACTTCCAGTAATTTCCCCTGGTCTCCGGGTAGTGAGATCGGAAGCCCGTGTGTATTGTTGCACACGTAAAAATTTCCTTGGCAGTTGGAAATCGAAAAAGAGTAGCCTAACGGCGCTGCCCGGGCAAAATTTCGAGTTAAAAATCTACCCATGTATTTCAGGATCCTCGGCGGTGTTTCGGAGTTCGTGCCGTGATGTTGATCCATAAACTAAACTAAACTATCTCTACTCTATGTTTACGAGCCGGATTTAGTCGGACGCTGTGATGCCTTAGTTATAGTTGTGTAAACTATATTTAAACGTACCTTAGTTATAGTTGTGTACACTAAATTTAAAACTACCTTATATTGTATTGAGACCGGGATGTCCTTTGGTGCTACTCGATTACCTTAGGACTACATTGATATAGAAAAGAGAGAGGGGAGAGCAATTCAGTCTTCGGATGCTCTGTTGACGAGGTAGTGGAATCACTTCCAAACATCGTGGTCATCACGAGTTAGGTTCCCTGTTACGATAAACAATAAGACGCCATTTTATGTGGTATTCCTCTTAACCACGTGTCTCGGATATACTCTTACACATGTGACCAAATGTAGAGCCATCTTTGACCGAGCGTAACCATTATTCACGTGTCCTGATGTATCATTATGCATGTAACCGGAAGCATCGCCATCTTTGACCGACCCTAGCCAGTGAACACGTGTGCTGGATGTAAACGTATGCATGTGACCGGAAGCACGGCCATCTTTGACTGTATGTAATCAATACTCACGTGTACAGAGGGTATCCTTATGCATGTATCCTAAAGTAGTCCCCCCCCTCACCACTTGGTTCGGTTTTAGCCATCAACCAAGTGTCCAGTTGTATCCCTTATGCACCTGACCATGAACTAGATGTACACCATCACACAGCCCGAGGACGAATCTTGTATCTCTAACACATCGCCATTGGTTTGATGGTAGTGTTTAAGTCCCATCCACTACAGACAGTAATAACAGCAATTATAATGTACAATCGATTACTTTACAATAGCTATATAACGGAAAATTCCAAGGCCTTCTGACGATCGGATCCGTATATATATATATATATATATATATATATATATATATATATATATATATATATATATATATATATATATATATATATATATATATATATATAGTATGCCATGCCGGAAAGCGTGGGCGGTCATGATTCGCCATTTCACTCGATCACCAGAGTCGTGGATCAGCTCAGTGTTCCTGTCTCGTCCATGCCATGTGGTCCAAGCCATCCAGGTACTTTCCTCTCGGTCTTCCTCTTGGTCTGTTCCCTTCGATCTTGCCAGCCGTCACTAAGTTCTTCAGTCTATTTCTTCTCATAACATGTCCAAAAAATTTTGACTGTCTACGTCTAATTTCTCTAATCAATCTACGATTCTCATTTGTCTCTTGTAGTACTTGGTCATTGGTTTTTCTATCTGTCCATGGTATTCTTTGCATTTTCCTCAGAAACCACATTTCTGCAGCCATCAGATGTTTTTCAGCTTGACTGCACATTGTCCAAGTTTCACATCCATACAAAAGAACAGGCTCTATGTATCCCCTCAACACTCTTTTTCTCGTTTCAATTGACATCATTTTATTGGTCAGAATGTTTTTCATCTTGCTAAAGGCTACTTTCGCAATGGTGATTCTTGTTCTAATCTCTTCAAGGCATCTGCCATCAGATGTTATGACTGTTCCGAGATAATTGAACCGATTCACTTGTTGAAGAATATTCCCATTTACTTGTATATTACATTGTGGCACTTCTTCCTTCCTAGTGATGACCATAACCTGTGTCTTCCTACAATTTAATTCCAACCCCAGCTGCTCACTGTGTACAACCACAGCGTCTACTAATTGTTGCAGATCCTGTGCATTGTCTGCAATCAATACTGTATCATCTGCATATCTAATGTTATTTATGTTTCGTCCTCCAATGCTGATTCCATTTAGGTCTTCTACATTTCTGAAAATATTTTCACTGTATAGGGAAAAAAGATCTGGAGACATTACACATCCCTGCCTAACACCTCTCTTAATAGGTTGATATTGTCCTACTTCATTATCAATCCTTATGGCAGCTTGTTGTTTCCAATATATGTTTTTTATAAGTCTAATGTCTTTCCCATCAATTTGTAGATCTGCAAGCATATCCATAAGGTTGACATGTCTAACTCTATCAAAAGCCTTTGTGTAGTCAATAAAGCAAAGATGTATATCCTTGTTTACTTCTAAAGCACGTTCAATAACTGTTCGGAGCATATACACAGCATTTACTGTACCCTTTCCTTCTACAAACCCACATTGTTCTTCCCCTATTTCAGGTTGTATTTTCTTCCTCACTCTTTGCATGATAATTCGTAACAAAATCTTTGTGATGTGACTCATTATACTAATTGTTCTATGTTGATCACATTCTAAGGTTCCTGATTTCTTTGGGATTGCAATAAATACAGAATTACATAATTCAGAAGGTATATCTCCAGTATCATATAATGTGTTCAGCAGTCTAGTGACTTGCTGTAGTCCAAATTCTTCTAAAGCTTTAATCATTTCTGTTGTGATGTTATCTGCACCGGGGGCCTTGCCAGCTTTCATATGCTTAAGAACATTTTGAACTTCCATCTTTAAAATTTCTGGTCCTTCATTATTAAATCTGATCTTGTCTGAATCTCAACAGCCTGTTGATGTACTTGTTCTTTTATTAGTAAGTTCCTGAATTCTTTTGTGCACTAATTTGGTGTTTTGACTGTTGTGTTGTTTTTCAATTTCTAAGCACTTTTCCTCAAGCCATGATTCTTTTGCCTTCCTACATAATATTCTGACTTGTCTGTGAATTTCTTCATATTTGGCAGGATTATTTTTGTTGAGTCTTCTTGTTTCCATTAAGTGTAAAATTTCCTCAGTCATCCATTTCTTACGACCCACCTTCTTTAATTTTGGAATAGTTGTTTCTGCAGCCACATTGATTGAATTCTTTAACATTTCCCATTGATCATCCACATCCTGGAATAGGATCTCTAGATCAGACAATATTTCAAATCTGTTCTGTACTTCTATGTTGAATTTGTTTTGTATTTCCTTGTCATTACTCAATGTACACAAGTCATATTTAGTGTTTCCTGTTATATACTTGACTTTCTTCACTTTATCCTCAATGTTCCTGTGAGTAATCTGTGGTCACTATAACAATCAGCACTGGGAACTGTTTTTGCTACTATTAGCGCGTTTCTAAATCTTCTGCTAATGAGAATGTAGTCAATCTGGTTTCTAATCCTGCTATCAGGACTCCTCCAGGTCCATAATCTTCTAGGGTGTTGCTTGAACCAGGTGTTTCCTACAATCATTTCCTGTTCTTTTGCCCACTCTACTAGTCTGTATCCTCTTTCATTTCTCTCTCCTAAACCATAGTTTCCTACTGTGTATCTATCCCCTTGATTTCCTACTTTTGCATTGAAGTCCCCTATTATGATGTTTATTTCTGAATTTTTACATTTCTTTAAGGCTGTGGCGAAACGCCAGTGGCTCATGTCCTCATGCCTTCTTTGATTTTGGGAAAACAGGGGGAAACGGCTTTCGGAAGCTCTCAGTTCTCTTGTTCGCTCAATCATGAAAGATAGTTCTTTGGGGTTACCTTCATAACACAATCTTTATATGGAGCAAGTAGATATAGGTCTTTTCTTTCGGGTAGACCCGATGGAGCGCCCTGCGCCAAATGTGCACTGGTGCGGCTTCTGGAGGATTCATGTCCGTTTCTACTGATCGCCATCCACGGCCGAATGTCAAGAGTTCAAGTTAAAGATTGAGACATTTTTAAAGGTTTCCTACTGGTGGAATGAAAAGGTAAACTTGGGGTTTCTTTGGTCCAGCCAAAGCTTGGCCTATAAATATCTATTGTCTTAACGACTGAGAGGATATGGCGAAACAGCAGTCTTGCCATATTGGAAAGGGGGTGACCGTTAGCAAATCTGGCTACGCGTCTTGATCTTGGCATGGCAAGGGAACAAATCTGAAGAATAAATAGTTACCCAATGATATCGCTTGTTCTTGGCAGCCGTTAGACGAGTGCTATCTTCTTCCTACGGCTTACCGTTACTTAGTAGCATCTCTCATTTAAATATAAGCACATTAGATAGCTACGGTGTGCTGGAAGGAGGGAAGGGCTCCCTGGGGAGGGGGTCCACCAATCTATGATCTATCTTCTTGAGCCGGAAGAGGCTATCCACGGTGCTATCTCTTTCGTCTTTTAGTCGATAGGATGATGTGGGGATTATAAATAAACTTCGTTATCTTATAGAGAGAACCTGCATTCCTCTGAATCTACGTGTTAGGTGAGGCACTGCCGGTACATTGCGGCGACAGCTCAGACAAGAGCAGCAGCCAGAAGAGGTAGTATCTTCTTTCATATTCTTGCTGGGAATGGGGAACTCCACTGCATGCCATACAACCCCACTACTATACTAGTAGTTAACGGGGAGAAACATACAGATTACTAGGCGCACCACACCACAAGATCTTGGTTGTGAGAAAGGCATGGTTTGCGAGGGAGAGAGAAGCTGGGAAATGAATGTGCCCAATAATAATAAAGGCAGGGTATGAGTGAGGAGAGTGATTCGTGTATGTAACAGGGTGCATCGGGTAGCCGACCGGACGTCTACAGATTGGAGGTCTATGCAAGCCAGGACGTAGCCAATCCAGGGGCTACCTGACATGTCCGACGCATCCAAGCCAGCCACTTATAAACTGGTGTTGGTAAGCCGAAATGCATAACTAATATGTGGTGCTTGAGTCAGCTTGATCCCTCACTCGAATGTTTGTCCTTTCCAGGGTCCTTCTTTTGGAAGTATGAACAGAGCTGAAGGTCTCGACAGGGCTCTACGCAGAAAGTATGTTTATGACTATGCCATGGCAAGGTTTGGGCCATGCCAGCTGATAGGATATGATCTCTACGAGATAGAGCCACTGCTGACCTTGAAAGAATGACCATCAGCTGTACTGACACATCACCAGTCATCTCGATACGTTTGGATTGAGTCCTTTTGTATTATTGGCTGGACCCCGCCAATCACTCAGACACACCCATTATTATATGAGAACTATTCTCCAGGACATTATTTCCTACCTGACATTATGCCAGGTGATTCCATGGCACTTCCCTAGAACATTTGATAACTAAAGTGGTCCATGGAAACTTGGAAGTTTGGTCTACAGAAGGCTGTTGTACGTACAACCAATTACCTGGAAGGAAGGAGATTCTTGCACACTCGGTGAGCTGTGTGTGGACGGATCGGACAGTGTATGAAGCTGGGTCTGTGAATCTAGCTACCTGAGGCTCTGTGCCTGAACGTTATCCTTGTTGTGTCTGTTTAGAACTATCTGTTTTATCTGCCTTGATGTTTTCCTGTGCTGTTCTTGATTAGGTTAATAAAATTACTTTCAAGTTATTCTGACGATCGCCATGTTATTTATGCGACAGCCAGAAATACACCTTAGAGGTTAGGTCCCGAGGTTGAAAGACAGAGTGACAGTGAGTCCAGGGAACGGAGGAGGGTTGGCAAGAAAAAACCTATCAAAGCCAGGGCAATAGAATAATATTGAAATATTGTTACATAGTTACTTGGGACCCTCCACGTAGCTTGTTACAAAGGCAGACTCTATGTCATTATAAAATTCCTCTACACTATCTTCACTGGACTCTCCTGTTGGGGCATATACCTGAATAACATTTATGTTAAAAGGTCTGCCACTCAATTTAACTAGTAGAACTCTGTCCGACACGGCCCAATATCCCTGAACAGACGTTGATGTTTTCCAGTCCAAAATTATTGCCACTCCCCTATGTCGATCTTCACCTCCAGAATAAATAATCTTAAAATCTTTATGTATCTTGATGCCTGCTCCTGTCCATCTCGTTTCGCACATACCTAATATATTATTTTTTTCTCTTTGAATTTCTTGTGTTATGTTCTCTAATTTTCCGTCGTTGTTTAACGTCCTGACGTTCCATGTTCCTAATTTTAATGTCTCTGTCCTTGTCTTGCGATGATCAGTCTTTAAGCGAATCATAATAAACTAGACACTTTCAAAGAGGTAGTTTGCCGTTGCTTTCCTCTATGGCAGTGACCATACTGGCCGGATGACTGCAATCATTGTCTCTCGAAAGAGATCCTCTGCTTGCCGTCGCGACATTGTTGATGTTAGACTTCCTATCCTCTATACTGTACCATTTGACTGGTTGTTCATCGTCACATAGCCCGAGGACGATGATTGTATCCATAACACATTGCCATTAGTAAGATGCTAGTGTTTACAATCCAGTCACTACTGACCATTTGTTCATACATTTAGCAACGGTGACAACTTAGTCATACATTTGGCCACGTCGACCACTTGGTAATAAATTCGGCCACGGTGACCACCTAGTCATACTTCCGCCACGAATGACATATTGGTCATACACTCAGTCACTCCAACCACTTGGTCATACATTCAGCCACGGCGACCTCCTTACTAGTCAATTTGCTATCCCGTCTTCACCCTTCAGCCACTGCGACCTCCTAACTAGCCTCTTTCTCTCGCTGGCTCCACCCTTCAGCCATACCGGCCTCCTCACTAGCCACTTTGCCACCCGATCTCCACCATACAACTACACCGCGACTCGACCCGCCCACCTCTATAACGATGAAAATCTACCTTACACCCACTCCACATCCACTCCCCTATCTGGAGCAGGAGTACTGTAACCCTACCAAACCCACTTACACGCATACGCATACACATCCCATCCGCTACTTACACTACTATCCGCCATCTTTACTTTTTTTAAGTTTTCATTTGTAACCCATTTGATGATAGTGATTAAACCACACTACATATCTCTAATAACTGCTACCTACCCCTTAACAACGAATTTCACTAAGCCATACCCACTACAATCAATACTATCGGCCATCTTTTCTTTTTAAGGTTGTCTTTTGAAGGGCTGTATGATGATAGTGTATGAGCCACTACGGCTCTTTACAGATCACTATTAACTACTATCTTTTATTTTCAATTGAAAAAAAAAAACAAAAGAAATAATAAACATTCTCTTTCTAAAAAAAAAAAAAAGGTAGAAAATCGCAATAATCCAGTCGATTTGTTATTTATGAATTGCATCGCATGACCTATTTTTGAAAAAGACTGGACAATTTAAATAATTCACATTAATATTATTATGCTTTTATAATTTAATCATTATTTTACAAACAGTTACTAAGTATGATAAATCAGCTATATAATTTTTATTACATTAATAATTTATATTAGACCTAGGAATAAGACAATTTCCTATGTTAATTAGCTTATTTGTGTATGCTATTCTTCTTCTTCTTCTTCGTTCATCCGGAGTTTTTTTTCGGATGTGATTACGTTGTGCCTGTTTACAGCAGAGCTGCGTTCTTGCGCCGTTAGGCCGACACATCCGACTTCTGCGGGCATTTGTTGACCGGGTTAACCTTCTCGGGGGTATGCTATTCTAATCCTCGATAATATGTTAAACCACAATGGCATTTCAGTTTATTTCATGAGGTTTTAACAAGAATTGTGTTCGATTTGCCTAAATCGTTTCGGCCTGTTGGCTCAAAGTGCTGTATTGCCCTCTCAGTATTGCACTTGGTCTGGTCAGGAGCCGAGATGATCATCAAACTTCACACCTCCTCACAGAAACTGTGGGTCTGGAGGACCGCTGTGGGCAAATGCTCATAGTCGGACCAAGGGCCCATTCCCCTGCTCCCCTAGCCCCACGCCGGCCTACCTCCCCCCCCGCACACACACACACACACACACACACACACACACATACACACACACACACACACACACACACACTGTAAACATGAACCGGAATGAAAATTATTTTTGTAAATCATTGACATTGTAATAATTAAAGTTTAACATATTAAACTCGCCAAATGGGAAGTAGTTAAAAACTTAAAAACCAAAAACGCGCGAGATCTGAAGAAGGAAAAAAACTAAACCACTGAAGGTCCTTTGTGTGTGTGTGTGTGTGTGTGTGTGTGTGTGTGTGTGTGTGTGTGTGCGTGTGTGTGTGTGAAGATGGCGGGGGCGTTATAACTCACATAGAATTATTTATGCCGAAACATTTCTGGTTGCAACCATTAATAATAATCGTTTCCGCCATTACATGCTACTAATGGAGGAACACGTCAAGGTCTCTGCCGAGTGTACAATAACTCACTGACGGGCAAGAACGCAATACAACACATATGCGAGACAACAGAAAACAGTCTGCGAGCCATAAATGGAATCAGTCTCATCGGGAAATGCATGATCTAGTGTCTCCATATCATGCTGATTCCAAAGCTGCTATGGCCTCTACTCATTCGCGACATGTCCAAGAACTTGATTAGTTTGGCAGTGACAGCACGGGCTCTGTAGAGGCGATAGAAATAAAGATCGGCAAAGCCTCGGTAAATGGCTAGGAGTGCCAACAGGTATGTCGGACGATGCGTTGTACTCGACCCCTGCTTTGAGCTGAACATTTTCCCAAGAACCATTGGCATCTCTTAGTATCACACGTCCCCCAGATCGCTTGGTTAGTGACATCTGATACCTATAATCAGATAAGGACGAAAAACAAGAGTTCCTTTGGAAATCGCAAAGAGTAGGTCATAAAGTGACCACCGAAGCAAAATTGTTAGGAAATGTAAATATACCCACGGATAGATAGAGCCTTCATTTCATGGAAAGAAAAAACAATCAAATACAGAGGCTGAAGAAAAACTGAGAATGCAAAGAAAGTTGATGAAAGAAATAAAAAAGAGGCAATTGAAATATTTCGGCCACGTTAAAAGGCGTAACATTCTTATAAAGGCTATACTGGAGGGCAAGGTTGAAGACAAGCAAGCAAGAAGTAGACAACGATACAAGTGGGAAGATAACATCAAGAGATGGACGAACATCAATCTGACAAAATGTACAGTCAGGCCGAGAGACAGACAGTGTTGGAGATAAATTGCAGCCAACCTTCATTGTGCAGACGGCACTTGATTGATTGGGATAGAGTCCGTGACCTTGGGTGGAAACTGTCTAAAGGGCGCAAACACAAATCTATGCAGACGTCGGACACACCGACCTTTCAGCTGCTTAAACAGAATTTAAAAGGCATGATGATCGACTTCATTGCACCGAGTTTTATCCTATAAGGCTCGGCCTCTTTCCGCATGAAGCCCTGCCGAAAGCGTCGCCCAACGCACGACTTCCATGGCTCCATGAACGAGGCACCGCAAACATTGAACTAATGAACCGCACAACGTATGCTGGAATCGAACTCATCCTTCGGAGTGCGATGCAGACGGCGTAACCACTTCGCTACGGAGAATCCTGCTTAATTACGGGTGAGGCACTCCATCGATTGAGAAGTTGGGTTGGGTTGAGTTGTGTTTAGCTGGATTAGGTTGAGTTGAGGTTAGTTGAGTTGTGTTGGGTTGAGCTGAATTAGGTTCAGTTGAGTCAAGAACCGACATCACTGCATTCGGGGCATTCCCGTAAGCGTTCAGTCCTCACCTTCAACAGCCAATGAAAAGTTTCAAAATTAATTACGCCCGTTGCAATCTGATTATGTGTCCGACTTGCTTTACTTCTGAGCGACGAATGTCGACCAGATCCTCTGACCAAACCCTTGCTTATGCATTCTCTCTAGACCATGATAGTCATATCTATTCTTCTGCATTATTCACATGCTCTCAGGGGCGGGCTTTCACCACATTTGTCTTATCATGCATCAAATCACCCCGTAATGATGCGGCACCAGCCAATATGTCTGCCTGTTCATTGCCAACCTCACCAGTGTCCTGGATAAAAGATCCAGCGAATACTCACAACCCGCGACCTCTGAATCGATACATGCCTTTCTGCACAAAGCATGCTAGTCTTCACCTTTGTCAGCAGTGTTACAATCACAACATGCACGAAGCCACGGATATGATCAAGGGTCTTAGATTAAGACGAGGCAGGCCCTGGATGGCACAAGCAGAATTATCTATAAGTCAGCTGTGTGATCTAGAGACCATTAATCGTGAAAAAGAGTGGGTTCAAGTACAAAAAGACATGACGGACTGGCACAATGTAATAATAACTCTGTGTCGTGAGTGCAGAGAATGGATGCCGGGCCGCACAGAGTGTGAGTTGCAACAACTGGTCCAGAGTAACACATACCAAGATAACATAGTGGTGAGAAACAAACGTAGTGGTTGGGGTTTCATTAGTTAGTTAGTCGACAGACCATCCTCATTGCACATCGAACCAATCAGTCCATAAGCCAAAAGTGCTCGGATCCCCTCCTCAGAAAATCCCGCATCGTGTAGCGGCTAAAGACACCAGTTCTGTGTTGGTTTATCAATCTTCTTTGGCTTCCTGCGTAGTGTTCTTGTTTGGCCACCCCTCTTTTAATTTGCTGTTCTCGCAGTCTGGCCATTGTTGTAGATTCACAGTCATCACTTGGTTCTTGCAAAAGTCTTACTTCTCGTAGAGCATTCAGAATGTCAGCCTGGTCCATGGCGCGTCCACCGTCCACTTGTCAGCCCGCTCATTTCCTTGTACTCCCGCATGCCCTGGCACGAAGATGAAACTAATCTTTGTCAGCCGAGACCGCTCCAGAGGCAGCAACCATTCTCTTCGGATCGACCCCTCCTCTATCCTCTTGATCATGTTCATTGAGTCGCTAAGGAAACAAGCCCTAGTGAATGTCTGTGTCTCGAGCCATGTTATTGCTTTACTTACTGCCATGACTTCCATGGTCAGGCTACTTGTGGTTTCAGTGAAAGCACCAGAGTCCTCCTTCACAATTCTCCCTCCGGCCCGAGCTGTAAAGGCCCATGAGCTTCTCACATTGGGGTTTCTGGGGATTCTCCTGACTGGGGTTTCATTGCAAAGACTAATGTAGGAGTCTTGACAAAGAAGAGTCTTGCATATGAGACTATAACTGAGGCTGAGTGGTCTCGACATATGGTGTCCGTCTCGAGTGCTGGAGGTCCCTGGTTCAAGCCCCTGTGAGGGCCGGGATTTTTTCACGTGGACTTCTAGTAACAACATTTCCCCTGGTCTCTGAGTGGTGAGATCGGACTCTCGTGTGTATTCTTGCGCACGTAAAAGATCCCTTTTCAGTTGGAAATCGGAAAAGAGTAGCCTAACGGCGCTGCCCGGGCAAAATTTCGAGTTTAAAAATCTACCCAAAGCATGTCAGGATCCTTGCCGGTGCTACGGAGCTCGTGCACTGAGCAGAGACTCTCCGGACTCAGCCTTGAGTTAGGAGTAGAACGGAGCACTTATGGGTTATACCCGTGTGCTGTGACGTTGATCCGTCGACTAAGCTTAAGCTAAGACTTCGACTTCCGGCATGAGAATGGAGATGGAAGCGGTTACAGCGGCATTCCGTTGGTTTGAGGAGACCACGGCAACTCTCTCTCTCTCTCTCTCTCTCTCTCTCTCTCTCTCTCATCATGTTCCTCTTGTACCTTGCGGTGTCGAGGTGAAGTATAAACTTCGCGAGAGTGCCCGGTTATGGGCTTCGTATATCGACATTCCCATGGATTCTGTTATTCCCTCCGTCCAACGTTTACGTGATCGGCCTCTTCCTCTGTTTCCATCTGGTCTGTACATCATTGCTTGTTGTGGCATGCTGTTGACTGGTAGCCTACTTGCATGGCCAAACCATTTGACTTGCTGCTTTCTAATAAAATCTAGAGCAGCTTTAACCCCCACTTTAGTCCTGATTTCTTCATTTCTGATCTTATCTCTTCTTGATACGTTGAGTATTCTTCTCAGGAACCTCATTTCTGTTGTTGTGATTTTTCTTTTCTCTTTTTCTGTCATTGTCCAGGTTTGGCATTGGTAGCACAGAGTTGGTAGGAAGATTGTGTTGTAAAGTGCTTTCTTAGTAGTTATTGATACATGTTTGTTCTTTAGTATTGGTGCCATTTGTCCAATGAGTTGATTTGCCTTATTGCACCTATTTTCGATCTCGTCTTCTGATCTGCCATTTGATGATATTATACTTCCTAGGTACTTGAAGCTCTTTACTTGTTTCAAGGGATGTTCGTTTAGGTGAATTGTTGCTGTTTGTTCTTCTTTAGTTATAGTCATTACCTCTGTTTTGCTTGTGCTAATTTTCATGTTATGTTCCCTACACATTTCGTTTAGACTATTCATGTGGTCTTGTAATTCAGCTTCTGATTTTGCTATTAGTGCTTGGTCGTCCGCAAACAGGAGTTCTCTAATGGTTAGATTTGCAGATGGTTCTTCTTCTGTGTTCTCGTCATGCGGTATTCTTGCTGTCTCTGCTTGGCTGGTTTCTTTACATATGTTGTCTATATATGTTATGAACAAGAGAGGGGACAGGACACAACCTTGTCGTACTCCAGATCTTATGGTGAAGGGTTCTGAGTGTCCTCCAGTTGCTCTCACTATGCATTCACTGTTGTTGTATAAACTTCTACATAGGTTTGTTAGATGTGTACTCACTCCATATTGTTTAAGGATTTCCCACAGCTTGTTTCTATCTACCCTATCAAATGCCTTTTCTTGGTCAACAAAGGCTAAGTAGAGTGTTTCATTGAATTCAATTGATTTTTCTATAAGTTGTCTAAGAGCAAAAATGGCGTCTGTGCATCCTTTGTTTTTCCTAAATCCAAGCTGCGTTTCGCTTAGCTGGGGTTCTAAAGTAGTTCGTAATCTTTTTTCAAGAATTTTACAAAATATTTTCCCAGTATGACTCAACAGTGAAATGCCTCTGTATTGTGTGCAATCTCTTTTTCTGCCTTTGTTTTTCCAAATTGGGATAATTATGGCGTTTCCCCAGTCTCGTGGTGTCTGTTGTTCTACCCAAACATGGTTGAATAGTCTATGTAGCCAAGCTGTTCCTACTTCCCTTGCTGCTTTAATTAGTTCATTTGGTATTTCATCCTGTCCTGGTGATTTGTTCAATGGGGCTAATCTGATGGCTTCTATAATTTCTTCCACGGCAACACACACTATATTCATTACGGAATCAGTGAGTATGCTTCATAGGTCACATATGTAAGAATTGTATGGATATTTTGCCCTGGGCATGCAGGGGAGCGGGGGAATGAACAGGCTGATAGGCTTGCGGGGAGTGCACCTCTTGGTAGTAGATTACCTATGGACAAGGGAGAGGTGTTCGTGCGCCTCTGAGATCATGTGGAGAAGATAAGGGAACAGATTGAGAACCTGTATGTGGAAAGACTGAGATTGCGGGGGTTTGGCAGGGGTTCTGGAAACATCTTAAAACTGAGAGAGTTGACCAGGAGAACTTTCAATCAGATAGCGGTGGGAAATATTAGTATTATGACTCTTCGCTGGCTGTTAAACTAGGGGAATGTGCTCGCATGTGAATGCCCTGTGTGCAGTGATGTCGGTTCTTAGCTCAACTCAACTCAATCTCATTCTAATCTCTTTTTGATTTCTATTTCACTTCTGCCATCATCGGTTATTACATGTTCAAGATCAGAGAAACTTATTAATTGTTCTAATATCTCCCTGTTTACTGTCATGCTCATTGATGGCTTCTCATTTCCACAGCTAATGATTAATTATCATAGTTTTTTTTTGTATCTGTATATTACTTTAGGCATATTATTTCTATTATCCTTCTTTGCCAGAAAGGCGTTTCAATTTTCTATCAGGCTTGTGGAGTGTTCACGAATCTGGCCTATGACGAGGGCGGGTCCTGCCATAATACTAATTCTCGTTAACGAAATGCATTGGAGGGAGTAAGGTGACAGTCAGCATGTCATAGTCACACAATCTGAAAGATGAAATAAAACATAAAATAATCATAAGAAAGTTCAATATTATAAATGTTCATGAAATCAGGACAAAAATTATTATTAAACTATATATAGTAGTTAAAAGCATAAGTGTTTGTGTGTCAGGATGGCCGAGTGGTCTAAGGCGCCAGACTCAAGGTTGATAACCTTCCCAGGTTCGCTGGGTTGAGTGTTCTGGTCCACGAATGTGGGCGTGGGTTCAAATCCCACTTCTGACAATTATTTTTTTTTATTTTAAATTTTTTGGTTTGTTTGTAAATTCATATAGTATTTTGTTGTCTTTTCTTCTTCATTCACTTTCAATCATCATCATCATCGTCTTTCTTTAATTCATTCATTCAGTAGCGTGTCCGTTGCATAACAATCAATCAATCAATCATGTGCCATGCCGGAAAGCGTGGGCGGTCATGATTCGCCATTTCACTCGATCACCAGAGTCGTGGATCAGCTAAGTGTTCCTGTCTCGTCCATGCCATGTGGCCAAGCCATCCAGGTATTTTCCTCTCGGTCTTCCTCTTGGTCTGTTCCCTTCGATCTTGCCAGCTGTCACTAAGTTCTCCAGTCCATTTCTCCTCATAACATGTCCAAAAAATTTTGACTGTCTACGCCTAATTTCTCTAATCAATCTACGATTTTCATTTGTCTCTTGTAGTACTTGGTCATTGGTTTTTCTATCTGTCCATGGTATTCTTTGCATTTTCCTCAGAAACCACATTTCTGCAGCCATCAGATGTTTTTCAGCTTGACTGCACATTGTCCAAGTTTCACATCCATACAAAAGAACAGGCTCTATGTATCCCCTCAACACTCTTTTTCTCGTTTCAATTGACATCATTTTATTGGTCAGAATGTTTTTCATCTTGCTAAAGGCTACTTTCGCAATGGCGATTCTTGTTCTAATCTCTTCAAGGCATCTGCCATCAGATGTTATGACTGTTCCGAGATAATTGAACCGATTCACTTGTTGAAGAATATTCCCATTTACTTGTATATTACATTGTGGTACTTCGTTCTTCCTAGTGACGACCATAACCTGTGTCTTCCTACAATTTAATTCCAACCCCAGCTGCTCACTGTGTACAACCACAGCGTCTACTAATTGTTGCAGATCCTGTGCATTGTCTGCAATCAATACTGTATCATCTGCATATCTAATGTTATTTATGTTTCGTCCTCCAATGTTGATTCCATTTAGGTCTTCTACATTTCTGAAAATATTTTCACTGTATAGGGAAAAAAGATCTGGAGATATTACACATCCCTGCCTAACACCTCTCTTAATAGGTTGGTATTGTCCTACTTCATTATCAATTCTTATGGCAGCTTGTTGTTTCCAATATATGTTTTTTATAAGTCTAATGTCTTTCCCATCAATTTGTAGATCTGCAAGCATATCCACAATGTTGACATGTCTAACTCTATCAAAAGCCTTTGGGTAGTCAATAAAGCAAAGATGTATATCCTTGTTTACTTCTAAGACCAGGAGAACTTTTAATCAGATAGCGGTCGGAACTATTAATAGTGTGACTCTTCGCTGGCTGTTGAACGAGGGGACGGAGCACGTATGTCCTGAGTGCAGTGATGTCGGTTCTTAACTCAACTCAAGTCAACTCAACTCAATGTCCAGGCTTCCGCGCCATTCATACAGTAGTGTTGAACATACGTAGCATGTGATTCGACAATTCTCATTTTTAATACACTGTTAATCTCTCTAGATGTTAATAATATTAATACTGGTTAGCGAAAAAAAAAAAAAATGAAAGCATTTTTCATTTTTTTTTGGCCATTCATTCCTATTAATTATATCTATTTCACTGCTGATATCATCTGTTATTACAATAATTACATGTTCAAGATAGGAGAAACTTGGTACTTGTTCTAATATCTACCCGTTTACAGTGAGGTTCATTGATGACTTGTCCTTTCCACTGCTAATTATCATAAGTGTTTTTTGTGTGTTTTGTCTAGAAGAAGAGAATATACATAGCTATGTTAAGAAGAAGAGTATACAACACATATCTATTATCTTCAGCTGTCAGGATGGCCGAGTGGTCTAAGGCGCCAGACTCAAGGTTGATAACCTTCCCAAGTTCTCTGGGGTGAGTGTTCTGGTCCACGAATGTGGGCGTGGGTTCAAATCCCACTTCTGACAATTTTTTTAAAATTTTGGTTTTGATTTATTTTTCATTCATTTTCAGGCATCATCATCATCATCTTCCACTTTTGTCGTCAAGCGTCATGAAATAACTGAAGTTCCAGCAACAGATGGTTAGCATTGGATTGTGTACTTTCAGACATCAATATGAATAAATAAAATACTACGAATCAAACAAATCAACAGTCACATAAATCAACCCAAAGCGGCATACGTAAGCTTGCTGACATCTCCATAGAGCTTGTCCTTAAATGGAGTGAGTGTAAACCAAATTATTTGTTCGTATAATTAGACACAGACTGTCAACATTGTTTGGGCATGTTATGAGAAGAAGTGAATTGGAGAACTTGGTGACAACTGGCAAGATCGAAGGGATAGAGAACAAGGGGAAGGCAGAGAAGTAAATACCTGAATGGCTTGGCCTTGTGGTATGACCGAGACAAGAACACTGAGCTGATTCACGACTCTGGTGATCGAGTGAAATGGCGAATAAAAAAATAACAACACAAGCATTGTTTGTCGCAAGGAAGTAGAGACAAGAGGACGTACTAGACAACATAAAAATTGAAAGCTATAGTTACCGACCGAGATTCGAACCACCGAATGGCGACGGCGGCTCACTGCAGGAACAAGTGCACTTCAACAATGGATAGACAATGAGAGGGTGCGGTTCATCATGCATCATGCCAATAAGCTTGGGATGATCTCACGAGATCATCAGTCGTGGATTCGATGGGCGCTGTTGTCTCGCGTAAGAAGAAGAAGAAGAAGAAGAAGATGAAGAAGAAGATTGATTGATTGAATGATTGATTGATTGATTAATTGATTGATTGATTAACATTTATTTTCAAAGGGTCATCAATTGGGCATGCAGGCCCGTCTTACAGTCGACCTTTCCAATCACTCATCTTTCGTTCATCAGTAGTGCATGATGCATTCACATAGGGAAAAATCAAATGAATGTTGTAAACATAAACAATGCATATTACCATGTCCCCACACACCACACATCCTCCACACACACAACCACCAACACAAGAAGAAGAAGAAGAAGAAGAAGAAGAAGAAGAAGAAGAAGAAGAAGAAGAAGAAGAAGAAGAAGACGATAGAAGCAGATAAGAAAGAAGAAGAAGAGGAACAAGAAAACCCCCTTGAGACAATTGACCAGGGCTCTCGTCTCAAGTCTACCCAAGCCTAAAATATATACCAGGAAATCTTGTGTGAAGTAATAGCCACCAATATAATACTGACTACATCAACTAACGAGTGCCCATTGCGACCACCACCTTTGCTTAACCATAGGGCGTGGTAAGGGGCGTCTTACTAATGGGCTGTACTGGAACAACCAACTGCAGCTCTGCGAACAGAATCGTTGGTTGGAGCCACTCCAACATGTCTGCTGTACTGATGTAGTCCTGACTTTAGTTAGTGTAGGAGGCCTTCTCTTTCCTCACCTGCTCGTGTTTCTCTTATTGTAGATGTCTCAGGCATTGTTTGGTTGTGTCTTCTAACATTTGCTGTCTTTTACCATGGATGTAGACTGTTCCAGGGATCAGGAAGACTCTAGGTAAGGCCTAAAATATTGCGCTAGTTATTATGTTGTTTGTTTGTTTTAATAAATAAAAAATTCAGTCAAAACTCAAACGTTATGACGTTATCAGTTATGTAGTGTAGGTTTTTTAGTTAGTCATTGTTTTATTTACAAATTCCATCCATCCATCATATGCCATACCCATACCGGTAAGCGTGGGCGGTCATGTTCTACCATCTCACTCGATCACCAGAGTCGTGGATCAGCTCCGTGTTCCTGTCTCGACCATGCCACAAGGCCAAGCCATCCAGGTATTTACTTCTCGGTCTTCCCCTTGGTCTCTTCCCTTCGATCTTGCCAGTTGTCACCACGTTCTCCAAATCATTTCTTCTCATAACATGCCCAAAAAATTTTGACTGTCTACGTCTAATGTCTCTAATCAGTTTACGATCTTCATTTCTTTCTTTAAGTTTAAGGACTTGTAAGTTGGTTTTTCTGTCTGTCCATGGTATTCTTTGCATTCTCATCAGAAACCACATCTCCACAGCCATCAGATGTTTTTCTGCTTGACTGCTTATTGTCCAAGCTTCACATCCATACAATAGTATAGGTTCTATGTAGCACTTCAACACTCTTTTTCTTGTTTCAATTGATATCTTTTTATTGGTCAGTATGCTTTTCATCTTGCAAAAGGCTACCTTTGCAATGGCAATTCTTGTTCTAATCTCTTCAAGGCATCTCCCATCAGATGTTATGACTGTGCTGAGATAACTGTATCAATTCACTTGCTTAAGAATATGCCCATTTACTCGTATATTGTGGTATTTCCTTCTTCCCAGTGATGACCATAATCTGTGTCTTCTTAATATTCAGTTCTAACCCTAGTTGTTCACTGTGTGCAACAACTGCATCTACTAAATTTTGCAGGTCCTGTTCATTGTCTGCAATCAAGACTGTATCATCTGCATATCTAATGTTATTGATGTATCGTCCCCCAAAGTTGATTCCTTGCATATCTTCTATATTTCTGAAAATATTTTCACTGTACAGGGAAAAAAGATCTGGAGACATTACACATCCCTGTCTCACACCTCTTTTAATAGTGATATTGACATACATCGTTATCAATTCTGATGGCAGCTTGTTGTTTCCAATATATGTTTTTTACAAGTCTAAGGTCTTTTCCATCAATTTGTAGATCTTCTAGAATTACATAATTCAGAAGGTATATCTCCAGTATCGTATATTGTGTTCAGCAGTTTGGTGACTTGGTCTGTTCTGTATTCTTCTAAGGCATTGATCATTTCTATTGTATGTTATCTGTACCTGGAGTCTTGCCAGTTTTCATATGGTTAAGAGCATTCTGAACTTCCATCTTCAAAATTGATGGTCCTTAATTATTATTCCGATGATGATATTGTTCTTCTCTTGTATCATCATAAAGGTCTTTCACATAATCTGACCACGCGATGTAAAATCTGATCTTTTTCTATTATGAATTTGCCATCTTTGATTATTAGGCAAACCGTTGATGTGTGTGTTCTTTTGTTAGTGATGTCATTAATTCTTTTGTGCATTAATTTGGTATTAATTTCCGGGTGTTGTGTTGGTTTTCAATTTCCTTGCAATTTTCATCAAGCCATGTTTCTTTTGCCTCTTTGCATAGCTTCTTAATTTTCCTGTGCACATGACTACCCCTACCGGGCGAGGTTGCTTCTATTGAGCACCCATTTACGCCGTTTCTCTGATTATCGATAAGACTGCAGTACATGATATTCCTCCCATGTGTTGCCGGGGCCCATAAGGGAAGCAAAGAATAGCAACACTGTAGCCTACCACGCATGTCATAAGAGGCGACTAAGGAGGCTTGATGGTTCCGTCGCCCTGCTACTGAGTGAGTGCGTGGCGCGACACTGTGAGCTGTGGGTTTCGTGTGAAGTGCTTTTGAATCTGCCCAAGTTTTTATTTTTGGAACGTGACTGCATGTTCGGAGTGATGGCAGGTGGCTATGTCCCAGAGTTGACCAGTTTTTGCCTTATGCAGAAATGCGTGGCTGCTGGGCTTCTGGTTGACTGCCACTGCCGTCGGTGATGAACTGTATGTTCGTGTACTGTGTCGGTGAACTTCTAGGAAACATCCAGATAGGAAAATGACTGCCGATTCCATCAGAGATGAATTGGGTGTTTCGTGGGGGACTGGTGTGTTGACATTCTGGCGGTGGCATTATGCACAGTGTATCTGTGCGGGCTGTTGTTTGTCGAGACTCATGTCTTTTCCACTTTTCACATTGGGCAGTGGGGAGCGTTTTGTGTGATATTCACTGGCACAGGAACGGAGCATAATGGGGAATGACCCGTTGCTGTGAAGTTGGAACTGCGACTAACTAACTAACTAACATGATATTCTTGACATCTGTAAAGAAGGTAGTTTGCCATTGCTTTCCTTCCTAGCAGTGACCATACTGGTCGGTGACCGTAGTCATTGTCTCCAAAAAAAGAGATTCTATGCCTACCGTCGTGAAGCTGGAGACCATAATCTACAACTATCTGCTGGCTGCTCTTCAACTTCATCCACCACCTGCACACATGGCTTCACGTAACTCTGATCGGGGGGCTAAACAGGTACTCCACCTGCCCAAGGGTGTCCTGTAGGCAAGTGAAGGGAAGGAGGCACCTTACCTCTTCTTTGATAGGGTATACCCCTACCCCGCCACTTTATATTTGGGCTACTGAAAAATGTCCCCTTCTCAGCTGCACAATTTGTAGTGTCTATTATAATGTACTCACAACATTAAATACCTAGCACAAAATATCTCTATCCATGTTCCTGTCTACACATTTCTTTTCACAGATAGTTTTGATGAAATAAATTATTTTGTATGGACATTAATCTAAGAAAGTCATCTGCAGACTGCATACTTCTGGTTTCCGGAAGAACAGCCTATGGTGAACGGAAGGCCCAATATACGGAAGTGAGGCTAAGCAGCCATGTGCAGGACGTGATGATTCCTTGGGTGAGCCCAGTACCAGAGCGCTATGTATGAGCTCTGCAAGTATGGAAGCCTCCTTGGATGGCGGGGAATGCCCATGGTCTGCCCCTGCCTTCCCTTGAGGGCTGACCAGGATGTCTTTGGCTGTTCTATATGGACCAGCTGGGATGGGGGATAACACCACAACAGTGAGAGTCAAACGTCCTAAGAAACCCCCGGGAAGGTTAACCCGGTCAACAAATGCCCGCAGAAGTCGGATGTGTCGGCCTAACGGCGCAAGAACGCAGCTCTGCTGTAAACAGGCACAACGCAATCACATCCGGAAAAAAAACTCCGGATGAACGAAGAAGAAGAAGAATCTAAGAAAGAAATCTTGTTTGACACTAACCACTGTCACTGTTCATGCATGTGAGTGTCCTGTCCAATGCAGACTCAAAGCAACTGCTGAAAGTCTCTTTGTCAAGACCTGTATAGGCAAGCAGGAAAAATCAGTGGCTCAGAACAGTGCCAGTGAGCCTAGTACACAATTTGAATTAAGAAAATGTTAAAATTAAGTAAATAATTGGGTATTTACTAATGAGACTACTACAGTTGGATAGGTCCTGAAAAACTGAATCCAACAGTATCTCAATGAAGCCTTATGTCAATTCTAAGCGGATATATTCAAAATTATATTATATTTATTTGGTGTCCGGTGTTTGTTGACTTAATTTCGTAAGTGTTAGTGTTACGGTACTTTACTTACCGATGAGAAAATCAGGAAATGAGACAACAGAGATGTGAAATCAAAGCGTTGCCGAGGCTGAAAATACTAAACATTCTAAATTATCTTAGGATTTTAGCATTTGCTAAGATAATGACTAAATTTCCAACATGTTGTAAATTGTTTCATGTTATGATATTGATAGATAGTCTAGGCTGTGTAGTCATGCAGTGTCTACAACATGATTCACTTGCTAGTGCAGGCTTTTAATTTGGAGTCAGATAGTTAAAACTATTATAGTTTGTTTTGGAGTCAAACTGTTTCTTTTGTAGTCAGATAATTTGACAGTTTATTTTGGAATCATTTCCGTTGGGAATCAGACATTTTATTTTGGTGTCAAACTGTTTCTGTTGGAGCCAGTATTTTTGTTATTATTTTTTTATTTGGAATCAAACTGTTTCTGTTGGAGTCAGACAGTTTGTTTTGGAGTCAAATTGTTTTTGTTGGAGTCAGTTTGTTTTTGAGTCATAATGTTTTAAGTCAGACAGTATGTTTTGGAGTCATAATGTTTTAAGTCAGACAGTATGTTTTGGAGTCATAATGTTTTAAGTCAGACAGTATGTTATGGAGTCCGAATGTTTTAAGTCAGACAGTATGTTTTGGAGTCAGAATGTTTTAAGTCAGACAGTTTGCTTCAGAGTCAGATAGTTTGTTTTGGAATCAAACTGTTTCTGTTGGAGTCAGATAGTTTGTTGTTTTGTAGTCAGAAAGTTTGTTGGAGTCAAACTGTTTCTGGTGAAGTCAGTTTATTTTGGAGTCGAAACTGTTTCTGTCAGAGTCATACAGATTCTTCTGTAGTCAAATTGTTTCTGTAGGAGTTAGTTTGTTTTGGAGTCAGAATGTGTTAAGACCGACAGTTTGTTTTGGTGTCAAACTGTTTCTTTATGAGAACACTTTGTTTTGGTGTCAAACTTTTTCTGTTGTAGTCAGTTTGTTTTGGTGCTAGACTGTTTCTGTTGGAGTCAGTTTGTTTTGGAGTCATACTGTTTGCTTTGGAGTCAGACAGTCTTATGTATTCATGTCCTTAGCTTTTCAGAAGTAGCTACTGTGGCCTTCTGTGCCTGACAGTTAGGAACTGTTTTATTTCCCCAGTGATTTGACAAGACAATCAACAGCCTCTCACTCTGAGAGTGGGGAGCCTGGAGATGACATGCATGATGAAAGCCAGGTAGTTTGTTTACATAAGATGACACAATAGATGAAATCCAAGTAATTTTTTAATGTAAGATGACACAATAGATGAAAATTGGGTAATTTGTTTATGTCAGATGACACAATAGATAAAAGCCAGGTAATTTGTTTTTTGTCAGATGACATGAATGATGAAAGCCAGCTAATTCATTTATGTCATCTGACACAATAGATGAAAGCTGGGTAATTTGTTTATGTCAGATGACACAATAGATGAAAGCCAGGTAATTTGTTTATATCAGATGACACAATAGATGAAACTTGAGTAATTTGTTTATACATGGCATGGTTGATGAAAGCCAGATAATTTGTTGATGTAAGATTACACAATAAATGGAAGTCATGTAATTTGTTTATGAAGATGATATGAATGATGAATGCCAGGTTATTTGTCTATGAAGATGTCATGCATGATGAAAGCCAGGAATTTGTTTATGTAAGATGACAATATACAATGAATGTAAGGTAATTTGTTTGTGAAGATGACACAATATATGAAAGCCAGGTCATTTGTTTATGAAGATAACAATAGATGAAAGTCAGATATTTGTATGTGAAGATAGTAAGACACATGAGAGTCAGATACATACATGCAAATATAGATCATCTTTGGCATTACATTGAATTTTGTTTTAAGAGTTTGTCCCTTTACCATCATCATCATATGTCATGCTGGTAAGCGGCGGCGGTCATGTTTCACCATCTCACACGATTACCATGTCATGTTTCACCATCTCACACGATTACCATGTCGTGTTTCACCATCTCACACGATTACCATGTCATGTTTCACCATCTCACACAATTACCATGTCATGTTTCACCATCTTACACGATTACCATGTCTTGTTTCACCATCTCACACGATTACCATGTCATGTTTCACCATCTCACACTTCTTCTTCTTCTTCTTCTTTCGTTCGCTTGAAATATGTCTATATCTGCAATGTCGTCTCTTGCATGAATTGAACTGTTTTTTTCAGTTCACACAGTGGTCCATAGAGTTTATCTTCCACTGTCGTCTCTCTAGGCCAGAAGGTTTGCCTAGATATGGTATATTTTGGGCAGTCTTGGAGTATGTGCTCTGCTGTCTGCGACGCCAATCCACATGTGCACATGGCTGTTTCACCAATCTTGAATTTTGTATACATGTGGTTGCGTAATCTATTGTGTCCTGTTCTAAGGCGCAGAATAATGACTTGTTCTGGTCTGTCCATAACGTGGTAGTCATCTTGAGCAGGTTTTGGTGGCTTTCTGACTGATTTGATCATTCTTTTCTTTTGGTGGTATGTAACGGGCACATCAGGCTGTTCTTCTTTGGCTCCTTCCTTAGCCAATTGATCAGCTCTGTCGTTTCCGGGTACTCCACAGTGGGATGGTATCCACTGTGTGGTGACTTTATGCTGACTGCTAAGTTCAGAAAGTAGTGTCCTTAGTACTGGCAATTTCCCAGAGAGGAGCGCCTCGAGTACTGATTTTGCATCTGTTAGTAGCACCACAGGTTGTGTACCATTGCTGTTATTTAGTAATTTCTCTGTTGCTATCTTGATTGCCTCAATTTCGGCATCATAGTTATGGCAGTACTTTCCTGTCGGTACTCTGGCTGTGTCCCTAGTATTATTTGGGTATTCTATGTACACTCCCGCTCCTCCATTTCGAACAGCATTTTGTGCTGACCCATCTGTGTAGACTCGGATCCAGAGATCCTGTGGGTATTCTTCATCAAGGAAGCTGAGAGTGGCTGTTCTGCGCTGCACACTGTTCTGTTCTTCCTTGTCAAATATTCCTCTCACTTTTGTCTGGATTTGTAACGATAGTCTATGCTCATCTTTCCATGGAGTTCGCTCTGGAATAGTTGTTAGAGGGATACCAACTGTGGGCAGATCAGTGGTTTCTCTGCAGAGTCGTTTGGCCTGGTGGATAAAACTACTTCTTTTCAACCGCCCCATAGCTAGGTTTTCAAATCTGTTCTTCATAGGGTGGCCTGGCAAGCTGAGGAACTTTTCTGCTTGTATTAGCGTTTTCGTATCTCTGCGCTCACTCAGTGCCTGTGTCCTCCCCATCTTCTCCATTTCCACTATAGGGGTTGATCTCATCCCTCCTGTGGTGACTCTAAGTGCTTGATTTTGCACCTTGTCCAGCTCTTGTAGTGTGGTTTTTGATGCTGAACACCACGCAGTTGACCCATATTCCAGGTGTGGTCGTATGCTCTGTTGGTAAACTTTGCTAAGTATTTTCGTACTGGCTCCCCATGTGGTTCCACTTAGCTTTCTCAGGATGGCTATTTTCCTTCTGGCTTTTGCTACTGCTTTGTTGATGTGCTTTCTCGATGTCAGCTTGCCATCAAATGTTACTCCAAGGTATGTTGGTTCTTTATCTTCTCTTAGGGGTGTTCCATTTATCTGGATGATCCCTGCCTTTTGTTTTGGAGAGAGGGTAAATAGGGTGGTGCTGCACTTGTCAGTGTTTATGCTGACACACCATCTATTTGCCCATGCAGCAAATGTATCTACAGCTCTTTGTAGCAATCTGGTGGCCACTGATGCATATTCATTTGTGCTCCACAGAACCAGGTCATCGGCGTACATTGCCGCTTTAATTCCATGCCGTAGGTGAGCAACAAGATCATTGATGAAGATTAGAAAAAGTGTCGGGGACAAGACTCCGCCCTGGGGGACACCGTGACGCAGTAGTACTTTCTTGCTCTTGAGTCCGTCTATCTGTACTCAGGGCTCTTCTGTTGTGCAAGTATGCTTTCACCCATTTGTACATTCTTCCATTGACTTTGCAGTTTCTCAGTTTCTTCATCAGACCTTCTTTCCAGACTTTGTCAAAGGCTTTCTTCAGATCTATCCATGCCGCAAGCACCAGCTTCTTCTCTTGGAATGCATCCTCTATTTCTTGAGAGAGGTAGGTTGTCTGATCTTCCGTAGAGTAGCACTGCCTAAAGCCAGCCTGCTGTGGCACAAGGATGTTTTTACTTTCAATGTACCACTGCAGTCTGTGATTGATGATGCGCTCCAGTGTTTTGCAGAGACAGCTGGTGAGGCTAATTGGTCTGTAGCTAGAGGCAATGGAACCATCTTTCCCTGATTTTAGGAGGGGTATCATGATTGCTTCTCTCCAGGCTTGTGGAACACTGCCTAAGGTCCAGCTGTTATTGAAGATCTGCAACAGCTTTGTTTTGGCCTCTGTTCCTAGGTTCCTGATCATTTCATTGGAGATACCATCAGCTCCTGGTGACTTTCTCATTTTCAGTTTTGATATGGCTAGCTCCAGTTCGCTGATTGTGATGGGTGCCTCCAGGACCTCATGTACTATTTCCTTCTGTCCTGTATGTTGTCGTTTCTCTCGAATCTCTTGTTGTTTCTCTGGACTAATTTTGATATTGCTATCTTGTGCGAACGAGTCCGCAAAATGGTCAGCTGCTTGCTTTCTTGTTAAGATTTTTCCATCTTTATGTAGCGCAATTTTTGAGTTTCTCCCTATTCCCTCGTCATTAAGCTGTTTTATTAGCTTCCACAATTTCCTTGTGTCTCTTTCAAAGTTCAGAGACTCCGTTTTCTCCTGCCAGCTTTTCCGTCTAGCCTGCAGCTTGGCCCTCTGAAATTTGGCTTTTGCATGCAGGAATTTATTGTGGTGCTCTTGGCTGGTTGTGGCCTCTGCTTGCTTTCTACACACTTCAACATCATTATGCAACTGTTCCAGTTCACTACTCCAGTAGGGTTTATATTGTTTACGGGCTCCTCTTGGTACTGTTTCTCGCGCTGCCTGTAGTATGCATTTCCCAAACTCTTCAACTACTTTATTTATGTCTTTCTCAGTGTTCAGGTTTCTAACCAATATGCTGGTGCGATGCTTGTACATTTCCCAGTCTGCTTTCTTGTAGTTCCACCTCGAGAGGGTGCTGCTTTCACTTACAAGCTCATTTTCTACGGTTAGAAAGACTGGCTGATGGTCACTGCCACCAAGTTGTTTCCCAACAATTCGTGTAATGTTCCACTCCAGGTCTGGTGAATGAAAAGCCAGGTCAGGTGTAGTTGTAGAGTGCCATGATCTCGAATAGAAAGTATGTGGGTCGGAGGGCTTGTTAATCAACATGAATCTATTCTCATCCTGCCAGTCTTCCAGTCTCTCTCCTCTCTGGTCCATGTGATCATAGCCCCAGCTCTGCGAGTGGCTGTTGAAATCGCCACACACAATCATTTTTTCTTTTAGTGGTAGTGTGTCCAGTGCCTGTGGGCGGTCACTTGGACAGTAGTAATTGATCAGATGTAGATCTGTATTACCTGTCTTAAGTTTAAGTGTCTGATACTCAGCCCCTTCCATGTAGACTTTGATTTGGGAAGCCATGATGTTATTTCTTACAAGGGTCAGTATCCCAAATTTTTCGCCTGTCCTTTCGGTCGGATCGGTAACACTGGTAGCCTCTGAGTTTGAAGGCTATATTTTCATTGAGGTGAGTTTCTTGCAAGCACCATCTCACACGATTACCATGTCATGTTTCACCATCTCACATGATTACCATGTCATGTTTCACCATCTCACACGATTACCATGTCATATTTCACCATCTCTCACGATTACCATGTCATGTTTCACCATCTGACATGATTACCATGTCATTTTCATGATCTCACATTATTACCATGTCTTGTTGCACCATCTCACACGATTACCATGTCATGTTTCACCATCTCACACGATTACCATGTCATATTTCACCATCTCTCACGATTACCATGTAATGTTTCACCATCTGACACGATTACCATGTCTTGTTTCACCATCTCACACGATTACCATGTCATGTTTCACCATCTCACACGATTACCATGTCTTGTTTCACCATCTCACACGATTACCATGTCTTGTTTCACCATCTCACACAATTACCATGTTGCGCATGAGCTCTGTGCTGTTGTCTCCATTATGCTATGTGGCTAAACCATGTAGATATTTATCTCTCTGGCTTCCCCTTGTTCTCTTCCCCTCAATCTTGCCAGTTGTTGTCAAGTTCTCCAATTTATTTCTTCTCATAACAATGCCAAAAAAATGTTGACTGTCTGGAAAAGTTTGCAATCACTAAAGAAGAAAGTTGGGTTTTTGAGCTGAAACAGGCAATTTCTTAGGATATCATATAGCAAGAAGGAGAAGAATATATACATCCTATTTCTCTAATCAGTTTTTCATTTGTTTCTTGTAAGACTTGCTCATTGATTTGTTTGTCTGTCCATGGTATTCTTTGTATTTTCCTCAGAATTCAAATTTCCAATGCCATTAGATGTTTCTTTTAGCTTGTCTGCTCAATGTCCATGTTTCACATCCATACAAACGTACAGATTCTTTGTAGCACTTCAACACTTTCTTGTTGCAGTCAACATCTTTTTTGTTAGTGCGTGTGTTTTCCATCTTGCAAAAGGCTATCTTTTCCATGATGATTCTCGTTCTAATCTCTTCAAGACATCTCTCATCAGATGTTAACACTTTTCAAAGACAGTTGTAGCCATTAACTTTTTTTAAGGATGGTTGGTTAGTTAGTTAGTTAGTTAATTAGTTAGTTAATTTGTTAGTTAATTAGTTAGTTAATTAGTTAGTTAGTTAGTTAGTCGACAGATAATCCTCATTGTACATCGAACCATTCAGTCCATAAGTGCTCGGATCCCCTCCCCAGAAAATCCCACAGCATGTAGCGGCTGACGACACCAGTTCTGTGTTGGTTTATTACTATTTTTTGGCTTCCTACATAGTGTTCTTGTCTGGCCACACCTCTTTTAACTTGCTGTTCTCGCAGTCTGACCATGGTTGTAGATTTACAGTCATCACATGGTTCTCGCAAATGGCTTACGTCTCGCAAACGGCTTACTTCTCGCAAACGGCTTACTTCTCGCAAACGGCTTACTTCTCGTAGAGCATTCAGTATATCAGCCTGGTCCATGGCTCGTCCGCCCTCTACAGTAGCCTTACCTGCAAGTCTGGCAACCTGCTGATTTCATTGTACATCCGCATGCCCTGGCATGAATATGAAACTAATCTTTGCCAGCCGTGACCGCCCCAGAGACACCAACCACTGTCTTCGGACCCACCCCATCTCTATCTTCCTAATACTCATTAAATCACTAAGGAAACATGCCTGAGTGAAGGTCTGTGTCTCAAGCCATGTTATTGCTTTACTTACTGCTATGAATATTCCCATTTACCCATATATTTTATTTATTGTTGTTGCACATCCTATTTGCAGGACATCACTGTCAACACCAGCATTTTATTGCTGTTGTTGATGTCTTGGCAAGTTTATGGTCAGTAGTTTGCCATTGCCTTCTGAACGACCAACATGTTAAAACCCAGTGTGACATGGTCTGCTGCTAATCAGTCACAGCTGTGTTTCGAACGCGGGTAAATGGAATTATGAACCGCATCCGTAACACTTTCGCCACTGAAACCGGCACCTATATATTTACATTGTGGTATTTCCTTCTTCTTAATCTCTGTCTTCTTTCAATGTAATTCTGACCCACGTTGTTCAATGTCCCGTTATGTACAAGTAAATAACCCTTGTCCATCCCGTCAAGTGTATTGGGAATATGGTTCTAGCCTCACATCTGTATACAGCAGTTGGAACTTGGTGGATGGTTTGTTGGATATCTGTATACACCAGTTAGAACTTCGTAGATGGTTTGTTGGATATCTGTATACACCAGTTAGAACTTGGTAGATGGTTTGTTGGATATCAGTATACACCAGTTGGAACTTGGGGGGGGGGGGGGGGGGGGTGGTTTGTTGGATATCACACCGGCTGCCTTTACTTTCTGTAACATTTCCTGGTCTCCATGTTGGGCAATGTTGACCTGTGGCCTCATTTTAGTTGAAACATGTATCTCTTATTCTCTTCTCCTTGTGTGTTTATGTCTCCGCCTCTTTCATTTTCTCCATGGTTTCCAGAGAAGCACTTTCTAGTTGTACTATTATCAGGTTCTCTCAGTGTGTGTGCTAATCAGTACTATCTTGTCCTCACCTCTTGATTCGTTGGAGTCTGGATCATCATCCAGTGAATTGCTGGCTGGCATGGGCAATCATGTCTCTCCACAAATTGTGATCTCCGATGTCACGAATCAATTTGTGTATTGACTATCTTCCATGCCATGACACAAGACTGCCAAGAATCTTCTCCCACTGTCTTCCTGTATCTCTCTTTCTGAAAATCTTTCTGGTTGTCACGACATGTTGCAATGTTTGTGTCTTCTCATAACGTGGCCAAAAAACGATGACTGCCTCTTTCTGATGTCTGTGATAAGTTGTCTTTGCGACTCAGCTTCCCTCAAATTGTCCAGATTGCTCATTCTGGCTGTCCAATTAATTGTCAGCATTATTCTATAAAACCACATCTCCAAGGCTTCTGAGGATTCTTTTGCCTGTTTACCAATTGTCCAGCAGTCTGTATAGTCCTTTCTTAAGCTGTTCATGAGTGTGTCTGTCCTACTAGTAATTAATTTTTTTCTGATCAATTAGACTGACACCTTTCTGGATGCAAGTGCCCAGTTGTTGGAGATCAAGCGGGAGTTAGTGGATGAGGTAGTTGTTTGTCTGTTGATTATCTGTCTGTCTGCCCAGCCACCCACCCGTCCATCCATCCATCCATCCATCTGTCTGCCTGCCTGTCTGTCTGTCTGTCTGTCTGCCTGTCTGTCTGGCATACCTGCTGATCTTCAAAGACAATAACCAGACACGGCATCGTTGAAAACCTGACAAGAAACACCTTTGCATCATTTTCATTAGCCAGTATACGAAGTACAGACACTAGTTGTCACAGAACATGTCAGTAGAGGACTGGGTTGGTTGGCTGTCAATCGTCTGGAAGACTGTGCGTCTCTGTGATGAAGTGGTTACACTGTTTGTCTCAGTGGTGAAGTGGTTATGCTGTTTGTCTCTGTGGTGAAGTGGTTATGCTGTTTGTCTCTGTGATGAAGTGGTTATGCTGTTTGTCTCAGTGGTGAAGTGGTTATGCTGTTTGTCTCTGGTGAAGTGGTTACGCTGTTTGTCTCAGTGGTGAAGTGGTTACATTGTTTGCCTCTGTGGTGAAGTGGTTACACCGTTTGTCTCTGTGGTGAAATGATTACACCGTTTGTCTCTGTGGTGAAGTGATTACACCATTTGTCTCTGTGGTGAAGTGGTTACACCATTTGTCTCTGTGGTGAAGTGGTTACACCATTGGTCTCTGTGGTGAAGTGTTTATGCCGTTTGTCTTTGTGGTGAAGTGGTTACATTGTTTGTCTCTGTGGTGAAGTGGTTACGCTGTTTGTCTCTGTGGTGAAGTGGTTACGCCGTTTGTCTCTGTGGTGAAGTGGTTACGCTGTCTGTCTCTGTGGTGAAGTGGTTATGCTGTTTGTCTCTGGTGAAGTGGTTATGCTGTTTGTCTCTGTGGTGAAGTGGTTACACTGTTTGTCTCTGTGGTGAAGTGGTTATGCTGTTTGTCTCTGGTGAAGTGGTTACGCTGTTTGTCTCAGTGGTGAAGTGGTTATGCTGTTTGTCTCTGGTGAAGTGGTTATGCTGTTTGTCTCTGTGGTGAAGTGGTTACGCTGTTTGTCTCTGGTGAAGTGGTTACATTGTTTGTCTCTGTGGTGAAGTGGTTACGCTGTTTGTCTCTGTGGTGAAGTGGTTACGCCGTTTGTCTCTGTGGTGAAGTGGTTATGCTGTTTGTCTCTGTTGTGAAGTGGTTATGCTGTTTGTCTCTGGTGAAGTGGTTATGCTGTTTGTCTCTGTGGTGAAGTGGTTACGCTGTTTGTCTCTATGGTGAAGTGGTTATGCTGTTTGTCTCTGGTGAAGTGGTTACGCTGTTTGTCTCAGTGGTGAAGTGGTTATGCTGTTTGTCTCTGGTGAAGTGGTTACGCTGTTTGTCTCTGGTGAAGTGGTTACACTGTTTGTCTCTGGTGAAGTGGTTACACCATTTGTCTCTGTGGTGAAGTGGTTATGCCATGTGTTTCTGGTGACGTGGTTACGCCGTCTCTGTGGTGAAGTGGTTTTGCCATTTGTCTCCCGATACAAAGATTGTGGGTTCTATTCCAGACTACGTCATTCAATTCACGAGTGTAATTTTCTCAGAGACTCCTGAGGGTCATCGCTGGAGTTATGGTGTTCATTTTTTCTGTTAAGCTTTTGACAGACTGCCCTGCGGAAAGAGACCAAACCATATGGGATAAGCCCTGGTGCAATGACATCTTGCCTTTTATACTCCCTTTGTTCCCATCTGGAAGACTTAGTCTTAATTCTAATGCATCTTTATTCAGGTTCTCCGAGCCTTGATAAGGGGCAGGCATCTTTTGGAGTGCGGGTTGGTATCTGACCTGGAATAGGGTTGGTGTCTGACCTGGAAGAGGTTTGGTGTAGGGGCTGAGCTGCTACCATAGCACCATCTCAGGTGGGACTGTGTTGCAGATTCTCATGTTCCTGTCCAACCTCAGAAATCAGCGGATGTACGGGATTGGTACTACCTTCTTTGTGACTCAATCTCCATGTTGTATAGGGGTTTGCATGGCCCACTGACCCCAAGAACTATGCTGACAGTAGCACAGCTACTGGTTGGGTCTCCCATGTCGGACACGTCAAGGGATAGGGACCAGACGAAGAGAGACACAAGTATGCTGCCTTGTAGGTAGACTGGGGACTGTCACAGTCTAGTGACCAGACAAAGAGCTGCCTTGTAGGTAGACTGGGGACAGTCAAAGGCTAGGACCAAATAAAGAGCTGCCTTGTAGGTAGACTGGGGACAGTCAAAGGCTAGGGACCAGACAGAGGGCTGCCTTGTAGGTAGACTGGGGATGGTCATAGGCTACGACCAAATAAAGAGCTGCCTTGTAGGTAAACGGGGACAGTTAAAGGCTAGGGACCAGACAAAGAGCTGCCTTGTAGGTAGACTGGGGACAGTTAAAGGCGAGGGACCAGACAAAGAGCTGCCTTGTAGGTAGACTGGGGACAGTTAAAGGCTAGGGTACCAGACAAAGAGCAGCTGCCTTGTAGGTAGACTGGGGACAGTTAAAGGCTAGGGACCAGACAAAGAGCTGCCTTGTAGGTAGACTGGGGACAGTTAAAGGCTAGGGACCAGACAAAGAGCTGCCTTGTAGGTAGACTGGGGACAGTTAAAGGCTAGGGACCAGACAAAGAGCTGCTTTGTAGGTAGACTGGGGACTGTTAAAGGCTAGGGACCAGACAAAGAGCTGCCTTGTAGGTAGACTGGGGACAGTTAAAGGCTAGGGACCAGACAAAGAGCTGCCTTGTAGGTAGACTGGGGACAGTTAAAGGCTAGGGACCAGACAAAGAGCTGCCTTGTAGGTAGACTGGGGACAGTTAAAGGCTAGGGACCAGACAAAGAGCTGCCTTGTAGGTAGACTGGGGACAGTTAAAGGCTAGGGACCAGACAAAGAGCTGCTTTGTAGGTAGACTGGGGACTGTTAAAGGCTAGGGACCAGACAAAGAGCTGCCTTGTAGGTAGACTGGGGACAGTCAAAGGCTAGGACCAAATAAAGAGCTGCCTTGTAGGTAGACTGGGGACAGTCAAAGGCTAGAGAAAGCAAACCTGCAAAAGTAATTTTAATACTTTAATAAGTTGTTAAATTAGGAAGAACTTGGAAGCAACTGAGATGTGGTCCTTAAGATGAATGTTGCAAATTCCTTGGACTACCAGAGTAACTAACAATGACCGCATGAAAGAGGATAATGAAACTAGAACATTGTATACAACAATAAGAAAGTTGCAAACAGTTTTCTTTGGTCATGTGATGAGAAGAGAATCATTAAAGAACAACACCGTGACACATGAAAGATCAAGGGAAAGAGGGGCAGAGGCAGGCCAAGAAAAATTATGCTGGATGGATTGAGATGGTGGCATGGAGGAATATTATCAGCAGAGTTGATCCAGAACACCAAAGACCGAGATCTGTGGAGAGACGTGAACACCTTTGCCAGCTGGCAGGGCACTTGATGATGATGATGAATAAGTTGTTGGCTGAGCTTCTGTGCAGTCATCTTTTGTGCTTGTGTTGTTCCTTATTGTTTTGCTTGAAAAGATTTTTCAAATGAAATATAGATTTTAGTTTGTACAGCCACTGTTGTCATTGTGGCCGAACTGTTGTAAGAAGCTGATAATTCTGTTTTAACATCACGTCACTTTAGGTTCAGGAATTCTCAGAGAGAAAATGGCCGCAAAGAACTAAAAACATCAAGGCTGATGTTGATGTCGACACAGACATGAAGAAGACAGTCTCCATGGTGATGTCCTTGGCCTGTCCTGATGAGGTCAAGTGTAAGTATAGCTCATGTATCTGTCTGTCTGTTAAATTATTGATTCTTCTTCACAAAATTCAAGATTGGTGCACATGTGGATTGGCTCCGCAGACAGCAAATCACATACTCCAAGACTGCCCCAACTACAAGATATCTAGGCACACTTTCTGTCTGATCGCATAGCAAAGGAGCAATAGAAGAACAAGCTGCATGTGCCTGTTAAATAGCACCAAAAGAAAAGAATAAGCAAATTAATGAGAAAACCATCAACACCATCACTAGATGACTGCCACATTATGGGCAGACCAGAACAAATAATTATTCTGTACCTCAGAACAGGACACAATAGATTACACAACCACATGTATACACAATTCAAGATTGGTGAATTAGCCATGTGCACATGTGGATTGGTGCTAAAGAAAGCAGATCACATACTCCAAGTAACAGCGCTGCCCGGGCAACATTTTGAGTTAAAAATCTACCCAAAGTATCTCAGGATCCTCACTGGTGCTACGGAGTTCGTGCACTGAGCTGAGTTTCTCCAGACTCAGGTTTGAGTTAGGAGGCGAACGGAGCACTTATGGTTTACACCCGTGTGCTGTGATGTTGATCCATCGACTAAACTAAACTAAACTAAACTAAACTAAACTAAACTAAACTAAACCTAAACTCTATAGACCACTGAGTGAACTAAATCGAATGAAGTTCATACAAGAGACAACATTGTAGATATTGACACATTTCAAGAGAATGAAAGTAGAAGAAGCAGTATTCCTAAAATTAATCCTTTGGGATCGTGTGGAAGAGCATACCAGACTACTGTTTTGGCAAGCAGCCAAATATATATTTATGTCGTGCCATCATTTGACATCACTTGGTGAATTTCGTAGCACTGTTTCGTCATGCCTTTGACTCAATAGATCTGACTTTGATGGCACTGTTTCGTCATGCCTTTGACTCAATAGATCTGACTTTGATGGCACTGTTTCGTCACACCTTTGACTCAGTAGATCTGACTTTGATGGCACTGTTTCGTCACGCCTTTGACTCAGTAGATCTGACTTTGATGGCACTGTTTTGTCACGCCTTTGACTCAGTAGATCTGACTTTGATGGCACTGTTTCGTCACGCCTTTGACTCAGTAGATCTGACTTTGATGGCACTGTTTCGTCACGCCTTTGACTCAGTAGATCTGACTTTGATGGCACTGTTTCGTCATGCCTTTGACTCAGTAGATCTGACTTTGATGGCACTGTTTCGTCATGCCTTTGACTCAGTAGATCTGACTTTGATGGCACTGTTTCGTCATGCCTTTGACTCAGTAGATCTGACTTTGATGGCACTGTTTCATCACGCCTTTGACTCAGTAGATCTGACTTTGATGGCACTGTTTCGTCACGCCTTTGACTCAGTAGATCTGACTTTGATGGCACTGTTTCGTCACGCCTGTGACTCAGTAGATCTGACTTTGACAAGCATGTATGTAGGTTTACTCCCTTTGTCAGTGCTGTAGCAAAGGTGTATGAACACAGTTCACAGTCCCGCGTTAGAAACACAGCCGCTGGTGATTTAGAATCAGACTGCCTTGTGTGGGTTTTCATACAATGCTACCAGTACCTGTTATTCAGAAAACAATGGCAAACTACTGAACATAAACTTGCCAAATAATCACAAACAGCCAAAAAATGCTAGGGTTGACTGCGATTTCATGTAAAGTTAACAACTAATTTTCCCTAGCCTTTGACTGTTCCCAGCCTACCAACAAGGCAGAAGGTTTGTGTCTCTCTCCTTGTCTGGTCCCTATCCCTTGTCATGCCCGACATGGAAGGCCCTATCTGAAGCTGTGCTACTGTCGGTATAACGCTTGGAGTCATTGGAACAGATAAACTCCTCTACCACTGTAAGGTGTTGACATGACAGAGGGGTTATGTCTTGTGATTTATTAGTGTACCAATGACTGGATAATGGTGCATGATGAGGCAGATGTGATCGAGACCCTTTGAGATCATATGTAAGTACGAGGGGAAGTCAATAAGCAAGTCACAAATGGCTGTAGAAAAATAACTAAATATGATAACAACTTGAAACCAGTTTATTTTTATACATACATTGTCCCTTTATTTCTCAACATAATTTCCACCAACATTATGCACTTATCCCATCGTTTTATCAGTCCTCCCAAACCGACTGCATAGAACTGCATGCTCTGTTTCCTAAACCACATTTTCACTTCACATTCAACTTCGGCATCTTTCGCGTCCTTGAGAAAATTTTTCTCCCCAGCTATGCACCACTTTACGGGACAAACATTTTTCAGCATAAACAGGAAGCATATCCTTATCATTGTGTTTTGTAGGCAGTCCTTTTGCCTACAAAAAACGCACAACAGCACGTTTCTCTTTGGTTGTACACTCCGTAAGTACAGTCGCCATTTTGTTTATGCGCTGGGCATTCACTTGAGACACCTAGCGCCACCTGATGAACGGGAATATAAAGTTCGATGTTGCTGTCACCAAATGACACTTGTAGAAAACACCAACTACATTTACCTGCCATCCCACAGAATTGTGTGACTTACTTATTGACTCACCCTCATTGTCTGACTATGGAGGTCATGGCAATAAGTAAAATAATTACATGGCTCAAGACATAGACCTTCACTCATGTATGTTTCCTTAGTGACTCAATGAGTATACTAAGGAAGTTAGAGATGGGTTGGATCTGAAAACAGTTGTTGGTGTCTCGGGGGCGGTTATGGCTGACAAAGATTAGTTTCATTTTTGTGCCAAGGTATGTGCGTATACAAGGAAATGAGCAGACTGACAGGCTTGCGAGTAAAGCTATTATGGAAGGCGGATGAGCCATGGACCAGGCTGATATTCTGAATGCTCTACAAGAAGTAAGACTTGTGAGAACCAAGTGATTGTGAATCTATAACCATGGTCAAACTGCGAGAACAGCAAGATAAAAGCGGTGTGGCCAGACAAGAACTATATGCTGGGAGCCAAAGAAGATTAATGAACCAACACAGAACTGGTGTCATTAGCCGCTACATGCTGCAGGATTTACTGAGGAGGGGATCCGAGCACTTATGGACTGAATGGTTCAATGTGCAGTGAGGATGATCTTTTAATAAACTAGCTAACTAACTAAATAGATCATTATGGCCTGGAGGGAATGGTGCTGCAGGGAGTGACCAGAGGATCTGACTCACACGCAGGACTCCGGGGAAAAGCCAGATAGGCACATAATCAGACTGCTCCTGGTACAATCAGTATTGGAACTCTTGGCTTTCTGTTGAAGATGAGGACGGAGCACACATGGGAATGTCCTGAATGCTTTGATGTCAGTTCTTGACTTAACTCAGCTCATTTATTAAGTGTATGATTGTGTATGTTGCTGTGTTTATTGTGTAATGTCTTGGTTGTTTGATTATTGCAGATTGTGATGAGTGTGATATGAAATACGAAGGTGACTGCCCTGTGCATGGACCTGAGGTGATTCATGCTAGTGGTTGCCGTGGTTTTTTCATTGTTGACTGTTTAGATTTTGGTATTTTTATTCTTCATTGTTGACTATTTTGGTTTTGTTTTCAAATGTTTGGTTTTTTTTTTTTTTGTTTTTTCCTTTTCTATTTTACCTTTTTGGTTTTTATGGTTTTCAATTTTGCATTTAAAATGTTACTTTCTGGTCTTGGCTTTATTTATTAGTATCTTTACCTATTTTAGGTTGTTAAAAAAAAAATTTGCAATTTGGTTCTGTTTTCATTTTTTTTTTTTTTTCTTCTCCTTTTCTTGTTGGGAATTTTTGGCGTCATTTTTGACTTTTTGGTTTTCGTTTAGTTTGTGACCTATGTAGTTTTGTTATTAGAAGGAAGATGAGGAGGAGTATTAAAAAAGGGGAGGAGAAGGATTAGAAAGAGGATGAAGAGGAGGAAGATGAGGAAGAGAATTAGAAAGAGGATAAGAAAGAGGATGAGGAGGAGAATTAGAAGGAGGAGGAGTAGGAGGTTGAGGAGGAGAATTAGAAGGAGGAGGATTAGGAGGTTGAGGAGGAGAATTAGAAGGAGAAGGTGAACAAGAAATGTAATTTCTAACCAACCTTGTGTCTGTCTGATGTATTACATCAATACTGCGTACATCTATACGTGTGTGTCTTTCAGATATGTTACGTCAACAACGGTGTTGAAGATCTAGCTTCTGAAGTCGACAAAGGTCATCGTTTTGATGGAAATATGTCCGAGAAAGAGCAGAAAGGTCAGAATGTTTGCAGAGATGATAAAACAAAACACAATATTAACGGTAAGTCGGTAATGTTTTTCTTTTATGAAAGATTCATTATAATTAATGTATTCATAATGATGATTTACGTCAGGTCTTGGTCAGATATGACTGAGCCACCGTATGACAGTAGATGGTACTACCTGCTTTCTGTTAATACCAAATGTTGGGCGGCACTTACAAACTCGACACCCCACATTGTGCCAATGGCTTGGGGCAGAGGATTGCAATTGGGAGCGTTCAAGTCTTGGTGCAAAGAAATGCAACCTAAAGACTAAATGTCATGGCAGGGCAGACCAGACCCTAAGCCTTGGTTGGCAGCTGGTCTAGGATGGAAGCTCAGACAGTTAGAGCATTGCTTTGTTGCACTGGCAGCTTCCGTAGCTTGTCTTGTTCCAGACGTATAGGTGTCACGTTTCCTCTGGAGTAAACTAGGCAGGCAGCGAGAGGGATCATGCTGCATGGGCAACACATGGTCTCTACAATTATACCAAAATAACACATGCTATATGAGTATGGTGAGAATGTGGTACACACTGAAAGTGGAGGTCTTCAATGGTTTGAGCCACTTACACGGGCAGTATGGGGTTGAGCATTGTCATGTAGCTATAGGACACCTTTACTCAGAAGTCCACTTCGTTTAGATTTGATTGTGGGTCAAAACTTCTTCCTCCACTCCTGCACTTGCTGGACTGACAGGCATGCAATACTATACTAAACCTTCATTCGCTGATGAATTTCTATACGTTTCACCCCTTCACTGTATAAACAAATGGATAACAGAATGCTGGTCCTCTTTTGTGCATGTCAAAAGTGGGGTGGCCATCTTTAAGCTGTCCTTATGATGTCACTGTGTTCATCTGCGCTGTGATGTCACATGCTTAACACTCTGGACATACTCAACAACAATATTGACAGGTTACACGACAACGGCTTGGTTATTGTAATTTCTATCACACTTTTAAGGTTTTCATTTTAAACCCCCTAGTAATTTTCAAATGTAGCTGGGGAAGATTTGAAAGCATCAGAGACGTGGTTCTTGAGACAAATTTTATTGATACCTTGGAATGCCAGAGTAGCAGACTAACCAACAATGATTGCCTGGAAGAGGCTAATGAATCTGGAACATTATACACAACTTTAAGAAAGATGCAAACAATGTTCTTTGGTCATGTGATGAGAAGAGAGGTATTGGAAAATATTGTGACAACTGGGAAGATCAGTGAGAAAAGAAGCAGAGATGGAACAATAGAAATGATGCTGGGTGCACTGAGATCGTGGCATGGAGGATACCATCAATATTATTGATCTGGAATACCCTGGACAGATCTATGAGATCACCTGTTGGCAGGGCATATGAACACAATAATGATGTCCTTTAAACCCTACTACTTTTCTCTGCTTCCATGAGTGCTCATCAATACCTGTGAATTTATTTCTCAAGATATTTAAACTGCCATCAAAGGTTCCCCAGCAATTGATATTTCTGTGTATTAGCTATAACCTTGAACCTACTCTATTTCACCTTGATAACAGACCCAACAATTGATATTTTTATGTATTAGCTATAGCCTTGAAGCCACTCTATTTCACTTTGATAACAAACCAAACAATTGATATTTCTGTACATTAAGCAACCTTTATCTCACTCTATTTCACTTTGATAACAAACCAAACAATTGATATTTCTGTACATGAGCTACAACCCTGAATTTACTCTATTTAACCTTGATAACAAACCCAGCAATTGTTATTTCGGTCTTTGAGTTTCAACCTTGAGCCCACTCTATGTGACCTTGATAACAAACATAAAGACATGATGTCACATCACTCATGTCTCATTTCAGGTGTCAGCTCACTACCTGGTGATGTCTGGCAGCCACAAGTCAACCCTGTTGTCTCGGAGAAACTCAAACAGAAATGCAGACATAAGAAGAAGAAAGTCAGCAAAAAGGAGAAGATGTTCTACAGCAGCACAGCACAAGTTGCCAAAGACAATGATCACCTGAAGCTTCACGAGAGTAGCCTGGAGTCTGTCAATGTTATCGAATCCTGTATGCTGAATGTGATTGAGGCAGCTGAAGGCAACTACAATAAATCTCCATGTAATGAGGACAAAATTAACGTAAAGAAAAATAAATGCAATCATAAAAAACGTGCTAGCAGAACAAAAAATGTTGTTAGCCCACAGTCTTGCAGCATAGAGGAATGTGGTAGTGGTGTTAAGTTGCCAGATAAGTGTGAGATTTGTTCTCAAGAGTTTTCTGAATATACAGACTTGTTAAAGCATAAAGTTGTCCACACTGGCGAGAAGTCCTACCAGTGTGACGTATGTGGGATTGCTTTCATTAAGACCAGCAGTTTGAAGAATCATCGACGAGTTCACGCTGGTGATAAGTGCTATAATTGTGATGTCTGTGGAGCAGGTTTTACGGAGAGCCGGTATCTGAAAACGCACAGGGCGATCCATTCATTGGATAATCCGTTTAGGTGTAACATGTGTGATATTGAGTTTACTCAGATGAATGCTCTTAAGAAACATATGTTGTCACATATTGGAGAAAAACCTTTTGAGTGTGATATATGTGGGGGTAGGTTCACTGCATTTAGGTATCTGAAAAAACATAAGAGAATTCATACGGGGGAAAAGCCGTATAAATGTGAAGTCTGTGGGGTTGGGTTTACAGAAAGCTGGTACTTGAAGACTCATATTAGAATACATACGGGAGAAAAGCCGTACAAGTGTGATGTGTGTGGTGTGAGTTTTACGCAGAGTATTACGTTGAAGAAACATAGAATCACACATACAGGGGAGAAGCCATACAGGTGTGAGGTTTGTGGGGTAGCCTTCACACAAAGTGGTCATCTCAAGAGGCACAACAGGATCCACACAGGCGAGAGACCTTACAAGTGTGAAATGTGTGGGATTGGGTTCACTGATAAGAGTGGTGTTCAGAAGCACTATCGTATCCACACCGGAGAAAAGCCCTACAGGTGTGATATTTGTGGTGTGGGGTTTAAGGAAAGCGGGGACTTGAAAAGACACAGGAGAATCCACACGGGGGAGAGGCCATGCATATGTGACATTTGTGGCTTGGCATTCACCGACAACAGCGGCCTGCAGCGACACAAGAAGATCCATACGGGGGAGAAGCTTCACAGGTGTGATATCTGTGGTATTGAGTTCACTCGACGTGTGACCTTAAAGAAACATAAAAGAACGCACCTGGAAGGGTAGGCTTTAGGGCAGGGGTGGGTAATGTCTGCCCTGTGGGCCTTATACAACCCACAGAATCATCTGACCGGGCCCTGCCAAGGCAACAGCAGATGGGTCTCAAAATTCAGTTAACCTATGACCTTACTCAGAGACTTACTCTGCCAGCGCTGTGGCCAATGGGTTATCGGACGCAATTCAAAGCACAGCTACAGGCGATTTGGCAGCAGACCACATTGTGTTGGTTTTCATACAATGGTATGAGTGCTGGTTGTTCAGAAAGGAATGACAAACTACTGAACATAAACTTGCCAAGAAATCACAAATATTGTAAATCCTGTAAAGGATATGCAACTGACTTTTACTCAGAGAGTACTTTAAATATGGTGATTGTGTTTATCATTGTGAAGTGCAGTGGTTGAATCAGGGGAACATTCTCGTGAGGTTTGACGAACTGCAGGATGAAGTCACGCGGTGTATGGAGATGAAGGGAAGACCTGTCCAGGAATTCAACGATAGCAAGTGGCTGCGTGATCTAGCATTCAAGGTGGACGTGACCAAGTACTTCTCAGAGCTGAACGTCAAACTGCAGGGCTTCAACCAGCATCCTGCTTTCAAACATGCAATCATTTAAAATTAAATTAAGGATGTGGACAGTGCAGCTCAAAAGGAATAACACTGTATTCTCTGCTCTGGAAGGACAAAAGTCTTCTACGGCACTAGAATATGCTGGTGAATGTGAGAAATTAATTAACACATTAAATGAATTATTTGAGGGCGTGAAAAGTAAACATGTGGAATTGAACGTCTATGTTACGGCATTCACTGTGGAACCAGCTGCTGTGTCTGATAACCTACAACATGAAATCATTCAGCTGTAAAGTGATGAAGATCTGAAAGCTGGGAATAACAACCTCCCTCTGTGTGAGTTCTGTACAATTTACATAAGCAATGATGAGCTGAAAGCTAGGTACCTCCCACTGCTTGAGTTCTATTTAATTTACAAAAGCAATGATGAGCTGAAAGCTAGGTACCTCCCACTGCTTGAGTTCTATTTATTTTACATAAGCAATGATGAATTTCCTGCTTTGAGGAGAGACACATTGAAATATGCATTCTTGTTTGGAACAACTTACTGTTGCGAGCATTTCTTTTCAAAACTTTCCATTGCAAAGAGTCGACTGTGCTCCAGACTGACCGACACAAACAGAAAGAACAGTTGCAAGTAGCAACATCATCAACGACTACTAACATTAATGCTTACAAAGAGAAGCAGTTCCTGCCATCACGTTAGGGGTGAATTACGTGTGTGACCAAATACAGCAAGCCTTTTAAGTTGATAATTTTGTATGGCTCGCAAATGATGTTATGAGGGGGTTACAAATGGAAATCTTAAATATTTTTTTATTTGTTTGTTTGGTGAATATATTCTGAAAAAGTAAATAACAAATGTATCATTTTTCAATGTAGTCACCACTGCATTCAATACAAGTCCTCCAACACCGTTAAAGTGCTTGTATTCCTGTAGAAGAATTGACTCTGGGGTCACTACTCAGTGTGACTGACCCTGCCGTGAACAGTCTGTTACAGAAGTCTTGCCATTTTGAAACTTCCTACTCCACTCCTACACTTGCCAGACTGACAGGCATGCATCACCATACTGGACCCTCATTTGCTGATGAATGTCTATAGGTTTCACTCCTTCACTGATACAATAAATTGATAACAGAATGCTGCTTCTCTTTTGTGCATGTCAGAAGTGGGGTGGCTATCTCTAAACTGTCCTTATAACGTCACCATGTTCATTTGCACTGTGATGTCACGTGCTTAACACTTTTGACGTACTTAACAACAATATTGGCAGGTTACAAGACAATGGCATGGTTATTGTAATTTCTATCACACTTTTACAGTTTTCATGTGAAGCCCGCTCGTACATATGTAAATGGACCACGGCAGAAAACAGGTTCCCCCGCCCCTTGTCTAGAGACAGAAGCTGATCATTAACAGCAAGCTCAGATTACACACCTCAGGAGCCATGTTTACGTGTACAGCTTCTGCAACAAAGATTGCCATTAGTAAAACTCAAGGCTGGTAACAGAATTCTGTGACTGCCAGGGTGTTTGTTCTCAATATGGAGGACACCCCATGGACAGAGGTCCTGTCCAGTAAGAACTTATACAGTGATGTCCTAGTATAGGACTTGCATTCTGTATATTTGTATCGGTTTATTTCCTACTGGATGGAATAGTGCATGTATGGGGTGGGACATGGGTGTCATGTGTAGGCTAGGTAAGCATAGAGTTCATGTGTAGGCATGGTACTCTGTAAGCATGGGGTTCATGTGTAGACATGGTACTCTGTAAGCATGGGGTTTATGTGTATGTAGGCAACATTAACAGCATGGAAAAGTTGGGATCGAACATTGGAGCAACTAGAAATAGACAATCACTTGGTGCACAAGGTCAGTCAACACCAAACTGGACGGATTCACTGCACAGAGGGTCAAAGCGCATGGGTGAAACATATCAGGCAACAGTCTCTTGTAAGATAGTCAAGCTGTAGGACTTTCACACGATCTCAGTGAGATGTTCAGATTGTATCAATCCCCTGTGATATGTTCAGATGTTATCAATCCTCTGTGAGGTGTTCAGATTGTATCAGTCCCCTGTGAGATGTTTAAGATTTAATCAGTCCTCTGTGAGATGTTCATGATTATATCAGTCCCCTGTGAGATGTTTATGATTGTATCAGTCCCCTGTGAGATATTCATGATTGTATCAATCCCCTGTGAGATTTTAAAGATTTCATCAGTCCCCTTTGAGATGTTCATGATTATATCAATCCCCTGTGAGATGTTTATGATTGTATCAGTCCCCTGTGAGATGCTTAAGATTTCATCAGTCCCCTGTGAGATGTTTATGATTGTATCAATCCCCTGTGAGATGTTTAGGGATTGTATCAGTCCCCTGTGAGATGTTTAAGATTGTATCAGTCCCCTGTGAGATGTTCATGATTGTATCAGTCCCCTGTGAGATGTTTATGATTGCATCAGTCCCCTGTGAGATGTTTAAGATTTCATCAGTCCTCTGTGAGATGTTCATGATTATATCAGTCCCCTGTGAGATGTTTATGATTGTATCAGTCCCCTGTGAGATGTTTATGATTGTATCAGTCCTATGTGAGATGTTTATGATTGTATCATTCACCTGTGAGATGTTTATGATTGTATCAGTCCTATGTGAGATGTTTATGATTGTATCAGTCCCAAGTGAGATGTTTATGATTGTATCAGTTCCCCTGTGAGATGGTTAAGATTTCATCAGTTCCCTGTGAGATGTTTATGATTGTATCAGTCCCCTGTGAGATGTTTATGATTGTATAAGTCCCCTGTGAGATGTTTAAGATTTCATCAGTCCTCTGTGAGATGTTCATGATTATATCAGTCCCCTGTGACTCCCCCGATGTGTCTCCACCTTGCCGTGGTGGGGGAGCTTGAGTGTCCCACTGACCCCAAGCGCTATTCCGATGGATATTAACTACATATTGGACAGCTCTTGGGATAGGGACCAGACTAAGAGAGACACAACCTGCTGCTCTGCAGGTAGACTGAGGATAGCAGTCAAAATCAGGCAAACCATGCCAATAATCTCAGTCCGGACATAACCTCTAAGGCTCCCAGTCAAGGTGTATGGCTGAACGTCTCTAAGCCATAAACCCTCGGAAGTGAGAACCTGGCTGACACAAACCTACATCAAAATTGAGGTGAGGTGCTGAGCACGCTACATGCTCGGCGCAGATACTCGTTCGATGGTTCTTAGCTGGGGGATATGAGGGATCCCCGGATGAGAGAGCCTGGCCGTTACTTGCCCACAGACGCACATAGGTAAGGTGCTGCACCTGCAGCACATGTAGCCTACCTCGTGAGCGAGTACTAAAGGTGGAAACACGCCTCGATCGCACGTGCCGTAGATAGTCTGTAACCGTACTCATGGAGTGAGTGTAGTCAAAGGTGGAAAATTGTCTTGACACGAAATGGAACGCCTGTCTTGCGAATCCATTATGTGGCAGCCCGAAGCAAAAGCTTGCTGTGTGGAAGTCGAAATAAGAGTCTAACTGTCTCGAAACCCGAGGAAGGCTAACCTCATCAAAAATGCCCGCTGAAGCCGGAAGTGCCAGCCTATGGGCGGCATAATAAAAATGGCACTACACAATTACGTCCGAGTGAAATGTCTTTCGTGACCGGAAAAGCTCTAACTAGTCTTCCCCCGTGCTAGCAACAGCTACCTAGTTTCCGAATGCCGCTCTTGTTCGGAACAGCTCTGACTAGGTAGTTTTCCGAATGTCTGATGTGTCTGGAACAGCTCTGACGGACACAACGACAAGCACATGTCCGAAAAACTCGCTGAGTGGATATTGACTGCCGACCAGTCTGGTCTGTGCGGGAACGGTCCAGGGCGAACGAAATATCCAATATATTGAAGTGAGGAATTAAAGCAGCCATGAGCAGGACGTGACGATTCCCTCGGTGTGCCCAGCACCAGGGCGCTATGTGCCGACCCTGCAATTATGTAAGCCACCCTGGATGGCAGAAAATGCCATGGACTGTCCCTGCCTTCCTTTGAGGGACGACCGTTGTCTTCGACCATTCCAACTTGGCCAGCTGGGTTGTGGACGGTACCGCAAACAGTGAGTCTCTCCCAGGAATGCTACCTGGTAAAAAAAAGCACGCTAAAACCGGTTGTGTTGGCCTACGGGTTTCGGCCCAAGGGCGCATAACAGACACACTGCAATCACATCTGAAAAAACACTCCGGATGAACGCAAAGAAGAAGAAGAAGAAGTCCCCTGTGTGATGTTTATGATTGTATCAGTCCCCTGTGAGATGTTTATGATTGTATCAGTCCCCTGTGAGATGTTTATGATTGTATCAGTCCCCTGTGAGATGTGTATGATTGTAGCAGTCCTCTGTGAGATGTTTATGATTGTATCAATCCCCTGTGAGATGTTTAAGATTTTATCAACCTCCTGTATGATGTGTAAGATTTTATCAGTCCACATGAGGTGTTCAGATGATCTCAGTCCTCTGTATGATGTTCAGATTTTATCAGTCCCTTGTATGATGTTCAGATTTTTAATCCCCTGTGAGATGTTGGGATTTTATCAGTCCATGTGAGGTGTTCAGATGATCTCAATCCTCCATATGATGTTCAGATTATATCAATCCCCTGTATGATGTTTAAGATTTTATCAGTCCACATGAGGTGTTCAAATGATCTCAGTCCTCTGTATGATGTTCAGATTGTATCAATCCCCTGTATGATGTTCAGATTTTTAATCCCCTGTGAGATGTTTAAGATTTTATCAGTCCATGTGAGGTGATCAGATGATCTCAATCCCCTGTATGATGTTCAAATTGTATCAGTTCACTGTGGGAGTTAAGATTTTACCAATCCCTTGTGAGATGTTGTACCAGCAAGCAATCCAACAAATGAAATGGTATGTATACCCGGGAAGGTTAACCCGGTCAACAAATGCCCGTAGAAGTTGGATGTGTCGGCCTAACAGCACAAGAACGCAGCTCTGCTGTAAACAGGCACAGCGCAATCACATCCACAAAAAAAAAACTGGATGAACGCAGAAGAAGAAGAAATGGTATGCATGAAGTTAAAGCAAAGCAGACTACTAGCGCCTCCACATCCCAGGGTAGAAGAGGATGGGGGAAACAAGATCTTCATTTATGCCTACAGTTTAGCATCATATAGCAACCTCCCAACTCATTCATCAGATGATTCATGAAGGTGGAAATGACCATGTGTTCACATGCATCCATTGTGGGTGAACATTTACCACACAAATTGGTTTGTTCTGTCACATTTGCTACCACCGTCGGTTGTGGTTATTATGCCTTATTTGAAGCACAAACTATTGTCTATCAAGACGGCCAGGTACCAGAACATCTCATTCAGTACCATGCAGCTCATCAGTTTTGCACTTATAACTCCTTTCATGGCATGCTTTTCTTAATTCCTTATATCCCATACAGTTGTTATGCTATCCCCATTCTGTTCCTTTGTTACTTGAACTGTTTCTGTCTCATAGTGTTGTTATTTGAACTTTTTTAGATCCAACATCACAGGTACCTCCTCACCCCAGGGTAGAAGAGAAAAAAGTGAAACATCACAGGTACCTCCACATCCCAGGGTAGCAGAGGAAAGAGTGAAACATCACAGGTACCTCCACACCCTGGGGTAGCAGAGGAAAGAGTGAAACATCACAGGTACCTCCACACCCCAGGTAAAAAGAGGGAAGAGTGAAACATCACAGGTACATCCACACCCTGGGGTAGCAGAGAAAAGAGTGAAACATCACAGGTAACTTCACACCCCAGGGTAGAAGAGAAAACACTAAGAAAAGAAGAAGAATGTTTCTGGGATCCCAGTACATAGCTGTATATTCATAAGCTTTTTAGACTGTCTGGTGTATCAAATGTTCATGCTAACTTTGGAATCGGTTCTTTCTTGTGTTGTCATCATTTGGTTTTGATTGTGAATAATGGGATGTTGGATTAATTTATTTGGATTCAGCTGTGAAATATGTGGATTTTTGTTTAAGTTACGTGGATTTTTGTTTTAAGTAACGTGGATTGATTTGTGGATTAACTCAATTGTTGCTTGTATTGTGTGGCTTGAAATATGTGGATGTTTGTTTGAGTTATGTGGATTGATTTGTGGATTAACTCGATTGATGCTTGTATTGTGTGGTTTGAACTGTGAATTATGTCAGTTGATCTGTGAATTGATGCTTAAATTGTGTGGATTGACTATTGAATTATGCAGGTTGATGCTTGAACTATGTGGATTTATGTGTGAACTATATGGATTCATGCTTGAATTCTGTGGATTCATCCTTGAATTATGTGGATGGAAGGCTGAATTATTTGAATGGAAGCTTGAATTATGTTGATGGAGGCTTGAATTATATGAACTGATCTGTGACTTCTGTGGATTGATGCTTGTTTAGTGTGGATTGACTACTGAATTATGAGGATTGATGTGGAACTATGTGGATTGATTCTTGAATTATGTGGATTAATATGTAAATAATGTGAATTTGTCAGTTAATTATATTCATTGGTCTGTAAATTATGTGGAATTAATTGCTCATGTCTGGATTACTCTTTGAATTATGTGAATCAAAGACTTTGCACTGATATTATAAATATTTGAAAGCTAGCAGTTTACAGTATGGTATATGGTGCAACATTTTGTATATGAAAAGGTCGTCAGTATGAATATGTTGTTTATGCTGTTTTGTCATAGAAATCACATACTTTAAATACAGCAGCCACGTACAATAGGTTGCACAAGTAATTGTCTGGCATACTTTATGGCAGTTCGGCTGATACTTGGAGGTCTCGGCAATTGGCCATCTAAAACCAGGGTTATGCAGACGGAAAGGATAACAAATGCTCCACATATGGACAGTACCACTGACTATCTGTTTTGTGTATTTCAGCCAACATATGATTCATCTGTTGTTTCCCATATAAATCATAAACTAGACATTTATGTATGTTGTTTCCCATATAAATCATATACTAGACACTTCTCTATGTTGTTTCCCATATAAATCATATACTAGACACTTCTGCGTGCTGTTTTCCATAGAAATAATAAATTAGACACTTCTTTATGGTATTTTCCATATAAATTATCTACTAGACTCTTCTTTAGAATACTTTTTTTATATAAATCCTATATTTGACACTTTTCTATATTGTTTTCTGTAGAAATAATAAACTAGACACTTCTTTATAGTGTTTTCTATATAAATTACATACTAGACACTTCTGTATGATTTTTTCTCCCCAGCAAATGTGAAAGCATTAAGATGACTCTATAATTATGTTGTTTGCTTCATATGGTTTATAAAGGATCTATAAAAACCAGACAACATAAAGAAAAAGTTATGTTAATGCTTTTACTATGAAAGTGATACATGCATCACTTTTTCACATAGAAATGTCATAAATGTGACTTAGAGTCTTGCTTTCCATCGCAAGGTCATAAATTGATTTTAGTTTATGATGTTTTCCATAGAAAGGTCAGGCACTTGACTTTTGTGTTGTTTGTTGTCCATATACAATTCATAAATTTGCTTTAGTGTATGTTGTTTCCATAGGAAAGTTATAAACTCTCTTTAGTATATGTTGTATTCCATAGAAAGGTCATATATTTGACTCAAGTGTATGTTGTTTTCCACAGAATGGTCATATATTTGACTCTAAGAGTATGTTGTTTTACATGGAGAGGTCATATATTTGATTTTAATGTATGTTATTTTCCATAGAACAGTAATGTATTTGACTCTAGTGTATGCTATTTTCCATAGAAAGGTCATATATTTGACTCAAGTGTATGTTGTTTTCCATAGAAAAGTCATACATTTGACTCTAGGGTATGTTGATTTCCTTAGAAAGGTCATATACTTGCTTTAATGTATGTTGGTTTTACTTCAAAAGTTAATATACTTGCCATAGTTTATGTTGTTTTACATAGAAAGGTCATTTACTTGACTCTAGTGTCTGTTGGTTTCATAGAAAAGTCATATATTTACTTATGAGTACATTTGCTTCTATAGCAAAATTACATAATTTTATTTTTGTGTATCTTGTTTTCACTTAGAAAAGTCATATATATGACTTTTTTATGATGTTGTTTTCCATACAGTGGTCATATATTTTACTTTTTATGTACATATTCAGAGAAAAAATGTGACTTTGTATGTGTTGTGACAATTTGCGTACATTGCTTTCCATACATTTGTTTACATTGTTTTTCTGTACAGTCATAAATTGAATTTTTATGAACAGTATTTTCCAAAGGAAAGTCATAAATATGATATGTATATACTTTTCACTCCCTTTGGAAATTGGGTTGGAGTGTTTTGTTTTTTTAAAACTTTCGCACGCTTTGACCTCAAGCGTAGTTCATACATATGCTGTTACTTTTCATGCACTGGACTGGTTTTTTGTGTGTGGATTAGCTTTCCCTGCTACCAGTGTCCCTCGTCATTCCTGAACCAACTCTGTCTTCAGAAGTATCTGTAATTTACGTCAAGGATGAGAAGTCAACATCTTAGTCCAACTGACCGGTGTAGGGGTTGAACCCTCTACCCTGACACCATCACACCAAATGTTTAAGAACGCGCATTCTTATCCTTTCGGCCATGCTAACCTCCAGGTTGAAGTCTGTTGCCAATCAGATACCCAACTCTCATGACCTATTAGATCCCAACCCAGCTTGTCTGTGTGTGCTATTCTTAATCATAACCTGGTAACGTCTTATTATGCCTCTCTCTGCACATGTGAAGTTTCAGTACCCATCTTGCATACCCCGCTAGTTTCTGAGTTTACAGAGGGGACATAGGGTTGTGCCACACAGTTCCTGTATGGGTGATCATTTGGTACCGGGTCAGGGTTAGGGTGAGGATCAGGGTTAGGGTGAGGGTTAGGGTCAGGGTTAGGGTCAGTGTTAGGGTCAGTGTTAGGGTCAGGGCCAGGGTCATTGTTAGGGTCAGGGTTAGGAGCTGTCTATACACCAAATCCACTCCGATAGATGCAAGCCTTTTTCAGGGGCCAGCAACCTGAGTGTCAGTGCAGCGGAAAGAAAGAGTTAACCTGAGTCTTCCAAAGAATTCACTAACTGACCAATCAACTGACTGACCAACTTATCAGTCAACTGATCAATCAATTGACCAATCAACCAACTGACTGACTGACCACTGACCAACCAACAGACAGACCAAACGACAGATTAACCAACCAATATTATTGGCAATATGACTGTAAATATTTGTACATAATATTTAATATATGTTAATGTGTGTTGTCACATGATCTTCATTGAATTGTGCTTTGGGAGTTTGTGAATTTGTGAAGTGTCATGTGCAGAAGTTGTGAGATGTCATTTGCAGTTTATGTGAGAAGTCATGTGTGACATTTGTGAGATGTCATTTGGAGAATCAGTGAGATGTCAAGTGAAGAATTTGGGAAAAGTCATGTAGGTAAACTGAGGTGTCATGTGGGTAAACTGAGTCTTCATGTGGGTAAACTGAGATGTCATGTTGGTAAAATGAGATGTCATTAGAGACCGGAGATGTCATGTGGGTAAAATGAGATGTCATTAGGGAAACTGAGATGTTATGTGGGTAAAATGAAATGTAATTAGGGAAATTGAGATGCCAAGTGGGTAAAATGAGATGTAATTAGGGAAACCGAGATGTCATGTAGGGAAACTGAGATGTCATGTGGGGAAACTGAGATATTTGCAGGCTCTCAAGCTGCACAGAGTTGCCATTTACACACAGTGTATCATTGATTACCTTGGTCTTGTCATGTTACCCATCACTGAGTCATAGACATCATATCATCTATTACCTATCCAGTCTTCAACATCATGTCACTCATCCACTCATTGACATTACTCATCCATTCATTGACATCTTGTCACTTATCCAGCCATTGCCACCATGTCATTTATTCAGCCATAAACATGTCATTCATCACTTATCCAGCCATAGATATATCACTCATCACTCATCCAGCTCCAGACATGTCTCTCATCACTCATCCAGCTCCAGACATGTCACTTATCCCTCATCCAGCTCCAGACAACTCTCTAATCCCTCATCCAGCTCAAGTCATGTCTCTCATCCCTCCTCCAGCTCCAGACATGACACTGATCCCTCATCCAGCCGTAGCTATATCCCTCATCTGCCCATCATCAAGGTATACATGCTTCTGAAGTTCAGTGCTGTTAGTCTGCCAACAGACAAAAGCTGATTGCCATTGTTTAGAATATTTGTTTATTATGTACAAGAGGAGAGGGCTGTGTGTATGCTGATATTTATGTATGACAGAGCAGTGTCTTCTCTGGATATATGTCAGTTTCTGTGAGAATAAATACTTGTTATAAGACAGCCATTGTTTGTCCTGCCTTCATTCAGTCATGTTGGTGTTATCGTCTCATTCACAAGATCATCTTTCTTCATCTGCCATGTGGGTTAATGGTAGTTGATGGTCATGATTAGTCTTTTCTCTTCTACCCTGGGATGTAGAGGTACCTTACAGAATTGCTTAAGTCTTTTCTCTTCTACCCTGGGAAGTAGATGTGCCTTACAGTCTTGTTTAGTCTACCCAATTCTACCCTGGGGTTTAGAGATACCTTACTGTTTTGTTTAGTATTTCCCCAGGTTTTCTCAGTGCGTGTCCATTGCCACTATATTTTTCCTCACCTCTTGGTTCACTGAAATGTGTTTAGTTCTCTCCATGATCGCCAGCATCTGTGATTTTAATCCCACTGTTCTGTGCAGACTCAGTTTGTGAATGCATAGAAACAACTGAACTGGCCAGACAAAATAAATACAGGAGACAATCACACTTGAACAAGTTATCATTATTTATTAACAATAAATAATTCAGAGATCACAACAGATTCACACCAAGGACAACAACATGTCTGCAAACATTATGTGTATGTGGAGTTGGCAGCTGCAGAAACTGGCAACAAATGTGCCAACCCAAACATAATGATGACATACAGATATCCATATGCACATAAGCAAGTTTATGATTGAAACAAATATAACAAAAAGCATGACAATGAAAATGATAACTGACTTATAAGCATGGTTTGGAATGAAAATTGTAGATGATAAATATTTCAGGTTTCATGGTTCTTTTTATGTGCCTCTGTGTGGCATAGTGGTTAAGCTGCCTGTCTTGCGCTTTGAAGGTTGCAGGTTCAATACCGGAATCCACCATTCAGTTCGCAAGTGCAATTTTCTCAGAGACTCCTGGGGGTCATTGCTGGAGATAAAGAGTTCATGCCCTGCGCAATGCTTTCAGCAGGCCACTTGTGAAAAAATACTGAGCCATATTGGATAAAACCCGGTGCAATGAAGTTATTCTTCTTGTATTTTAAAGCCCTTGTAAATGGCAACAGGTTCTATATGACATGTCAGCAGTCTCTCTGTTACATCCAGTGAAAGAGAATGATGGCAATCAAATACCCGAAGCCCTCGCAGGAGACATGGCCAGCCCAGACATACTCCCAGCTAATCTGAATGTGCTGTGCTGCATCTTGACCTACTTACATGCTAATATGCCCCTCTCCAGACATGAAGTTCCTGTACCGATCTTACACACCTTCTTAGTTTCTGAGCTTGGAGAGGAGAGAAGAGCACTGCGACATAGTCCCCACAGAGAATTTTATTTCGGTGCAGGGTTGAAAGGGAAATCTGGTTTGACAGTTGTTATTTGGTCTTTAAGTTTCTTTCTCCTTATTACTGGCATCTTGCCATCTTGATAGATGATGGTTTGTAAACTGGAGTTAACCTCTCAATAATAGAAAGTCTGGACTGAATTTAGAAATCATGTGTTCCCCATGCAGCATGATCCCTCCCCCGGAACTGCCTAGTTTACTCCAGAGGGAAGGTAACACCGATACATCTGGAACAGGACAAGCTGCCGAAGTTGCCAGATCAGCAAAGCAATACTCTAACAATCTGCCTATTGGAGCTTCCATCATAGACCAATTGCTGACCAAGGCTTAGGGCCTGGTCATGACATTTATTCATTGGGTTGTATTTCCTCTCACTAAAGTAATTTCTCCTCATATTTTCCTTCATATTCTTTGTATTTTCCTAAGAAACCACATTTCCACTACTGTTATGTTTTTGAGCAACACATGGTCTCTATAATACAGCCCAGGTTTTGTGTTGGCTTTGTAGCTAAGGGGATATGGAAGTAGTTTGTAATCCCGCATACCGTGTTCAAAACACAGACCCAGGTGATTTGGCAGCAGACCGTCTTGCATTTGTGTATTTTTTTTAATGGTATGAGTGCCGGTCCTTCAGAAAGCAATGGCAAACTACTGAACGTAAACTTGCCAGGAAATTAAAAACAGCCAAAAAAAATACTGGGGTTGACTGCAATGTCCTGTAAAGTGTATGCAACTAACTCTTTGTCCCATGGAAAGATATAACTCCATCCATGGTCTGGCTGTAATTATTATGCCTCTGTTGAAGCACAAAGTAACAATCATCTGTCAAGACAACAAGGTGCCAATGATAGGTTTTTGAGCTTGTCTGTTTGCTGTCCATGATTCACATGCTTACAACAGTATATGTTATATATAGCCCTGTAACACTCTTATTCTCACTGAAACTGGCAATTTTCTTTATTGGTATGTTCTCCATCTTGCAGAAGGTTGCTTTTTTAATTGCGATTCTTGTTATAATTTCTACAAGGCAGCGTCTGGATAAAAATCTGCAAGCCAAATCAAACCCATGCAATGATAAACATGTATTGAGGTCAACATGACTGAATGGATAACAGTGCTTGTTATTAAACATCCGGTGTGCTGATGCTGAGGTAGCGGGTTCAACCCCTACACAGGTCAGTTGGATTAAAATTATGAGTTCTCGTTATTGTCATAGGGACGTAAATTACAAGTATCTCTGAAGTCAGAGTGGGTTCTCCTGATGGTGAGTGATACTGGTAATAGGGAAAACAAATCCACATACAAAAGATCAGTGTATGGACTATACTTGAGTAAAGCAAGCAAACAAATAAAAAAACATGTATATTTAAAAATTATACCCAAAAAATAATTTCCTTTGTAAACGTAAACACAGACGCCACAAACAATATACTGCATGATTTATTGCCTGGCATATTTCGCTGCAGCTCATCAGGTACATACTGTAGAGGTATAAATCTTACTTTGTGAATAATGAATTATACCGTGGCTGAAATACTTACAACACAGTCATTGAAATTGTTATAATTCATTTATTCACTTCATACAATATATAACTCTACAAAATACACCTGGACAGATGCAAAGATAACCCTGACAATAAATTGTGCAATCTTTTGTTTGTATCTTCTATGTTGAAATAAAAGTACATGAAATGGTCGCCTTTCCACAATCTGATAGTTTTAGGATGCTACATCTTAAACTGTGCAGTCAGTATTACAGAAGGCAGTAAAATTAGAAGTTCAGAGATGCTATTTTAACTAATTTTGTTCAAATGGTTATAATATTGTTTTTACCCAGTCTATTCTAGTTGTTACTTTAATTGTTTTCTTTCCTACTTATTACTTTAAATGTTTTTTTTCGTAGTTGTTAATTTAAATCTTTCTTTCCTAGTTGTTACTTTAAATGTTTTCCACCTAGTTGTTACTTTATATCCGTCACTACCTGACAATTGTTACTTTACATATTTCCATGCTAGACAGCTGTTATTTTACTTCCTTCAGTATCAGACAGTTCATACTTTATTATCAGACAATTATTACTTTACATCCAGCAGTATCAGACACTTAGGTTTTACATCCTTCATTATCATACACTTATTATTTTACAGCCTCATTATCAGACAACTATTAATTTACAAATTTCATTATCAGACAGTTTTCACTTAACACACTTCTTTATCAGACAGTTATTACTTTAAAGCCTCATTATCAGATATTTATTCCTTTATATTTTTATTCCCAGACAGTTATCACTCCAACCACATCATTCCCAGACAGTTATTATCTCTGTCTGCCTTAAATGTGTTGTGTGTGTGTGTGTGTGTAAATATATTCTGAAAAAGTAAAGAACAAATGTATCATTTTTTTATGTAATCTCCACTGCGTTCAATACAAGTCCCCCAGCACCAATAAAGTGCTTAGATTCCGGTAGAAAACAATTCTCTGGGACCACTACTTGGTGTGCCTGACTCGGTTGTGAACAGTCTGTCACAAAAGTCATGCCATTTTGAAACTTCCTACTCCATACATACACTTGCTGGACTGACAGGCATGCATCACCATACTGGACCTTCATTCACTGATGAATTTCTATAGGTTTCATTGCTTCACTGATAAAATAACGGATGCACCTCTTTGGTGCATGTCAATAGTGGGGTGGCCATCTTTAATCTGTCCTTATTATGTCACCATGTTCATCTGCTCCTTGATGCTATGTGCTTAACACTCTTAAAATCCTTAATCACAATACTGACAGGTTAAAAGACAGTGGCATGGTTATTGTGATTTCTTTAACACTATTAAGGGGTTTCATTTGAAGCCCCCTTGTAGTTTGATCATTGTCCGGATGGAAGTTAGTTAAAGAAGATATGGCATACAGTCAGAGATTAGACATAAGCAGTTTGAAGATAACCAGAGGTGAGGCTTAGGGATAGTAGACACAGTTTCATAATTCCTTGTAATTCCAAGTCAAAGGTTCTAAATCAGCAGCAAGTGATTTGGAAGCAGATTGCTTTGTGTTGATTTTGTTGGTTTGAGGCATCGGCTGTTGAGAAAGTAATGGCAATCAAGTGAACTAACATTGCCTAGTAAATAAAAAAAAGTGAATACATGCTGGGGTAGAATGCAACATCCTGTAAAGGATATGTAATTAACTTTAACTTTGAAGACACTGCTAGAAGTGTCATGACAACCTATGATTTAACATTTGAGTTAAGTTGAGCTAAAAACTGACATCACTGCACTCAGGACATTCATATGCACATTCCGTCCCCTCGTTCAACAGCCAGTGAAGTGTCACACTACTAATCATTCCCACCGCTATCTGACTGAAAGTTCTCCTGGTTTTCCCACTCAATTTCGAGATTCTTTCAGACCCCTGCTAATCCCCTGAAATCTCATTCTTTCCATATTCAACTTCTCAGTCTGTTCCCCCATCTTCTCCACCTGGTCCCACAACCACCTCTCCCTTGTCCATAGATAATCTACCGCCAAGAGGTTTCCCTTCCTCATTGTCTTGTTTTTAAACTGTATAGAAAAGCTAATTACCTATTTTGATCACGTCCAAACTCTGATATGATACAATGACATAAACAACACGAAAATAATAATCATAATCATTATAATAATAATAATAATAATAATAATAATCATAGCCACATTTTAACTTTGCACTCTTCTGAACTTTGCACACCTGTGAACTTTGCACTCTTGAACTTTGCATTCTGGTGGTACAATTACATACGATTTAAAAAAATTTAAAAATCAAACTATAGTAAGGTATAAACTTGTTAATAATATAGAACAGTAATGATATGTACAAATGTGTAAATGTTGATATAATATCAAAACCATCACAACCATATCAAATATGTGATAACAAATTGGGTTTTCATTGTTCGAGTAAGTATAAATACAGAAGTGATATATTTCAATAAGTAATTTAGTCAAATCAAATGTGAATGTTTCAGTTGGTGGCATCTGAAACGCAGTCATTCACATGTGTCATTTCAAAATACAGGCATTCACGCAATATGCCAGGGAAAACACAGTTATGCCCACATTAATGGTTTTAATCATGCACTTGATATGTAATTTCAAAACACAATCATATGCACAAAATGCCTGGGAAAACACACAATCATGTGCTTGATATATAATTTCAAACTCAATCCTTCACACAATATGCCAAATAAAACACAGTCATTCAGACATTGGTGTCATCCATGACAGGAGGACACAATCATTGATTTGATGTGTCATTTAAAAATATATCAGGGAAAACACACAATCACCAACATATTGGTGACATCTGAAACACAATCATTCATATGATGTGTCATTTCAAAATACAAGCATTCACATGAACAACGTGAGGGGGAAAAAGCAATTATCCATATAATGTGTCAGTTAAAAATCCATGCATTTGCACAATGTGCCAGGGAAAACACACAATCATTCACTTGATGTGACATTTTAAAATACATGCATTTACACAATATATCAGGGAAAACACAATTATTCACAAGCGTTGCTAAGCAAACCAAAACACTAACATTCACACAAAGTATCACACAAAACATGATATGTTCTCACATGGCATTAAACACATTCTAATTTTCACCTAATTCGCCACTTCAGAATACAAGCTTACATACTATACATCATTGCACCAATATACAATATAATATTATTACAACAGAAGGGAACACGCTTAATTAACCAGGTGAATAAATTCAGATATCAAGGGATAATCGTAACATCAGATTGGAAATGTATTACAGAGAGTAAGAATAGAGTAGGCCAAGCCGAAGTTACGTTTTAGAAGATGAACAGTATCTTTTACTAATTCAAGCTCATTAATTGCTACAAAGAGATGACTGAAATTACCTCAGAAGTCGGAGTGGGTTTATCTGATAATGAGGGACAATGGTAATAGGGAAAGCTAATTCATATACAAAAATAAGTCCAGCACATGAAGTAGTTGCATGTTTTTGGACTACGCTTGAGTTCAAAAAGAGAGAATGAATAATAAAAAAGAAAATTGCTGAAATGTTATACAGAACCTGTCCTGCTGTATGGCAGTGAATCTTGGAACATGGATGAACAAATTATGCTACTGACATTAGCCCTCCAAATTATGCCACTGACATAAGCCCCCCCCAATTATGCCACTGAAATAAGCCCCCCCCCCCCCCCCCCCCCCCCCCCCCCAAAAAAAAAAATAATAAATAAATAAAAATTATGCCACTGACATACGCCCTCCAGCATCATTTGTATTCTCCTGCCGCTTCTAGTACTGTTCTTCCAATCATCACAATGCTCTTCTATGCTGCTCCTCTCATTATATGTTTACAGAACAATTTCTGTCTCTTTCTTATTGTTGTATATTTTTTTGTGTGTGGACATGTAAACATTTTATATTTTCAATCAACAGAATTCTGAGTGTTTCTTGCTTGCATCATTGTGTCTTGAGAACTCTTGCTACAATCTTTTGCTCCTCAATGAGGGAAAGCATGAATGATTCTTTCACTAACAGCTTTGCGGCACAGAGATCCTCCATAAGCAAGAGTAACTGTCTTCTGTCGCTTGCCCAAAATACTGAGCTTGTGGGGACGCACATATCTCATCCCTCTGAGCTTGGTCTTGTAGTCACCACATACTAGTGTGTTTGCAAGCTTTATCTGGTAGAAACACACCAACTTTCTACCGGATGTCTAGGAGACCTTTCTGTTACAAATATACCAACTTTCCATCAGGGTGTCTTGGAGACCTTTCTGGCATAAATATATCAAAATTCCACTTGCTGTCTTAGAGACTTTTCTGGTACAAATATACCAACTTTCCACGGGCTGTCTTGAGAATTTCTGGCAGTTAGTATTTGTGCTGTATGAGATGATATTGTTGTATATATTGTTCATTTGTCATTAAACTCTTCCAGGCATTTGTTGTTTGTTACACTATTTGTGCAAGATGTTCATAACATTTGAATCTGAAACTCCAGTGTCTCCAATATTTTCCTAATTTGTTAATTCACATCGCAAAATTCATTGTCATATAGCAGAATAAGTTTGATAGACCATCTAAGCACAGTTTTTCTGACATCTTAATGCATTATTGTATGTTTTACTTTCAGTCTGATATTCTAAAGAAATATGGACAGATATTTGAACAAGTGAAACATCAGCTGTTGCCCTCTGAAAGAAACAGAGTTTCAGTATGGTTGTCTCTCTTTAGCGTCTGTTGTGAGATATTCACTGCCTGCTAGAGTTGAAATTTGTTTCACAGTATGTTACCTTTCTGTTATACTTCAGTTATCTTTTTGTTATCTCTCTGTTATCTTTGTCATATTTCTGTTATCTTTCTGTTATATTTTGGTTATTTTACTGTCATCTTTATCTTATCTTTATGTTATCTTTCTGGTATCTTTCTGTTACTTCTCTATCTTTCTGTCATCTGTCTGTTAATTTACTGTCATCTTCATATTATCTTTCTGTTATCTCTCTGTTATTTTTCTGGTATCTTTCTGTTAACTTTTTGCTATCTCTCAGTTATCTTTCTGTTATCTCTCTGTTATCTTTCTATCTGGGCTGGGGGAGGGGCTGAGTGGTCTCGAGGTATGGTGTCTGCCTCGAGTGCTGGAGGTCCCGGGTTCAGGCCCCGGTGAGGGCCGGGATTTATTTAAAAAATCCTCCTGGACTTCCAGTAATAAAATTTGCCTTGGTCTCTGGGTAGTGAGATCAGACTCCCGTGTGTATTGTTGTGCACGTAAAAAAATCCCTTGGCAGTTGGAAATCAAAAAAGAGTAGCCTAATGGCGCTGCCCGGGCAAAATTTCGAGTTAAGAATCTACCCGAAGTATTTCAGGATCCTCGCTGATGCAACAGAGTTTGTGCATTGAGCTGAGCTTCTCCAGACTCAGGTTTAAGTTAGAAGGAAAACGGAGCACTTATGGGTTAAACCGTGTGCCGTGATGTTGATCTAACGACTCAACTAAACTAAACTACCTTTCTATCATATTTCTGTTATCTCTCTATTATTCTTTCTGGTATCTTTCTGTTAACTTTCTGTTATCTTTATGTTATCTCTCTGTTATCTTTCTATCATCTTTCTGTTATCTTTCTGTTGTTCAAAATTTACATAACATTGTGTTATATGGAGTTTTTCACAAATGACATTTTTAAACTTATATTTTATCAAGTAAAGTAAATGACCCCTTCTCATGCCATGAGTCATACAAAGTTTATGGTGCTAGCCATTATCAATTACATCTGAATGACACACAGGGATGTAGGACATCATGGGGCAGCTTTGGCACCTGGGGAACAATGTGCCCAAGTAAAAAACAAATTATATCCCAATTGTACCTCTGAAGTCGTAGTGGGTTTGCCTGATGGCGAGGGACATAGTTAATATGGAAAACTAACCCACGCGCAAAATTCAGTCCAGCACTGCTAGAAGTAGTGTGTATGGACTATGCTTGACTCCAAAGTGAGTGAAGCACCCCCCCCCCCCCCCCCCCCAAAAAAAAAAAAAAAAAAAAAAAAACAACCCAAACAAACAACAACAAAACAACAATCCAAATTGTGGCTGATTGTGTGACAAGATAATTAATATGGGATGGGCCCTAACTTCTCATCTGAAGCTGGGATGGGCCCTAGCTTCTCATCTGGGTTGAACGGGGTAGGGTAATGAGCAAAGAATAGAATAGGTGCACCCGGGAAGGTTAACCTGGTCAACAAATGCCCGCAGAAGTTAGATGTTTCGGCCTAATGGTGCAAGAACGCAGCTCTGCTGTAAACAGGCACAACACAATCACATCCAAAATAAAACCTCAGAATGAACAAAGAATAAGAAGAAGAAGAAGAAGAAGAATAGGTGGTAGCCAGATCTGGCTAGACCAAGTGGCATTCAAATGGTCAAGCTGTCAATATTTCACCAGCCGCTTTTACTTCCTAGAAGATTTTCTGGTATCCAGTCTAGGATGTGTTGAGCTGATAGCTCAAGTATTTAAACAAAATTCACTCCTATTTAGATGTAGGCATGGCCCATTTAACTAAACACATCCCACTGAACTAAGTTAAGTTAGTGGCATATCCTTTACAGGATGTTTGCAGTCAACACCAGCATATTTTGCCATTGTTGATGTCTTGGCAATAAGAGGTGATGAAAAAATACTGGAGCAGGATAGGAGACACACTGAGAAAACCTGAGGACAATGTAACTAGACACAGTAAGAGACCTAAAATGACATGAAAAAGAGAACAATAGATAGAAAAAAGAACAATAGACAGAAAAAAGAGAACAATAGGCAGAAAAAAGAGAACAATAGGCAGAAAAAGAGAACAATAGACAGAAAAATATAACAATAGACAGAGATGAATAATATTGGGAAGACATGGAGAGTGCTGCAGGAGAAAACCTGAGGACAATATAACTCTCTAGTCTTTAAACCACATGACAAACGAAACAGTGTGAGACCCAAAAGACTCATGGAGGAGAGTAGAGAGAGGAATAATTTGGGGAGGACATGGAGGGAGCTGCGGGAGATAGCACAAGATAGGAGGACATGGAGGGAGATAGCACAAGATAGGAGGACATGGAGGGAGATAGCACAAGATAGGAGGACATGGAGGGAGATAGCACAAGATAGGATGACATGGAGGGAGATAGCACAAGATAGGAGGACATGGAGGGAGATAGCACAAGATAGGAGGACATGGAGGGAGATAGCACAAGATAGGAGGACATGGAGGGAGCTGCGGGAGATAGCACAAGATAGGAGGACATGGAGGGAGATAGGACAAGATAGGAGGACATGGAGGGAGATAGGACAAGATAGGAGGACATGAAGGGAGATAGGACAAGATAGGAGGACATGGAGGGAGATAGCACAAGATAGGAGGACATGGAGGGAGATAGGACAAGATAGGAGGACATGGAGGGAGATAGCACAAGATAGGAGGACATGGAGGGAGCTGCGGGAGATAGCACAAGATAAGAGGACATGGAGGGAGATAGCACAAGATAGGAGGATATGGAGGGAGATAGCACAAGATAGGAGGACATGGAGGGAGATAGCACAAGATAGGAGGACATGGAGGGAGCTGCGGGAGATAGCACAAGATAGGAGGACATGGAGGGAGTTGCGGGAGATAGCACAAGATAAGAGGACATGGAGGGAGATAGCACAAGATAGGAGGACATGGAGGGAGATAGCACAAGATAGGAGGACATGGAGGGAGATAGCACAAGATAGGAGGACATGGAGGGAGCTGCGGGAGATAGCACAAGATAGGAGGACATGGAGGGAGATAGCACAAGATAGGAGGACATGGAGGGAGATAGCACAAGATAGGAGGACATGGAGGGAGATAGCACAAGATAGGAGGACATGGAGAGAGCTGCAGGAGATAGCACAAGATAGGAGGACATGGAGGGAGATAGCACAAGATAGGAGGACATGGAGAGAGCTGCAGGAGATAGCACAAGATAGGAGGACATGGAGGGAGATAGCACAAGATAGGAGGACATGGAGGGAGATAGCACAAGATAGGAGGACATGGAGAGAGCTGCAGGAGATAGCACAAGATAGGAGGACATGGAGGGAGATAGCACAAGATAGGAGGACATGGAGGGAGATAGCACAAGATAGGAGGACATGGAGGGAGATAGCACAAGATAGGAGGACATGGAGGGAGCTGCGGGAGATAGCACAAGATAGGAGGACATGGAGGGAGATAGCACAAGATAGGAGGACATGGAGGGAGATAGCACAAGATAGGAGGACATGGAGGGAGATAGCACAAGATAGGAGGACATGGAGAGAGCTGCAGGAGATAGCACAAGATAGGAGGACATGGAGGGAGATAGCACAAGATAGGAGGACATGGAGAGAGCTGCAGGAGATAGCACAAGATAGGAGGACATGGAGGGAGACAGCACAAGATAGGAGGACATGGAGAGAGCTGCAGGAGATAGCACAAGATAGGAGGACATGGAGGGAGATAGCACAAGATAGGAGGACATGGAGGGAGCTGCGGGAGATAGCACAAGATAGGAGGACATGGAGGGAGATAGCACAAGATAGGAGGACATGGAGGGAGATAGCACAAGATAGGAGGACATGGAGGGAGATAGCACAAGATAGGAGGACATGGAGGGAGATAGCACAAGATAGGAGGACATGGAGGGAGATAGCACAAGATAGGAGGACATGGAGGGAGCTGCGGGAGATAGCACAAGATAGGAGGACATGGAGGGAGATAGGACAAGATAGGAGGACATGGAGGGAGATAGGACAAGATAGGAGGACATGGAGGGAGATAGGACAAGATAGGAGGACATGGAGGGAGATAGGACAAGATAGGAGGACATGGAGGGAGATAGCACAAGATAGGAGGACATGGAGGGAGATAGGACAAGATAGGAGGACATGGAGGGAGATAGCACAAGATAGGAGGCCATGGAGGGAGCTGCGGGAGATAGCACAAGATAAGAGGACATGGAGGGAGATAGCACAAGATAGGAGGACATGGAGGGAGATAGCACAAGATAGGAGGACATGGAGGGAGATAGCACAAGATAGGAGGACATGGGAGGGGAGATAGCACAAGATAGGAGGACATGGAGGAGCTGCGGGAGATAGCACAAGATAAGAGGACATGGAGGGAGATAGCACAAGATAGGAGGACATGGAGGGAGATAGCACAAGATAGGAGGACATGGAGGGAGATAGCACAAGATAGGAGGACATGGAGGGAGCTGCGGGAGATAGCACAAGATAGGAGGACATGGAGGGAGATAGCACAAGATAGGAGGACATGGAGGGAGATAGCACAAGATAGGAGGACATGGAGGGAGATAGCACAAGATAGGAGGACATGGAGAGAGCTGCAGGAGATAGCACAAGATAGGAGGACATGGAGGGAGATAGCACAAGATAGGAGGACATGGAGAGAGCTGCAGGAGATAGCACAAGATAGGAGGACATGGAGGGAGATAGCACAAGATAGGAGGACATGGAGGGAGATAGCACAAGATAGGAGGACATGGAGAGAGCTGCAGGAGATAGCACAAGATAGGAGGACATGGAGAGAGATAGCACAAGATAGGAGGACATGGAGGGAGCTGCGGGAGATAGCACAAGATAGGAGGACATGGAGGGAGATAGCACAAGATAGGAGGACATGGAGGGAGATAGCACAAGATAGGAGGACATGGAGGGAGCTGCGGGAGATAGTACAAGATAGGAGGACATGGAGGGAGATAGCAAAGATAGGAGGACATGGAGGGAGATAGCACAAGATAGGAGGACATGGAGGGAGATAGCACAAGATAGGAGGACATGGAGGGAGATAGCACAAGATAGGAGGACATGGAGGGAGATAGCACAAGATAGGAGGACATGGAGAGAGCTGCAGGAGATAGCACAAGATAGGAGGACATGGAGGGAGATAGCACAAGATAGGAGGACATGGAGGGAGATAGCACAAGATAGGAGGACATGGAGAGAGCTGCAGGAGATAGCACAAAATAGGAGGACATGGAGGGAGATAGCACAAGATAGGAGGACATGGAGGGAGCTGCGGGAGATAGCACAAGATAGGAGGACATGAAGGGAGATAGCACAAGATAGGAGGACATGGAGGGAGATAGCACAAGATAGGAGGACATGGAGGGAGATAGCACAAGATAGGAGGACATGGCGGGAGATAGCACAAGATAGGAGGACATGGAGGGAGATAGCACAAGATAGGAGGACATGGAGGGAGATAGCACAAGATAGGAGGACATGGAGGGAGATAGCACAAGATAGGAGGACATGGAGGGAGATAGCACAAGAAAGGAGGACATGGAGGGAGATAGCACAAGAAAGGAGGACATGGAGGGAGATAGCACAAGATAGGAGGACATGGAGGGAGATAGCACAAGATAGGAGGACATGGAGGGAGATAGCACAAGATAGGAGGACATGGAGGGAGATAGCACAAGATAGGAGGACATGGAGGGAGATAGCACAAGATAGGAGGACATGGAGAGAGCTGCAGGAGATAGCACAAGATAGGAGGACATGGAGGGAGATAGCACAAGATAGGAGGACATGGAGGGAGATAGCACAAGATAGGAGGACATGGAGGGAGATAGCACAAGATAGGAGGACATGGAGGGAGATAGCACAAGATAGGAGGACATGGAGGGAGCTGCGGGAGATAGCACAAGATAGGAGGACATGGAGGGAGCTGGGGGAGATAGCACAAGATAGGAGGACATGGAGGGAGCTGGGGGAGATAGCACAAGATAGGAGGACATGGAGGGAGCTGGGGGAGATAGCACAAGATAGGAGGACATGGAGGGAGCTGGGGGAGATAGCACAAGATAGGAGGACATGGAGGGAGCTGGGGGAGATAGCACAAGATAGGAGGACATGGAGGGAGATAGCACAAGATAGGAGGACTTGGAGGGAGATAGCACAAGATAGGAGGACATGGAGGGAGATAGCACAAGATAGGAGGACATGGAGGGAGATAGCACAAGATAGGAGGACTTGGAGTGAGTTGGTTGATGGTCTGTGTCCCAGTTGGGGTTAAAGGGCAGAAGATGAATAAAGACCTGTTTGTGAGAAACTAGACAAACCTGTTTGTGAGAAACTAGTCAGACCTGAGAGGTGCATTAAATCTGATGAGAAACTCCTTCACCTCCATCATTATGTAGTGGCTTGGTGATTGGGGTGTTTGCTTTCCAAGTCATTTGCAAAGAGACTAGCATGTTTGCTTTTCCAGTCAGTGGTATGTTTCATATTTCCAGCAGAGACATGGTTTTTCTTGATCATATGATGATGAGCAGGCCATGGAGAACATTGTGACAACTGGAAAGATCAATGAGAAGAGAAGCATTGGAGAACATTGTGACGACTGGCAACATCAGCGGTAGAAGTTACAGAAGCAAACTGAGAGAAAAAAAAGAGTTAAAAAGGCAAGAGGATATTCTTCATTGCAGCGGGTTTCATCCCATGTGGCTTGGTCTCTTTCCGCAGTTTGCCTGCCACAATTTGTCATATAAAGCTTTAGCTCAAGTGATGATCCCCAAGAGTCTCTGAAACATTTCCACTCATGAACCAAATGCCTTAGGCTGGAATCAAACCCACAACATTCAGAGTGTGAGGCAGGCAGTGTAACCACTTCTCCACTGAAACTCCCAGACCAAGAGGAAGAGGCCAAACACATAAATGATGGACAGAGGGAATATCAGATACCATGGGAATCTCAATACATGAAGCCCATAAACGGGCACTCTCCCCCTGTTTATGCTTCACCTCTACACCGCAAGGTACAAGAGGAACAGGATAAGATGATGATGATGATTGATTGATCTAAAACTAAGCGGCCAGCACCAAATACCCGTTCAACCTCATTTTATGAAAAGAGGGCCTTTCATTTATTTACAGTTATTATAAATATTAAACAACCACAATTTTGAATAATGAAGACAGACACAATTGACTGCACGATTTATTGCCTGGCATAGTTTTCTTCACGTCATCAGGCACATACTGCAGAAATCACACAACATAAGCTAAAGTAATTGCATACATCCTTCAAGCTTAAATACACACATACACTCCTACAGCAGTTTGAATTGTCTACCATAGCAATTTTAAACTGATTATTATGTCTTTTTATTTTGCACAAAGTTGGCTTTTCTATATGAAAAAGGCTTCTGCCACCTTTAACTTTCACCATGCAACGAAATATGCCAGGCAATAAATTGTGCAGTCTATTATCATTTTCTTCATTATTCAAATAGACTATGGGAAAATATTGGTTTGAACCAGAATGTTCTCAATAAAATATCAAAATGGCGATGTTTAATACCATAATACGGTCATCACAAAGTGACAGTAACATCAACAAAACAAACAAACTTTTTCCTCAGATACCAAGTCTGGGGTAGATCTCGGGGATTATGAACACAAATGGACCTAGTTTATGGACAAATATGAGTCTAGTTCATGGACAAATGTGAGTCTAGTTCATGGACAAATGTGTGTCTAGTTCATGGACAGATGTGGATATTTTCATGGACAAATATGGTTATCTTCATGGACAAATATGGATATTCCATGGACAAGTATGAGTATTTCATCGACAAATATGGGCCTTAATTTTGAACAAACATGGGCTATGTTCATGGACAAGTAAGTACCTAGATTATGGATGGGTCCAAGACCATATCCTTATTACATCTTACATCATGTAAATAATTATCATCATCATCATCATGCCGCATGCCAATAAAGCATAGGTGATCATCTCACACGATCACAGAGTCTTGGCTCAGGTCTGTGTTCTTCTGTCAGTTATGCAGGTATTTATCTCTTTGCTTACCCCTTGACTGATGAGATCCGGAAAGGTAACCCGGCTAACAAATGCCTGAAGAAGTCGGAAGTGTCAGTCGAAAGGTTCAAATATCGCAGCTCTGCTGTAAACAGGAACAATGCAATTAACGTCTCAAACAACATTCTAGACAAACACAGTGGACGAAGAAGAAGAAGAAGAAGAAGATTGTTGAGACTCTACTAGTTCAGTAGTTGAGACTCTACAAGTTCAGTTGTTGAGACTCGACAAGTTCAGTTGTTGAGACTCTACAAGTTCAGTTGTTGAGACTCGACAAGTTCAGTAGTTAAGACTCTACAAGTTCAGTAACTGAGACTCTACAAGTTCAGTAGTTGAGACTCTGCCCATGCAGAAATTGAGACTGTATAAGTTAAAATGTTGAAACTCTACAAGTCCATATTAATTAAAATATACGACTCATTTTTCATTCTTCTATTTCTACACGTGACTTCCGGTAAACTGTCTATTGTCATGCTGTGGAATTTTGAGTTAGAAGTTAACCTGAAACAATGAGTTTCAAATTACTGCTACCAATCATAACCTTAAATTTATACCTAAAAATGACATTGTAAAATGGTGTTTTTGAGTGCAAAGATGATGAGATAAAATGGTAATTTTGTCTTTTCTCATTAAGCTATCTACCCTATTGTAAAGGGGATATCACTATGATGAAACTACAGCATTTCACTATCCATAGAATATATGGAAGTTTTCTTCACTCCCTTGGACACGACACAGCTTGCGGTTAGTGAAGTCGACTGCCCTGTGTATGAAGTTTGGTTTTGTTGTTTGTACTCCCGAAACTCTTCTCGCAGTCTCTGCAGCCTTTTCTCAAAATCAGGATGCCAGTATCGATGCGAATGACAGATTTCTGAATGAGTTTTAACTTGATCTGCTTTTCCACATCCCGGATTTCTGGATTGACAAGAAGTCTGTAAATCATCTTTCTTAAAATGCTTATCACCAGATTTCTGATGAGGTGACTGTATTTTATAATGACCTATTGTACCACACTTCTTCATATAATTATCTTTCCCAGGAATGAAATGTGTACATCTTTCAGACGCCCCACCCTTTAATTGAGCATATCCTTGCGGTTCAGCTTGGCTGGACTTGTTGATCCTAACAGCATGACTGCTGTCTACATTTTCTACAGCCATGTCTTTCCACAGCAGATAAACTTCTGAATTTTTTGAATGGGATGCATCACCTGTGATTCTAGATTCAGTAACATCAATTCCTGATGGGTAAGGTTTAAAGCTTATTGTCTGGCATGAAGCTTTTTTACTGTCTCCAGTGCAGAAGGATACTTTGTGTCTAGGATGAGAATGTTGCTGCTTCGGTTTCTGAGAATTATTATGAAAATGTGAGTCAATAAATGCTTCATAAGACTTGGAGCGAGGGTAATGTTTGTGTCCGTGTGGATTATTTGACCATCCTTGATTAGCTTCAGATGCAGTTCTGGCGGGCGGCTGCAGAGCTAAGTCTGGAAAAGATGCTGAAAAAAGTGGGAATTGATCACTAGTCAGGGGTGAAGAACAAGCTGGTAGCTCATGGGAAGCAAAGTTGTGACCTTCTCGAAGACGTGATGAATCATATGGTCTGTCATTTATGTTGTTGGAGGTTACATGTGTTGAGCATTGTTTTAGATTGTTGGATTCAGAGTGAACATTTCTCTTGTTATAAGGGCTTGGAGATGAATGGCTCCTAGGGATGGGTAGTTTTTTAAGAGTCTGTGGGGTAGACTGGCTCTGAGAAACAGACACATACTTCTGGGATAGAGGGATGGAATGGCTCTTGGAAATGGTCACTGGATTCTGATGTTGTCGAGAGAAATGGCTTCTTGAAAAGGACAGCTGCTTAACAGGTTGTATATTCGAGCAGCCTTGGGGAATCTGTGAATGTTTGATGGACTGCACCTTGTTGTAACTTTGTCTGTTATGAGATGAATTATTATTACAACCTATGTATTCATTCTGTACTGGATCAGTGCTTCCCACATGACGTAACCCACTATGTGTCACAGCACGAGAAAAACTGGCATTTCTGACCTTTTGAAGAGACGTAGGTTGGGACCTTTGACATGTGGCTCCTGACCTTTGAGAACGTCCTTGAGGAGTATTGTGCAGGAAGTTGTCAGTGTAGCAACTGTCATAGCAGTCACTGAAGTCTCTACTTGAGCGATCATGCTTCTGAATAGACGTGGCATACGGAACAAACCTTGTGCTGCCTTTTGTATTAACATGGCAAGATGGGGTTGTTCTAGTGCTGTGTTTGTTGGCCGTATCATCTGAAGGTGAAACCTGCTTTGATATTTTGAGCTGTGTATGACTTGCAGATTTGTCTGAATGATTATCTGAGCTGTTAACTGTCCTTCGAGCTGACCAGTTGGGCTTAATGTACTTGTTTCTTTGGAAACATGGGAATTTGCTTGGGTTTGATGGGTGAGATAGTGGGACTTTGCATGAGTTTGAAGATTGGTATAATGGGGCATCACAAAAACCTGACTGCTGAGGTACCTGGACTTTGTAAGAACTTGATAACTGAGGTAGAGAGACCTCATGTGAACCTGACAAGTGGGCTAATCGGGCTTCATGAGGATTTGGTAAATGAGAAGAGTTCCTGAAAACACCTTGAAAATCAGAACTTCCACATGGTTGGCTGGTGATTACTGCAGGACAGTGTTGGTTACTTTGAATGGATGATGGGTTGGCAATGGAATGGCCTAGACTGGTTGGCTGAAAATATGAAGGGTATGATGCTGATGGTGGTATGTAAGCAGGATGGAGGTTATGATTCTGAAGATCAACAGTCGAAGTCTGTCTGGCGTTTCCGTCATGGTATGAGGGAAATGAATATGACTTGGCTAGGGAAGAATGACTCTGAGAAATGGCTGGATGCTTCTGTGGATTTGGCAGATATGGATTATCATATAAAGTAGGATGGATCTTTGGTAAATGGTTGTAAGAACTGGGCAATGATCGTTCTGGAAACTGATTTCTGCTCCTGTCGTCACTGTTCTCATCTGGCCAGGTCATATTTCCAATCTTCAGGTTAGCCTTGTTGAGTCTTTGCCTGAATGAGCCTGACTGGCAATTTCTGCCCAAAGAAGATGATTGATTTGAACAAGGCACCTGCGAGCTAGTGGTATGGCCACTGTCCTTCCCACCACCATGAAAACGATTCCTGTCATGCGTATTCTGCAGCAACATCAAGGGTCTCAGAGCTCTGATTGGCTGGTTGTGGGACTGGGTTTGGGGCATGAAGAAAATACTCTCTGTACTCTCGGGAGATGTCATAAGGTCTCCTCCTCCATGGCATTGCCAGCGATCCCGTTTTGTCTCAGATTCACTGAAACAGCAGAAAGAACAGTATTGATTACTACAGGTAATTGCTAGAAGAGTATAAATTACAAGAGTAATGACATTTTATTGTAAAATAAAGAATCCAAGAGAGGGCTGGTGTCTTAGGGTTCTGATTTACACTGACCAAGTCCTCATTAACATGAGATTATATAACTAAGAGACTATTGATCTTTCATATCAAAATAAAGAAGTTAAGGATGGGCTGGTGTGCCATGGTTGTGAGCTATAATGAGCAAGCATTAAGGGCTTGGAAAGACACTAGTCTGGCTCACAAATGGAGGATTGACAAAGGTCTTCAGTGTAATGAATCTTGCTGAGAACAACAAACTTTAAACACTGCGAGACTCTAACAGAATCACAGTAATTCCATGTGATGATTGTAGACACATATACAAAATCAACACCTGCGAGATGAGATGTCTAGGAAGAACTGCCAACTTAACTATCTGAGACCGAATAATAAATGAGGTTTTCAGACAGGCAGAGGTTCAACACATCGTGCCACATATCTTAAAATGCAGAAGTTCAAATGATTTGGCAATCTCATCAGAATACAACATTAGTTTTCAGCACACATCATCATCATGTGCCATGTTCATAAGCAAGAACGGTCATGTTTCGCCATTTTAAAGATCACCAGAGTTGAGGATCAACTCCATGTTCTTATCGCGACTACGTTGAAAGTGGCATGTCGAATGTGGCTTGCCAAAAGTGGCTTGTTGAATGTGGCATGTCAAAAGTGGCATGATGAAAGTAGCATGTCAAAAGTGGTATGTTACAAGTGGCATGTCAAAAGTGGCATGTCAAAAGTGACATGTCAAAAGTGGCATGTTACAAATGGCATGTTACAAATGGCATGTCGAAACTGGTATGTCGAAAGTGACATGTCAAATATGGCATGTTGAAAGTGGCATGTTACAAGTGGCATTTCAAAAGTGACATGTCAAAGGTGCCATGTCAAAAGTGGCATATAAAAAGTGGCGTGTTACAAGTGGCATGTCAAAAATGGCGTGTTGACAGTGGCATCTCATATATGGCATGTCGAAAGTGTCACAGCATGAACTCTGTAGCTCCAGCAACGACCCTTAGAAGTCTCTAAGAAGAATAAGCAACGAACTGACAAAGTTTAACAACAACAACAACAACAACAACAACAACAACAACAACAACAACAACAACAACAACAATCAATAAAATGTTACAACAGCTTCAATGTAATATGTTTAGTGTTATCAGGGAATGATACCCGATCAAGTACAAATAAGAAAAAAAAAACAAAAAAAAAAGCAGATTTGGATTAAGACCAAGAAAAACATCAATTATATCGTAGACAAACAGATTTGGATTAAGACCTAGAAAAACACATCAAAAATCAAAGACAAACAGATCTTGAATAAGAACAAGAAAAATACCAAGGAAATCATAGAACAACAGATCTGGATTAAGACTTAGAAAAACACCAAGAAAATCATAAACAAACAGATCTGGATTAATACCTAGAAAACCACTTAGACAATTATAGAAAAACAGATATGGATTAAGACCTAGAAAAACACCTACACAATCATAGATAAACAGATCTGGATTAAGACCAAGAAAAAAATCAAGACAATCATAGACAAACACATCTCGATTAATACCAAGAAAAACACCAAGAAAATCATAGATAAACAGATGTGGATTAAGTCCAAACAATCATGGACAAACAGATTTGGATTTAGACCAAGAAAAACACAAAGACAATCATAGACAAACAGATGTGGATTTAGTCCAAGACAATCATAGACAAACATCATGGTGCACTAAACTATACAAGTATGGTGTAATGAAGACAACACATGTGGCCTGTGTACACACGCTTGAGCTGTACCTGTCTCTACACTTAACCATGGGTGTACAAAGTAATGACACTAAACTAAACAAGTATGATGTAATGAAGACAACACATGTGGCCTGTGTACACACGCTTGAGCTGTACCTGTCTCTTCACTTAATCATGGGTGTATAAAGTAATGACACTAAACTATACAAGTATGATGTAATGAAGACAACACATGTGGCCTGTGTACACACGCTTGAGCTGTACCTGTCTCTACACTTAACCATGAGTGTACAAAGTAATGACACTAAACTATACAAGTATGATGTAATGAAGACAACACATGTGGCCTGTGTACACACGATTGAGCTGTACCTGTCCCTAAACTTAACCATGGGTGTACAAATTAAAGGTCATGACACTTTCACACACCTTCAAGCGTTCGGGGTGCATGATGCTAGCTCCAAATTTGCATAGACTCATTGATACTGGCGGGGTCCGATGGTGGGTAGATCACTAGCTCCATATTTGTATAGACCCATTGATACTGGCGGGGTCCGATGGTGGGTATAACACTAGCTGCCTTTACTGACCAGGATATTTCCAGGTACTCATGTTAGACTTGGTTGACCTGGTTAGTTAGCTGCATATCTGTTACAGGACTTTGCAGTCAACCCCATCATATTGTGGCTATTTTTGATTCCTGGGCTAGTTTACCTTCAATAGTTTGCCATTACTTTTTGAACGACCGGCACTCGTAACATTTTACAACAAACAACGCAAGGCGGTCTGTCCAAATCGCCTGCAGCTGCATTTTGAACGCGGTTATCAGGAATATGGACTGCGTCCATAGCCCCTTAGCCTCACCCCGACCACAGATTTTGAAATATTAACCCAGGTAAATTTAAATATTTCACCAAAAAAATGTTTTGATGATGATTTGAACACATGGTCTCTGATCAAGCAGACACATGTGCTATCATCATCCTCATTAAGTGCCATGCCGGCTGGTGTAGGCGTTCATGTCTCTTCAAACATCTGGGTCTTTGGTTTTCTGGATGAACTCTTCTGATGACCGCTTTGAGTTCTCTCACGCTGTGTTACCTACTTGGACAGACGGGATTACGGAGAAAATCGTTTAACCCCTAGGCCAGCGAGACCGACTCTAAGATATTGTGACATTAAAAATGGCCAATATTTATACACTCTCTATTTCTCTCTCCCTCTCTCTAACTCACTCACTCAGTTACACACACACTCTCTCTCTCTCTCTCCCTCTCTCTCTCTACTCACACACACACACACACACACACACACACACACACACACACACACACACACACACAGAGTAAGAAATAAATGGAACAGAAAGAGCTAAAGTACAATCTGGCAACTCCCAAAGGTGAAGCTATCAAACTTGCTTGATGTTATAAATCCTTGTCTTATTATGGCCAATGACATGTAATGTTTGTTTCACGTAGTCCACAGCCTCCTGTCTGTCATCTTATTGTCATTGCCATGTGACATTGGTGGTTTCGTCTATCAAGTCTCCTGTCTCGCTACTTATAGTTCACACCAAATGACATCAGTAATGCAGTGTGGCTAATATTACTTTGTGACATTTGAGTATACAACATACTATACCTTTTCTAATCCTTTGGACGCAACGCAAACACAAAGGAAAAAACAATGTACGCATTAATAAAATATTGATATTGTTGTAAGTAAAGTAAAGAAAAGTAAAATACAGTAGGGTAAAGTAAAGTAAAGTAAAGTAAAGAAAGGTAAAGCAGGGTACAGAAAATTAAAGCACGGTAAAGTAAAGTAGGGTAAAGTAGGGTAAAATAATGTAGGATACAGTAAATTAAAGTGAAGTAGGGTAAAGTAATGTTAGGTAAAGTAAAGTAGGATAAAGTAAAGTAAAATCGGGTAAAGTAGGGTGCAAAAAGGTACAGTAAAGTAAAGTAGGGTAAAATAATGTTGGGTAAAATAGGGTAAAGTAAAGTAAAGCACAGTAAAGTAAAGTACAGCAAGGTAAAGTAAAGTAAGTTAGAGCAAGGTAATGTACAGTAAGGTATGGTAAGGTAAAATGAAGTAAAGCAAGGTAAAGTAAAGTAAGGTACAGCAAGGTAAAGTAGAGTAATGTAAAGTAAAGCAAGGTCGAGTAAAGTAAAGTAAATTACAGTGAGGTAAATTAAAGAAAGGTAAGGTAAAGTAAAGTAAAGTAAAGTAAAGGCCCATTATTCACGTTTGAGACATATGCAGTTCACTGCAGAAAGAAATTTAGCAATATGGGAGAAGACCCAGTGCAGTGAAGTTGACCCTGTCGACTTTTAGGCGACTTTTTAAGCATGTGATTAATTCTGCTAATTACGAGGCGACTTCAAACGAAAATGTTAAAAGTGTGATACAATTTACAATAAACGTGCTATTGTCTTGGAACATGTCAATATTGTTGTTAAAATGTCATGAATGTTTTGCACATGACATCTTGGTGCAGAAAAAAATCGTGACGTCAAATGAAAGATTAAAGATGGCTGCCCCACTTTTGATATGCACCAAAGAGGAGCAGCGTTCCGTCGTTGCAAGAACGCCAAAAGACACGTGGTATCCAAGATGTGCGGCGTTGGAGCCGAAAAAGCCGTAAAGAAGACGAGCGGAGAGAACTTTCATGTGAACTGCAACAAAGAACCTGAAACTTCAGTTACTACTAAAGCCACCACGAGGAAGATCGACAACCCACCACAGACAAGAGCCAACACAGCTGAGAAAGAGGAGAAAGAAACCAGAGTCAGAAACACCGACTCAGAAACCGTTAGATGGGTTGTCAAGCGTATTTAAGTGGAGCTGTCAGGCAAACAAATCCCGAAGCAGCTACAAGAAGAGAATCTCAACATCCGAATCTTGAAGGCGGAGCAGATCCTGACGTACTCAAAGATCCCTATCACGCTGGTGGTGGTGACGACTGAGGGCAGTGAGATACCACGCCAGGTATCGATAGACAAAAAAATACAACTTGAAGGATTCATATCAAGAATCACCCAATGTTCCAGATGCCAGAGGGCCGACCACAGCAGAGCAACATGTTGCAGTAGGACGGAAATCTGCCGTTACTGTGCCGATCACCACGCCTTCAAGGAGTGTCCGTTGGCCAAGCTGGACACGGATTTCCGAGCACCCAACAACAAGAGAAAGTGCGCCAACTGCCTGGGAAAGCTTGGAGCAAGATACTTGGGCTGTTCATACCTTCAAAAACACCAAGACATTTTAAAGATCGCCATCACCCCAAAGACACCGTACAAAGAAGCAAGTCGGAGGTGCGAGACAGCCACGGGTATATCACAAACTGAAAGAGGCCAACTGCAAAACCAAATAGACGAGTTGAAGAAACAAGTCAAGGCACTCCTGACGCAGACTCCGACCAGCGACAAAGAGAAACTGCTGGCTGAAATAAAAGAGAACCATCAAAACATCAAGCAAGAAGTGGAACACATGGCACTGATAAAGAAGAGGAACGAAGTAATCCTACAAACCATTAAATCAGAGCGAGAACTGTAAAAAGCTGAAATGGAACTTTCCCAAAACAAACCAACAGAAGCCATACAAGAAACCACAGAGAAACCGCAAGATGAAAACCAAGAGACCGAGCTTGAACCGCAAGCTAAAGCCAGCAGCCCAACCACGACGCCCGAGACCGACAAGGGAAAACCAATATCTCGCCAGACATCAGAAGAAAACTGAGATGAGCACCCTGATGACAGCACGGAGAGGCCCCGGGGACCTATCTTGGAGGAGCTACTAGAATCGGCAAGATTGAAGGAACGCAGGTGCCAGGAATTCAAAAGGTGCTGGGACGAAAGAGAAAAGAAGAAGCCCAAGAAACTCAGGAAAGCGGTAGAATACCCAGATGTACACTATGACTGTGAGATCGACTTCAAGTACTATATAGAAGAGGGAGAGATGATCCCATGGCTGACCACAGAATAAGAAATCGAAAGGCAAAAGAAACTCAAAATGGAAAGTGAAAACAGGCTCAAGGAGGAAAATAAAAACACCGAAAAGCTTCTACATGCAATACACAACAAAGGAGGCAAAAATGCCAAATAAAAAGTTCTTATAAGGACTGCAACCAGTCAAGCCAGATGAACTAGCAGCCTTCACTAACAAAAGACACCACCAGCGGAGACGGGCACAAAAGACAGCCGCCACCAACTCCCCAGCTGACGCCACAGACAACACAAACGCTTATGTAACTGGTGCGAGGGAGGACTCACTCATAAGAGCACACAAGACAAGAAAGAGGGCTAAAAACCTATAAAACTACGGCTTTCAACAATAACCACCGCTGAGGAAGCAGGTTAGACGAGACCGAATTTGGAAATTTTGTTTTTCTTCGAAAATTGGAATTGGAATTGGAAGGTCCAGTATGGTGATGCACGCAGGACAGTCCAGCAAGTGTATAATGGAGTAGGAAGTTTCAAAACGACGGACTTCTGTGAGATATTATACAGCAGGTGGTGCATGAATGGTTACACACACGACCAAGAGAATCTTTTTCTACAAGAATCCAATCACTTTAAAAGCACTGGAGGACTTGCACTGAATGCGGTCGTGAGTACATTGAAAAATGATACATGTGTTCATGACCTTTCCAGAACATATTCAAGAACATTAAAAAAAATAAAAATAAAAAACATTAAAAAATTTCATTTGAAACCCCCTCCCAAGTATTCATCGTAAATCAGAGTTTATGGATTTGTGCTTGAAGAAACAAAAGCTAAATGTTTGAGAAAGTAACACCGCGAATGTCAATGTGGCATAATCATCATTATGAAAGTTTGCAAGTGTGTTACTTCTGATGATGTTAAATACATAGCAAAAGTGGCTACCGGTGAGCCAGATTATTTTCTAGTATACCTTGACCATATGTACACAGTAAAACAACAAAATACTTGGAATTATTGGGATATTTTATTTTTTTATGCTCACTTCTTTTAGAATGTCGATATTTTGTCTGTGTATATACCCGTTTTCTTAGATCTGGTAGAATGTCGAAAATTCCCTTGAAAATGTGTTAGATGTCTTTGATCTTGTACAATGTCAATATTGCGTCTATATGTAACAGTTTTCTTTGATCTCGTAGAGTGTCAATATTTTGTTTGTAATTGTACTAGCTTTCTTTGATCTTGCAGAATGTCAATATTTCTTTCTCTCTCTCATTCTGTCTTTCTGTAATTCTATTGTTCTATCTTTCTATTTTTCTGTCTGCCTGTCTGTCTGTCTGCCTGCCTGCCGGTCGGTCGGTCGGTCGGTCGGTCGGTCGGTCGGTCTGTCTGTCTGTCTGTCTGTCTGTCTGTCTGTCTGTTTGTCTATGCCATTCCATATTTTTTCTCTGTATTCTCATCTTTCAAATTATCATTTTGTATGCCACTTGATTTTATCATGTATAATATAACATTACTGTGATGTGAGTGAGAGAGTTAGTGAGTGGGAGAGAGAGAGAGAGAGAGAGAGAGAGAGAGAGAGAGAGAGAGAGAGAGAGAGAGAGAGAGAGAGAGAGAGCGAGAGAGAGAGAGAGCGAGAGAGAGAGAGAGAAAGAGAGAGAGAGAGAGAGAGAGAGAGAGAGAGAGAGAGAGAACGAACGAACGAACTTTATTTTCAAAGGGTAACAAATAGGGCACGCAGGCCCGTCTTACATTCGGCCCTTCCATTCACTCATCTTTCTTTCATCAACAGTGCATAGGAAAAAACATTGTCACATGAATTTTGTAAACATAAACAATGCATATTACTATGTTATGAGACACATCCACCACCCACCCACACATCCCCCATTCACTCCAACTCCCCCACCCAACCACACACATAACCCACACACACATACATTCCCCCACCCATCCACTACATTCCTACACCTACACATCTCCCCACCCACACACACCTCTCACCCACCACACATCCATCCACCCACACCCCAAGCACACATACATTCAATAACCCGCACATCCCTCACCTACACACATCTCCCCACCCACTCACATATCCTCTACCCGTCCCATTACCCACCAACAATCACTCACCCACATATCCTCCTCCACCCACACACCTCCACCCACCCAGCCAAACACACATTCCTCAACCACACACACATCTCCCTGTCAACTCACATATTCCGCACCCACCCACACACAAATTCCGCACCCACCCACATAATCTCCCATCTCCCCCAGCCCACTTACAGATCCCGAGCCCACACCTACAAACATCCCCCACCATCTCCTAACCTGCACATACTCACCCACCCACATTTCCTCTACCCACCCACACATCCTCCACCCACCCATCCCCCAACCAAACATCCCTTAACCACACACCCTTACTCATATACAATCACCCACCCACACATCCTCTACCCAACCACACATCCTCCATCCACCCATCCCCCAGCCACACATCCCTTAACCACACCCCTATCCATATACACACACATCCCCACCCACGCACACTCTCCCCACCCATACACACATCCCTCACACACATCCCCACCCACCAACACATCCCCCATTCACAAACACACACCTCCCATCCACGCACACACACAACCCACACACACACCCCCAACTCATACACTCATCCCCTCACACATCCCTAGACACACGTACGTATCCCTCAACCAATAACACCCACACATTCCTTACCCACTCATCAACACATACATCTCCTATCTACCCACCGACACTCACACACCCCAACCACCCATCTAAGCACACATTCCCATCCTCACACACATCCTTCACCAACCCGCAAACCCAACCACACCTTCACCCACCCACACACACATCATTTATCCACACCCAGCTCCCCTCCCACACAACACCACACCCACACACATCCCAAAGACACGTCCCTCACCCACACACACATCTCCCCACACATCTCCTACCCATACACACATCCCCCAACTACAATCACCCTCACTACCCACACATACATCATCCATCCAGCCACACACCCCCACCCAGCCAGACATATCCCCCACCCACACACACATCTCCAAATCCATCACCCACACCCATCATGCACCCCTCCCCAACCCACATACATCCCCCACACATATCTCACCCACACACACTCCCCACCCATCCACCCAAACATCCCACACAGACACATCCCTCACCCACACCTCCAAACCCACAACCACCCCCACCTGCACACATCTCCCAACCACCACATATCCCCACCCTCACATCTCCCCACCCATACATATACCCCCACCCATCTCATAACCCACCATCAACATATCCTCCTCCACCCACAACCAACTAGCCAAACACACATCCCCACCTACACACACATCTCCCCACCAACCCATACATCCCGCACGTACCCACACACAAATCCCCCACCCACCCACACAATCCCACCCCGCCCACCCACACACATCCCCCCATCCCCCAACCTACTATTATGATCAAACTCCCACACTTTACACACACATACAGTGACGATTGTCGTGAGCATTGTCGCAAAATTGTAAAGAAAATGGAGAAAAATTATACATATACATTTTGTAACTTAAAAATTAGTGATGCAATTCAACTCTCTCTCTCTCTCTCTCTCTCTCTCTCTCTCTCTCTCTCTCTCTCTCTCTCTCTCTCTCTCTCTCTCTCTCTCTCTCTCTCTCTCTCTCTCATACTCTCTAATTCTCTCACCCACTCTACAAGAGAGAGAGAGAGAGAGAGAGAGAGAAGAGAGAGAGAGAGAGAGAGAGAGAGAGAGAGAGAGAGAGAGAGAGAGAGAGAGAGAGAGAGAGAGTTGAATTGCATCACTAATTTTTACGCTACACAATGTATATGTACAATTTTTTCTCCACTTCTTACAATTTTTGCGAGAATGCTCATGACAATCATCAGTGTCTCAACTGTGTGTAAAGTGTGGGAGTTTGTGCTTATTAGTTTCAGTGATCATGTATGTGTGTAGATGTGAGGATGTTTGTGTGAGTGTGTATGTGAGGGATGTGTGTGTGGGGGGGGGGTGTGGGGAATGTATGTGTGGAGGGGTTGTATGTGGGGGGTGTGTATGGGTTGATGGGTGATGTGTGGATGGGTGAAGGGATGTGTAGTCGGTGGGGGATGTATGTATGTACGAGGGATGTGTGTGTGTGTGTGGGGATATTTGGGAGGATTATTGGAAGTATGTGTGTGTTGGTGGGTTGGGGGGTGTGGGTAGGGAATGTGTATTTGCGTTGGTGAATGGGTGTGTAGGAGATTGTGTGGGTTGGGGGATGGGTGTGTAATGGGTGTGGGGGATGAGTGTGTGGGGGGGGGGGTGTCTGTGAATGGGATATGTCTGTGTGGGTGGGTGTGTGTGGGTGTGGATGGGGTAAGTGTGAGTGGGTGGAGGTTGTATGTGTGGGTGGTGAGGATGTTTGTAGGTAGGGGATGTGTGGATGGGTGGGGAGATGTGTGAGTGGGTCAGAGATGTGTGGGCGGAGATTTGTATGAGGAATGCATGTGGGGGATGTGTGTGTGGGGGGAATGTATGTATGGGTGGAGTTTTGTGTGGGAGGGGAGATGTGTGAGAGGTGAGGGAGGTGTCAGATGTGCAGTGGATGATGGATGTATGTGAGGATGGGGGATGTGTGTTTGGCTGGGTGGTTGTGGTGTGTGTGAGTGGGAGGGTAGATGAGATGCATGTGTTGATGGGCGGGTGGGTGATGTGTGGGTGTGAGTTGTTGATGGATGAGTACGTGAGTGGGTGGATGTGTGTGTGAGATGAGTGTATGGTTGGAGGATGTGTGTGTTTATGGGAAGATGTGTGTGAGCGGCGGATGTGTGTGGGTGGGGTATATGTGGGTGGTGGGGTGTGTGTGGATGGGAGGTGTGTGTTGTTTGGGTGTTTATGGATGGGGAATATGTGTGGCAGGTGGGGAGATGTGTTTGTGGGTTGGGATGTGTGTATAGGTGGGGGATGTGTAGTTGAGAGGTGGCGGATATTGGGTGGGTGAGTGGGTGTAGGTTGGCTGATGTGTGTGTGGGTGGGGAAAATTGTGAGGGTGCGGGATGTATGTGTGGATAGGTGCGGGATGTGTTAGTTGACGGGGGTATGTGTGTGTGGTTTTGTGATGTGTGTTTTGCTGGGTGGTTGTGGGTGTGTGGGAGGGTGGTGGAGAATATGTGGGTGGGTGTGTGTCAGTTATGGGATGGGTGGGGGGTGTATGTGTGTTGGTGGGGGATCAGTGGGTGGGTGGCGGCATGTATGTTTGCCTGAGTCTGTGTGAGCGCGTGGAGGTGTGTGTGGGTGGGTGGGGTGTGGTAGGTGGGGGATGTGTGGGTGGTTGAGGGATGTGTGGGTGGCTGCGGGGTGTGAGGGTGGATAGGGGATGGATCTCACAACATTGCAATATGCACTGTTTTTATTTGACAATGTTTGTTCCCCCATATGAATGTACCATGCGTAATATGCATTGTTTATGCTTACAAAATCTATTTGACAATGTTTTTGTTTCCCCTATGTAAATGTAACATGCACATTTGATGAATGAAAGATGAGTGATCGAAAGGGCCGAATGTAAGACGGGCCTGCATGCCCAATTTGTTATGCCCTTTTGAAATAGTTTATTCGTTCGTTCGTTCGTTCGTTTGTTCGTTCGTTCGTGCATTCTGTCTGTCTGTCTGTAAACGTTATCATGTGTATGCCACGTTACACCATCCTTAGGTATTTATCATGCCCATGGTAAACATTGCCTCAGTGAGTCATGTATAATTGATTATTTTTAATGCGTATTAATGCTTATTGTTCTTTTGTTGTCTAAGATTAGCTTCATAAGTGATTTTGAATGAAATAATGTTTGAGAGGAATTAGAGAAGAAGGGCAGGTTGTCAGACAGGCCTGTGTGCCCAATTCCTAACCCTTTGAAAATAAAGATTGTTCGTTCGTTTGGTCTGTCTGTCTGTCTGTCTGTCTGTCTGTCTGTCTGTCTGTCTGTCTGTCTGTCTGTCTGTCTGTCTGTCTGTCTGTCTTTTAGATTCACTGTATTATAAATCTAATGAAATAAAAAAATACAACAACAACAGAAGGCAATCAGTCCAGTGCACTAGGACTAGTAGCACATATATGGACTAGGCTTGAGCTTGAAGCAAGCGGACACACAATAAAAATCATAAATAAAATAAAATAAACATCATTGGAATAAAAAAATGACAGCTTACTCACGGGTATCTTCCGTTCATCTCATTTGGTTTTCCATATGTCACCCCATCTGAAAGACAATCATCGGGAGAGGTAAAGGGCAAAGAAGATATATAGGGATGGTGAGATAAGATAGAGTGAGAACGAACGAAAACACTTTATTTTCAAATGGTACGAAATTGGGCACACAGACCCGTCTGACATTCTGCACTGCTTATCTATCTGATCGCATACATTGTTTTATTCATACATCAATTATGAAGTTAATCTTAACTGGCTAATAAAACAAGAACATTATACACAACAATAAGATAGAGACAAACAGCTTTATATGGTTATGTAATGAGAAGAGATGCAATGGAGAACATCGTGACGACTGGACAGATCGAGGGGGAGGGAGGCAGACCAAGATAAATGATGCTGGATGGATTGAGACAGTGACATGGAGAAATATTATCAACAGAGTTGATCCAGAACACCAAAGACCGAGATCTGCGGAGAGCCATGACGCCTATGCCACCTGGCAGGGCACTTGCTGATGGTGATGATAATGATGATGATGATGATGATGATGTTGATGATGATGATGATGATGATGATGATAATGATGAATCTTAACTGATTATGAGCCATGGAATGATTAATCATCTTTAACATACAGTAGTTTTCCCTATGCAACTCCCTCAGGCGAAAAAAATTCAATGTCATTTTGTGAAAGCTCACTTTACGGACTGGTGCATGTAGACACAGATGTGGGAACAGACAGCGCTGGTGAAATTCAACAGGTAAAAAGGAGCTGTCGTAAATAAAAGAAAGATTTAAGGGATATTATGTGGCTTGAAATGTATTGGGTAAATGGTGCTCGCTGCATATATGTATAGACCATTCAGCGCTGGATGTGTGATGTGGTCTATATCAGGCCAGGTGTCTGTAGTTCACTGGATATGTCTTGGTACACATCTGTGGCTGGCTCGACCTGGGAGCTCTAGTCAACAAAGAGACAATTTGGGAATTAATGTGGATTTAAACATGCGACTACCGGGAGACAGGCAAGCATGCTAGTGACTGTACCACTGCAGCTTCCACGATGATTTCGTAGCAATGGAAAATTTGTGACAGTCCAAGAAGTCTGCATGTAACGCAAATCTGAGAATATTGACCAAATTCTGTGCTATACAAAAAGTAGATGTGAACCTAACAAAAACTGATTGCGGAAAATGGGAAGTGGCGGTCAGCATGATTAAATGGATAAGAATGTACGTTCTTAAACATCCGGTGCGCTGATGTCAAGGTAAGAAATTCAACCACTGCATGGACAGTTGGACTAAAATGTTAACTTCCTGTCCTTGGCTTGGGGACGTTAATTGCATGTACCTTTGAAGTCGGAGTGGGTTCGCCTGATGGCGAGGGACACCGGTAATAGGGAAAGCTAATCTACACGCAGAATTCAGTCCACTACTACTACACGTAGTGTGTATGGACTACGCTTGAGTTCAATAGCGAGCGAACGCACAGACACAAATGGGAAGCAGGGGTGTCATAGTTATGAGTTAAAAAGTAGTCAATGTTGTAGCAGACATGTATTATATATCAAATTAAAGGGGGTGGTATAGGGAAAACAACAGTATATAATTTCAAGGCAGATACTATATGTCGCTTAATCAGTTAAAACTAATGTCAAATCAGTACTTGTTTATGGATAAGAAACATGGAGAGCGATTAAAACAACTGCTAATAAACTAAATACAATCAAATGCATTAATTGATACCTGTGCAAGATAGAAGGATAAAGTCCACCAACGCTGAGCTCATGGAGAGAACTAAACAAATACCAGTGAACCACGAGGTGAAGAAAGACACTGGAAGTAGATAGGATACACACTGAGGGAACCGGATAATTGTATAATTATAAATTCCTTCAGCCCTAACCCACAGGGTTACAGGTATAGTGGGGACCATAAACACACGCGGAAGAGAATTACAGTCAGAAATGGGCGATATGGGAAATAGGTGTCGAGAGCTGCATGAAATGCAAAGCTCAGGAGGGCAAGTTTCAAGGGCCTATGATCCTTAGGGGGATACAATAAAACAGCAGCAGCATAGAAGTAGATCGGGCTCCGAAGGTTGTGGGTTCGATTCTGGGCCGCGTCCTTCGGTTCACGAGTTAAATTTTTCGGAGACTCCTTGGGTCGTCGCTAGAGCTACGGAGTTCGTGCTTTGTGCGACGCTTTCCGCGCTGCGGAAAGAGACCGAGCCATATGGGATAAAACCCGGTGCAATGAAGTCGACCCTGTCGACTTTTAAGCGACTTTTTGAGCAGTCCAGATGATTCTGGTTATATCCGGAGACATTCAAATATGCCCATGTCCGCAAAACGACAGGTAATAAGCATCATATTTACACCAACCCTAAGCTACCAATGTCAAACTTGGACATTAGCCAGATTACACCTACACAGGACGCAGAGGTGTTTCCAAGGCACCAAGGCCAGGTTCTATACTGGCCAAGACCTACTAACACGTCCTAGTCGTGCGTCCTGGGCAACAGGTCCTTTCGGGGTCCTGGCTAACGTAGTAGGATCGCTGATTCTTCCGAAGTCGGAGAGTATCTGCCTGTACGGCGAGGAACCACCAGTCTGCACACCAATAAGCCAGACATGGGACAACGGATACTCACGCAAACCTCAGTCCGGTATGACATCACACTGATGTTGGACAACAGGATGCCTTCATCCGACATACAGGACTTCACGCTGGAGTTACAGCCAGCGAACACAAACAAGCAAGCAAGCACACTTACGCAAAATCAACACCTGTAACATGAGATGCCTGAGGAAAACTGCCAACTTAACAATCCGAGCCCGAATAAGAAATGCTGTTATCAGACACACAGTCAGATCAACACCTTGTGCCGCATTTATTGAAAGACAGAAGATCAAGTGGTTTGGCCATCTTGTTAAAATGCAACACCATCACATACCAGCACGGGCCCTACATCAAAGAAGAAGATCTGATAAGAGAGTGAGAGGACGGACGAGAAGAAAATGGATTTACGACATCAAAGACAAGGTACAATCACACGGAATGACACTATCCAGTGCTAACTAACGGGAATGTGGACTTCAACTATCGCCCCCCCCCCCCTCCCGTCCCGACCCCGACCCTTGACGCAAAAGTGGAAGAAGATGCTTGCTTGCTTGTGTTCGCTGGCTGTGATCTCCAGCGTGAAGTCCTGTATGTCATATGAAGACATCCTGTTGTCCAACATCAGTGTGATGTCATACCTGACTGAGGTTTGCGTGAGTATCCGTTGTCCCATGTCTGACTTATTGGTGTGCAGACTGGTGGTTCCTCGCCGTGCAGGCAGACACTCTCTGACTTCGGAGGAATCAACGATCCTACTAACTTCAGCCAGAACCCCGAAGGGATCTGTTGCCCAGGACGCTCGACGAGGACGCGTCAATAGGTCTTGGCCAGTATATAACCTAGCCCTGGTGCCTTGGAAACACCTCTGTGTCCCTAGAAGAAGATGATGATGATGTGATATATGGAGCACACAAATAAACGGAAATGTTTCAAGAGCAGGAGACAGAGTGAAATGAAGAAGGAGACAGTGAAATGAATAAACAGAGATTTAAGATACTTACTGTAGTGCTTCTCTTTGGCCTTTCTCTCCTTCCGTCTGCTGTAGAAAACAGCGACCAGTGCGAGAAGAATGGCGACCAATAGGAACAGGATCCCGCCAATAATTCCTCCAATCAGAGCCTGAGGTATCAAGACGCCATCTGGAACAGAAAGTATGCTCGACTACGTCTGTTGGAGCTTAATAGTTAGTGGGAGCCATCACTATTTATATGTGTGAGTCACCATTGTCTATAACTGAGAGCCATCACTAACTATACATGGGAGCCACCACTGTCTAGGAGGGAGGCATTATTATCTATAATTGGTAGACATCACTAACTTTACTTAGGAGCCATCATTGTGTATAAATATAAGCCACCATAAATTATAGACAGGGTCAATCAATGTCTATAGAAGTGATACATTACTGTCTATAATTTGGAGCCATCACTAACTATACATAGGAGCCATCATTAGGTGTAAACATGAGCTGTCACTGCCTATAGAAAGGAGACATTATTGCCTATAAATGGGAACAATCACTAACTATACATGGGAGCCATATATATGTATAAATGGGAAGCCATATCTGTGTATAAATGGGAATCATCACTATTTACAAATATGAGCCATCTTTGCCCATAATTGGAAGAGATCATTACATACACATAGGAACCATAATTGTTTATAAATAGGAGCCTTCATTGTGAGCCATCATTACATATAAATGGGAGCTATTACTAACTATAAATGGAATCATCAAAATGTATAAATGGGAGACATCACTATTTATAAATGGGAACCACTTTTGTGTAACTGGTGTGTCATTATCATCACCACCCATAAATGCAAGATATTAAATTAAATTTGACAAATGATAGAAATTTTAAAACAATTGAACAGCAATGATTCATCTGTTAATGATAAATGAGACAAAATAACTTGTTAACACATGACAGTAATCTATTTATGATATACGATACAATTTGATACATGGGACAAGTCACTTTCAGACAATTAGACATAGTCTCTTTGTAATAAATGATACCCACTGTTTTTTTTTTTTTACAATTGTAGCCATTGCTTATTATTGACATGATTACTGTCTAAGAAAAAATCTTCTAATGCACACGTTCGGTGTACAAGAGATATCAATCTGTTAAATACATGAGTCAACACTCTGTAATAAATGTGAGCCATGCCAATCTTATAAGAGAGGAGCAATCACTTTCCCATAATTAGAGGTATCAAGTTTTTCTCACATATACATACATTACACACATATGGCCCCTCCCCCTCACACACACACACCATATACACACATACATTGCAAACACAGAAATCATATGCTACCATCATACATACATTACACATGTACATTCACAAGCACTCCTTTACTACACACATATATACATCACACATACACCTACACTACACACATAATTAGTTAGTTAGTTAGTTAGTCGACAGATCATCCTCGTTGCACATCGAACCATTCAGTCCATAAGTGCTCGGATCCCCTCCTCAGCAAATCCCGCAGCGTGTAGCCGCTAACGACGCCAGTTCTGTGTTGGTTTATCAATCTTCTTTGGCTTCCTGCGTAGTGTTCTTATTTGGCCACCCCTCTTTTAATTTGCTGCTCCCGCAGTCTGGCCATTGTTGTAGATTCACAGTCATCACTTGGTTCTCGCAAAAGTCTCACTTCTCGTAGAGCATTCAGAATGTCAGCCTGGTCCATGGCGCGTCCGTCCTCCACAGTAGCCTCACCTGCGAGCTTGTCAGCCCGCTCATTTCCTTGTACTCCCGCATGACCTGGCACGAAGATGAAACTAATCTTTGCCAGCCGAGACCGCTTCAGAGGCAGCAGGCATTCTCTTCGGATCGACCCCTCCTCTATCCTCTTGATCATGTTCATTGAGTCGCTAAGGAAACAAGCCCTAGTGAATGTCTGTGTCTCGAGCCATGTTATTGCTTTACTTACTGCCATGACTTCCATGGTCAGGCTACTTGTGGTTTCAGTGAAAGCACCAGAGTCCTCCTTCACAATTCTCCCTCCGGCCCGAGCTGTAAAGGCCCATGAGCTTCTCACATGTCGGACGACCGACCCATCTGTGTAGATGACCGCGTCACCGTCTAGCGAATTCTCGAAAATCAACGCTTGTACTTCAGCCTCCACAGCAGCCGGATTTTCTTGTCTGCATTTTCTATCTAGTTGGATGCAAACTGAAAAGGATGTGCAGAAGTCTGTTGGCACTTGCACCCACTCCTCGCCAGGTTCTAAGTCCTCAAGTGAACACACCTGTTGAAGAATGTCTTCGGCTTGACCCATCCACGACCGTCTTCTTTTTAACCTGCTGCCCTTCACCTTCCTAATTTCACTATGCAGTGGATGTTGTGTGTTTGCGTTAATTCTGAGGTAGGCGCGTACCCTGCAAACTTGCACTCTCTCTTCAATGGTTGGAAAATCAAGAAGGTAGCGCATCGCCCGGCATGCTGTATCTCTTGTACATCCAAGAATAATGCGCATAGCTTCATTCTGTATCCTTTCCATCCTTTCTATCTGCTTATGGCTGAGAGTCAGGATTGCCATTGCATACTCCAAAACAGACATGACCAGCCCCTCGTACAGAAGACATAGATGGCGCTGCTCACAGTTTGCTGCCGCCATCACCCGCATCGCTGCCAAACCCCGCTTGGCCTTTGTTATCACCTGGTCTATGTGCACATTATAAGCAAGGCTTCGATCAAACCGTATCCCCAGGTAATTCATTGCCTGCGTTCTTTCCACCGTCTCTGAACACAGCATTACAGTTGGTGTTGGATTGTTGACAATATGATTATTCAACGAGAACCAAGTCACTGTTGCCTTTGTTGGGTTGACCATTGCCCCAGCTTCATCACACCAAGTACTTATGCGATTGAGTTCGGTTTGTAGTTCCACAGCAACCTCCTCTCTATCCATACCCTGACGATACACTAAAACATCATCGGCATACGACAATGTTCTGCCAGGTCCAGTGATCTGCTCACTGGTGATTCTCACTGTGTAGGCGTTGAACAGTACTGGAGATAATGGTGATCCCTGTGGTAGGCCAGGATATATTGTTGTTGTTTCCGAAGTCCAACTGCCACATCTAAAAACTACTTTCCGTTGGTAGAGGGCTGCAGCGATCCAACTAAGGAGGAATGGACTTACGTTTAGTTCAAGAAGCTGAAACATTAAAAAATCCAGTGGTACTCTGTTGTATGCGTCCTCAAGATCAATCGCTGCAGCAACGGTTTCAGTGCCTGAGTGGAAACCTTCATAGACATCATGGGCAAAGACTGCTGCATTGGTCCAGGTTTCTCTTTTTGGACGGTACCCACCCAGGGTAGGTGGGAAAACACCTTGCCTCTCTAGTTGGCTTGATATTTTCCTGGCAATTACCTTCTCCAGCAGCTTGCCTATTGTATTCTGCATGGTTATAATTCGATATCCCTGAATTTTTTTGTGGTCTTTGTCAGGCTTCGGCAAGGGAATCAGATAGCTGTGTAACCATTCCTCCTTGATGCTAGCACTCCCTATACTGTTGTTGTACATGTCTGCTAGTTTCTCTAGCTCATTGTCGGTACACCTATTTATGTCGTCGTATCTTATGCCATCAGGACCTGGAGCACTGTTTTTTGATCGTCGAAGCACAGCCTTGATTTCTTTCACTGTCACTGTGTCTTCATCCGAAGTGTTCTGGGCCTTGCATCTGTCTGAGGTGACCTCCTTGGCCAGATTTCGGCCTCCCATGTCTGTCTGGTTGCTCTGCTCAAGGTAGCGTTCAAAGAGGGCTTTGCCCTTGTCCTCGTCAGTCCTCTGCCAAGTGAGGTCAGCACCTTGGAAGTCAGAAATGCTCTTATTCTTGACTACACCACTCATGCTTTTATGTAGTCGCCAGAACAATTTCAGTGACTTGTCTGTGCTTACTCTTTGACACACCTCTGCCCATTTTTCGCTTTTAACCACCTTGACCAGTTTTTTGAAATAGCTTACTTTTGTGTGCATCTCTCTTTCTAAGTGCACGCAGGGACTAGGATGACCAGCTCTGTTCTTCTTGGCATTTTGCCATCTCCTTACAGCACTACGCTTATCCACCCAAGCCTTCTCCACCTCGAAACTCCACCACGGTGGCTGCTCCCAGCTTTTTTTCCTGCCCTGAAACGTTCTGCGCTTGTCACGCAGAGTGACAGGAAGAGTTCCTATCACATAATTTAACACCACAATCACATCCAACATACTCCTACATCGCACACATACACCTGCATCACACTCATCTATACACACACACGCACCAACATCATACACACCTATGTGTGAATGCACTCCTTTACCACACACATGCATACATCACACACCAATACATCACACACTCCTATACATCACGCACCTACATCACACACACCAATACATCACACATACTTTTACATCACATCAACTACTTTATCACACGCAAAAGGGTAACAAACACAATTCGTAATCCCCCATACCACACAACTCTAGTGTCACTGTGGCGTCTTCCCCATGATTATATGTTGTGGAATGTGTGTCTATTAGTTTGCGATGAAGGCTAGTCGCCTCAACGTCCTGTGTTTTCTTTATTTGTTTTCTGAAAAGCTGCATTACTTTTGTGTTATTTTATATTGTTTACATTTCCACAGCTTTACTGCAGTTCCACTAATTTTATATTGTTAACATTTCCATATCTTTACCGCAGTTTCACTAATTTTATATTGTTAACATTTCCATATCTTTACCACAGTTCCACTAATTTTATATTGTTAACATTTCCATATCTTTACCGCAGTTTCACTAATTTTATATTGTTTACATTTCCACAGCTTTACCGAAGTTCCACTAATTTTATATTGTTTACATTTCCACAGCTTTACCGAAGTTCCACTAATTTTATATTGTTAACATTTCCACACCTTTACCGAAGTTCCACTAATTTTATTAATACAAGTTCTAATAATGGACTTTATCTGGTTTCTCTGCTACTTGATGGAAAGGAGTGCTTTACACCAATAGATGCAAAACCCCTGTCATGGCTCAAATGAGCTGGACGCAAGCCCCCCCCCCCCCACCCCACCCCCCCCCTTTCTTCCACCAATTCATTTAGTCTATTCCTCATATAAAAATAAAGCACGATACTACTACTGGCACAATGCCGTCTTGACAGACGACAGTTTGCTACATTGTACTTCAAAGATAGAATAATAACTACAATTCAAAGCGAGAATCAGGGATGGAGTGACACCTCTCAATAACACAAGCTTGGGCTGAATTGTAGAGACCATGTATTGCCCATGCAGTGTGATCCCTCTCTTGGTCTGCCTAGTTTAGTCCAAAGGAAAGGTAACACCTATAGTCTGGAACAAGACCAACTGTAGAAGCTGCCGGATCAGCAAAGCAATGCCCTGACTGTCCACCTGTCAGAACTTTCATCCTAAACCAGTTGTCGACCAGGGCTAAGGGCCTGGTCTGCCCTGTCATGACAATTAATCTGTAGTTTGCATTTCCTCGCACTAGGATAAGACTTGTACCCTCGCAATTGCGATCCTCCGTCCAAAGACATTGGCATAATGTACTACACAATAACTTGATGCAATATGAGTAGAATCGCAGATTACTTCTTCTCTTTGCCAGCATCACCTTTGAGCTTTGTTGTTCCTCTCACTTATTTCTTTCCCCCCTTCCTCTGCTGTCTGCCTGTTCTCTTGATTTCTAGCAATCCATGTCACGCCATCCTGTATTTAGGCTCACATTTTTTGGCCGTGGCCAAGGGGGCATAAAACAATTCAAATCTAGCAGTTTTACCAACACCAAAATATGTCTTGAACCCAAAACAAAAGACAACATCGGCTATGATGATGACTTTGTACATCTTGGCAAGCATTTCCCTGATTTCTGTTTCGGGAAGAGTGGCTCTGCCTGGGTGAAGTACATCAACCATTATCCGCTTTCTGCAAGGCAGTCTGTTTGTCGGAGTAAGAACTGGCACGGCCAGACCCGAAAGATACATTAGAGGATGTGGGGCCATGTTAATCAAAACAAATGGCACTATTAGCCACCAGACGCTATTGCATATGTTGGGAGATCTGAGCACATATGGACTTATCCGGAGTGCAAGGATAATACCCCAACAGACAACTAACTAACTAGTTTGTTTGTCATCTGCCTCCTTGTTGCTAAGTTGTCAGCCATGTTTATGCTTTGGTAGTTAAGCGTCAAATCCTATTATTCTAAAGGATTCATTGGGTTCTCTGTGCAAATATTCACAACAAAAACTATATGCAAAAATTAGTGGGTTGATCACATAGTTGTTCACAAATGAAATAAGCATTACTTTATGGAGAATGCATACATGTACAATAAATAACTATCTATAATCACAAAAAATGCAAAGAGGGGGGAAAAAAAAACAAATAAGAGGAACTACAGTGTATATGCACACAAATAAAATGTATGACTACTGTCGGTGCTTGAATGTAAAAGAAGCAGGTATTACTATTAAAGAAAGAATGTCACATAGATATACGATACGGGTCTGTATACCAGAGGATGAAGACTCATCTGAAATGTGAATTGAATTACCTGTCCCTGTTTTGTTTTGGAGGAGATAAGAGAAGTAAATTTCAGGCATTGCTGGATGTCAAACATGTGCAAAAGATATATTCAAACTCATTTCGCTTTTTCAAAGTAATCTCTCTCTCTCTCTCTCTCTCTCTCTCTCTCTCTCTCTCTCTCTCTCTCTCTCTCTCTCTCTCTCTCTCTCCCTTTCTCCCTCTCTTTCTGTGTCTTATCTTATTTTCTCTCTACTTCTCCCTCCTTGTATCTTTCTTGCTCACTATCACTCTCTCCATATCCCCCTCTGTCTGTCTGCCTGTCTGTCTGTGTCTGTCGGTCTGTCTGTCTCTTTATATGCATAACCCCTTCTCTCATACTCTCTCGTTTTCTCTGTCTATACCTCTATCTCTCTTACACTTTCACTCTCTCTACCTCTCTCATTCTCATTCTATCTCAGTATCTCTCTCTATATATCAGTATATATATATATCTCTCTCTCTCTCTTTCTCTCTCGATCTCACTCTATATCTCTCTATTTCTCTCTCACACTCTCATTATCTCTCTATCTTGCTGTCACTCACTATCTCTCTATCTCACTCTCTCTGTCTCTCTGTCTCTCTCTCTCTCTCTCTCTCTCTCTCTCTCTCTCTCTCTCTGAATCTTTCTCTCTATATCTCCCGATCACTCTCTATCTCTGTCTCTATCTTTCCTCCTCTCTCTCTCACTCTCTCTCCACACAAACACACTCTATGTCTTCTTCTTCAGGTGCCAGGTCTGGATCGGACATCCGTCGCCATGACAACCCAATCCTCTGTCACTTAATATTTGGATGAAGATAAAAAACAACATTGCAATAAACCCCACCCCAAGCTGATTGACTGGACAATTTCACGTTCAGTAGTTTGCCATGATGAAAATGGCGTAGCTTATATTATTCTTATTATTTATTAAAAGTCATTAAAAGTTTAAAAAGTCAAGAAGATCGACTTAATTGCACCGGATGTTACCCCATATGGCTCAGTCTCTTTCTGCAGGGCGGTCTGCAGAAAGCGTCGCACAAAACATAAACTCTGAAGTTCCAGCCAAATCTTCAGGAGTCTTCGAGACAAACAATTTTTGAACCGAAAGACGTAGCCCGGAATCGAACCCACAACCTTCGGAGCGGGAGGGAAACGGTTTGACCACTTCGCCAGGGAGACCCACATTTATCTGATTCCAAGGTAACAGATTCAACCCCTACACTGATCAGCTACACTCAAATGTTGACTTCTCATCCTTGGCTTGGGGACGTAAATTACAAGTACCCATGAAGTCGGAGTGGGTTCGCCTGATGACGAGGGACACTGGTAATAGGAAAAGCTAATCCACACGCAAACTTCAGTCCAGTCCACTCCCCAGTAGTGACAACTACTTGAAGTCCTAGCATGCACATGGACACTTGAGTTCAAAGGGAGTGAATGAAAAAAATACAAGTATTTATTGTCCAACAATTGTGCTCCAATACTTCGCCCACAATGCTATTTGTCTTCTTCATCGTCTGTCCTTGTCCCCCACTCATACTCCCTCAGTGTTTTTGTCTCAACCATACCACGTGACCAAGTCATCCAGGAATTTACTTCTCTTTCTTTCACTTGTTCTCTTCCCCTCAATTTTGCCGGTTGTCACCAAGTTCTCCAATTTATTTCTTCTCATAACGAGTCCCAAAAAACTTACTGTCTACGTCTAATTTCTCTAATCAGTTTACGTTTTTCATATGTTTCTTGTAGGACTAGATCATTTATATGTCTGTCTGTCCATGGTATTCTTTGCAATTTTCTCAGAAATCAGATTTCCACAGCCATCACATGTTTTTCACATTGTCTGCTCATTGTCCATGCTTCACATTCATACAAAAGTATACGTTCTATGTAGCATCTCAACACTCTTTTTCTCGTTTCCCCACACTAACCAAAATGAAACCCACCATTTGACATTGTCTGAATTACTGATAACACTGTAGGCTAGCACGCCGTATGATCGAATCCATACTTACTAAAATGATACTTACATCCACAATCAATAATAACACAGTAACCTTGGAGTAGACATGACGACACCCACCATTTGACACCCTGACGGGGACTGTGTTACTGGCGACGTTGTATGCTAGCACACCATAAGGCCGAATTCATACTTACTGAAACGATACTTACATCAGCAACAATAACACAGAAACCAAGGAGTAAACAAGATGAAACCCACTATTTGATACTCTGACACGGACTGTGTTACTGGTGATGCTGTCTGCTGGCACGCCGTAGCACCGAATTCATATTTACTAAAATGATATTAATATCAGTAATGACAACACAGTAACCAAGGAGTAATCATGACGAGACCCACCATTTGACACCCTGACGCGGACTGTGTTACTGGTGATACTGTAGGCTAGCACGCCGTAGGATCGAACCCACAATTGATATGTCCCGCTGTGCATGTTGGGCAGGACCACACTGCTGGATGTGTTGCCGGCAATCCTGGGACTGAACACTTGCCACTTGCCGTCGTGCTGGTATTCTATTCTGTATCTGCAAGGTAAATGGGGAAATGCCATGTCCTTTCAGAGTTGAAGTCATTCCAGTCTCAAAACAGCAAACATCAGAATAGTTAAAAGAAACACAGGCAACTGCCAATACAAGAACAGCCAATAGAATAATAACCAATCAAAGAACGGTCAACAGAAGAACAACCAACAGAAGATCAGTCAACAGAAGAATAGCTAGTAGAAGAACAATCAACAGAAGAACAGTCAGTAGAACTATCAATAGAAGAACAGTCAAGAGAAGAACAGTCAACAGAAGAACGACCAGTAGAAGAACAGTTAACAGAAGATCCACCTGTTGATGAACAGTCAATAGAAGAACAGCCAACAGAAGAACTGCCAACAGAAGAACGGTCAATAGAAGAACGGTCAATAGAAGAACAGTCAACAGAAGAACAGTCAACAGAAGAACAGTCAATAGAAGAACAGTCAACAGAAGAACAGTCAATAGAAGAACAGCTAACACAAGAACAGTCAACAGAAAAAACAGTCAACAGAAGATCAATCAACAGAAGAGCAGTTAAGAGAAGAACAGTCAACAGAAGAAAAGTCAGTAGAAGAGCATTCAACAGAAGAACAGCCAACATAATACAGAAACAAAATAACATAAATGTCTGACGTGGACTTACGAGAATATTGGCACTGGAGAACTGGATGGTGGCCGCCATTTGAGAAAGATGTCTCTGCCCCTGACATAGGCCGAGAGATTCAGAGGTGGCGACGGTTGAACTCCTGTGGAGAATAACGGCATGTTAGCGAGACATGTACTTATGCGTTACTAGTTGATCTGAACAGATGTAAGAGATATAAAATTAACTAAATGCTCTTAAGAGAAGTAACAGTTAGAGAATTAACAAGATGATCTAAAGAGTAGTGAAAAATATAGAACTAACAAGATGATCTTAGGAGAAGTAATAAATAGAGAATTAACAAGGTGATCTTAGGAGAAGTAATAAATATAGAATTAACAAGGTGATCTTAGGAGAAGTAATAAATAGAGAATTAACAAGAAGATCTGAAGAGAAGTAACAAATAGAGACTTAAGAAGATTTTAAGAGAAGTAACATATATAGAATTAACAAGATGATCTTAGGAGAAGTGACAGACATTGGCACCTTTCCGTCTTGACAGACGATAGTTTGGTACATTGTGCTTCAAAAAGGCTTAATAACTGTCATATGGCAATAACTACGATCCATGGCGGTGGCGAGTGTGGCTGGTAAGGCTAATTCTTGCTGCAAATGTTTGCCCACAGTAGGTGCATGTGAAAACATGGTCGTTTCCACCATTTTGCACCATCTTACGTCTCTCACGCTCTGTGTGTGCTTTATCTGCAATCATTTTCTCCTTCGTCTTTATTCCATTTCTGATAGTTGCCCTCCATGCAACACGTTCAGCGGCGACGTGCTCCCATTGTGCATTATCAATGCCTGTATCAATCATGTCCCGCTTGCACACATCTTTGTATCGTAGTAGAGGCCGACCCTGAGATCTCCTACCCGTCTGTAATTCACCAAAAAAGATGTCCTTTGGTATTCTACCATCATCCATCCTCCTAACATGTCCTATCCATCTAAGTCTACGAAGACTGAGCATGGAATACACCGTCACACAACCTGATCTTTCCAATACTTCAGTATTTGTGATTTTGTCTTGCCACTTAATACCAAGTATTCTTCGCAGACACCAGCATATGAAAGCTGTTTAAACGTTTCTCTTGGCGTGAGTAAGTTGTCCAGGTTTCACTGCCATAAAGAAGAGTACTAAGGACACAGGCTTGGTAGACGAGGACTTTTGTTTTGGCAGTAAGCTTCCTGTTCTCCCAGACTCTTTTTGCTAACATGTTCATTGTTGTTGCTGCCTTGCCAATCCTGATGTTGATTTCCTGATCGAGGGATAATTTGCTATTTACCTCTGATCCTAGATATGTAAAATGGTCTACTATCTCCAGTTCGGCGTCGTCAATAAAGATTGATGGTACACCATGTGCACCTTGTGACATAATCTGTGTCTTCTTTTTGTTAATTGTTAAACCAAATTCAGAACAAGCATTGGAGAATGCAGATAGTAGATGTTGTAATTCTTCCTCAGAGTGGGTCGTAATCGCAGCATCATCCGCAAACAGCAACTCTCTGATTAGTACCCTGCTAATTTTGGTCTTGGCCTTCAATCTCTTCTGAAGTTGAGCCATCAAACTTGATTATACCCTTCATGCCTGTGTGGAACGATTCCACAATGGACAGAAGAGTTGGTGGGCAACCAATCTTCTTTAGTGCCTTGAACAGACCCTCACGGCTGACCAAATCAAATGCCTTTGTGAGGTCGATGAAGGCAATAAACAGTGGTTGATTCTGTTCACGGCATTTTTCTTGCATTTGTCGCAATGAGAATATCATATCAGTGGTAGACCGGTTCTGTCGAAAGCCACACTGTGATTCGGGGTAGACTTGATCTCCTAGGACTTGAAGTCTGTGCATGACAATTCTGGCAAATACTTTCCCAACAATACGAACAGTTGCCTCTCGCTTTGATTCCGAGACCAGTTAAGAAAAGGGATGGAGTTATTGCCTCTCCATAGCACAAAGCCTGGGCTAAAATAAAGAAACCATGTGTTGCCCATGTAGCATGATCCCTCTCTCGGCCTGCCTAGTTCACTCCAGAGGAAAGTTAACACCTATACATCTGGAACAAGACAAGCTGCAGAACCTGCCGGATCAGCAAAGCAATGCTCTAACTGTCCGCCTGTCGGAGCTTCGATCCTAGACCAGCTGCCAACCAAGGCTTAGGGCCTGGTCTGCCCTGCCATGACTTATTTTGTCTTTGGGTTGCATTTCCTCGCACCAGGATAAGGCTAGTTCCCTCCCAATTGCGCTCTTCCGCCCGAAGTCGTTGGCACAATGTGGGGTGTCGGGTTTGGTAAGCGCCGCCCAACATTCGGCGCTGACAGAAAGCAGGTAGTACCGTCTACTGTCATACGGTGGCTCAGTCATATCTGACTAAGACCTGACTTACAAGTAACAGATACAGAATTAACAAGATCGACTTATGAGAAGTGACAGATATAGAATTATCAAGGTGCTCTTAGGAGAAGTGACAGATAATAAATTAACAACATGATCTTAGGGGAAGTACCAGATAGAGAATGAACAAGATGATCTTAAGAGAAGGACAGATAGAAAATTACTACGATATCTTAGGAGAAGTGACAGATAGAGAATTCACAAGATATCTTAAGAGAAGTAACAAACACACTAGCTTACTAAGCACGGTAAGCGACTAAGGATGTTTGATGTGGGATTGGTTGTCTCATTTCGTAGAAAACATTAGCTTCAAAATACAGTCAACCACAGCAAACAGGGCAAAATGAGCTTTTCAGACGCTAGCAGGGTTGTGGTAGTGGTAGTCAAGGGAGATTAACCTTGCTGCCACATTAGGAATAACATATGGTTAGTTAGTTGTTAGTCGCGGGTCCAACTTCACGGCAAAATGGTCACCCCATGATGCTCCGTTCTTGTAGCAGTGAATATCAAAGAAAATGCACCTCATTGTCCAATGTGTAAAGTTAAACAGATAGCAGTCCCGACAAACCAACAGCAAGCTCAGGATT